>OX359246.1:40962154-41545519 GCA_947179485.1 Allacma fusca
TGGTCAAATATTAGGTTCCCTTGAGAAACCACTATATACAGGTTTTACTGTATATGGATATTTTACCTTCCCACAATCTGCATACATTTTTACATACAAGCGACGAGTTAATAAGACAACTGGAAGTAGCAACGTCGTTTGCATATCTTACAATTAGCATGATTTACTATATTTTTTAAATGGTCACAACTGTGCGTTGTTTGTAGTTACTGTTTCCTGGATTTTCTCAGTATCCAAAGTATTGACAGACAGTACAGTTGTGACTAAAGTTTTTGAAGTGATCGAACTGTTTTTAAGTTTTAGCTTCTCTGTGACCAAAAGTAAGTTTTTATTTTATTTTAAATTAACGCACTACATTTGTACCCAAGTAATTACAATTTATATTTTTTACAGTTTGTTATTATACATATATTGTTTTTGTAGTGTTTTCTGTTCCCGATAATTGCATCGAATGCGTCCAAAAATATTTTTGGGTGGCCATTTCCAACAGGAAGTGCAAATGTATCCTGGACATGAGAGAGGCTCCAGCTGACCTTCTCTGTGTGGTCAGTCCAGGAGGGAGCTGTGGAGATTTTGTCAGAATGTTTTGTGGAACCCATCCCACGACCACAACCGCTACAACTCCAGCGACTCCACCGCCTCACAATGACGGGCAGAACGCGGGTAAGTACTACTTCAGTATTTAGGAGGAAAATATAATTTTGGTTCAAATACTAAAAATCATAATTCAATCGTTCAAAATATTACATAGTGATTTTATTTTCAGTGGTTGTGTTGCTGTCAGTGTTGGTGGGGCTAGTCCTCATTGCATTTCTTGTTTGTGCCTCTTGCTGTTGCTGGTGGTTCTGGCCGAGGATTCGCAGCTGGTTCGTACGACTTCCAGAGATTCCAAGTGGGTCTACTTCAGTCGGGGCTGACTCGCCACCACCACTGATACCACCATCACCAACACCAGCGGCAACAGTGCGAGACCAGGAACCGACTCCAGTCCCGGATGCACCAGCAAATGTAGTCAACCCAAATTATCTTTACAAGGACCCAACTGATTTAAATCTGACTACGGAAGCACTAGCAAATGGAGAACAAAGTGCTGGAGGGAACGAAACTGACCAGGAGCGACCTTGCAGCAGTTCCAAAATTCCGGTTAGAATCCAGCCTGACCGCAAGGTGAAGAATGTTCGACTCTTGGATATTTAGAATATTTTGTTTTTGTTAAAATTCTAATGACCGTTTTCCAAATATATTTTCAATAGCAATTCAGATTAAAATTAATAATAATGAATTCCCTTCCTAATTTAAATATTTGTTTTCTGTAATACAAATCGTGTGCAAAGCATTTGAATATTTCCTATAAATTCAACTCCAATTTAAATAAATAAAACATAAATACACAGACTTCCTAATTTTCAAAAAACATCGACTCATTTGACATTCACACGTTATAACTGCAAATTAAAGCATCAACTACAACTACCAATGATTTTCTACACAAACTGGCACTTGATCCTGCTACAATTGATACGCATACTAATTCCAAACATTTTCATTGGAACATAATATTATATACGTATTTATATATTTCTGATTTCGTTCTTGCAAAACTGTATTTGTGCTGTAGCTTTGAAAGTACTACAGCACAGTCACAAGCCTGCCCAGAACCATCTATGAGAACTAGCATCTATGAACTATGAGAAATGTACACCAGGCAACTACAACTGAAGTGCCTACCCTACTCTAATATAAACATACAATAAGACAATTTAATACTAATTTTCCACAATTTTTGCAATTTCAACGAATGAACGTTACCTCGGGTACTAATGCATTGCATTCAAGCGTCAAATAGTAAATACAATTGCTAATATTACTAAATACAAGTTCAGAAAAATAATCGGCATATAATAATTCATACGAAAGTAGAGATTTAGTTAGGTTCCCAACTTTGTCGAATTGTGTACAGAAAGCGGTAAGGTTTGATGAAAAACTGAGAACAGTTGCTCACAAGACACCACAGCTTTAACATCTCCGAATCGTTCATATATAACATGGCTTTCGCAATTAGGGAAGAGGTACAGGAATCCAACGAGCCAGATACAGTGAAGGATAGTTTAATCAGTGTCGTTGAAGTTGACATTGGGTCGGACCACATTGAGTCCAATGAGGATTTATTGCCTGGATTTTATATTGCGGATAAGATTAAAGGAATCGGAAGGTCTGACTCTAATGTGGTTGTGTACAAAATCAGTTGGAGGAATTTTCCGTAAGTTTTTAATAAAGTGAATGTTTTACAATATAAAAGTACATATTTTGAGAAAAAAAGGAAAGATTGCAGTATTTTTGTATTTTTTTTAATTTATAGAAATGCGGATACTTGGGAACCATTAGAACATCTAGAATATTGTCTCAGCTACATTTTCGAGTTCAACATTAAGTTGAAGGAGTACTTTTGTCGTCAGAAAAAATTCGCCTTTCTCACGGAGATCGAGACAAGCTGGTGGGGTTCGTTTCTGCCGACAAGAATGGAGGAAGTTATGCTGGCGAAGAAAACGCCCACAGTTTCCACTAGCAGTAAAAAGCCCAAGACACGTAAGTACAGTACATAAATAAATTTTAAACATGATTTTAGCATTTCTCCCAGTGTGCAATGTCAATCATGTAAAAAACTGTTTGTGAACATGGAACGACATCAGGGAAAGTGTGGCAAAGCTTCCCTAGAGCTTACCCCAAGCTCAACTAGTGCATCCCTGGATGATCTAGAGACAGCAACAACGTCTAATGCTAAAAAAGGGCTAAGAAAACCTCAAGATCTGAAACACTGCCGACAATTTCAGAATCAGAGTCAACAAATCTGACGGTGGCTGTTGCGAATGACATCGAGAAAACCTTCCTGGACCAAGGGTATAGTCCTGAAGCAATCGGCCAGTCCCTCTCAATTGCCAAAAACAATCCAGATATAGCGGGGGATATTTTGAGGACGTTTCACAAACCAACTGTCCATCCTACAGAACTATCTGCAAGTAAGCATATGTATACATTCTTACTGTAATACATCTTTCTATACTTATAAAAACATACATGTTTGTTTGAGGTTGTTGTTTATATTCATTTTTTGGGTATGATTTTACAGAATTCAAGTGTGATCACTGCGAAAAATCGTTTTCCAGGAAAGCTCACCTGTCCCGCCATACGAAGTCCATCCATCTGGGGACAAAGGAAGTGTGCAAAATTTGCAAGAAGATTTTTGCCCACAAGGATAGTTTGAGCTCGCACGTGGCAAAAGGGTGTCCAACGAAGAAAACCTTCGATTGTGAGAAGCGCGAAAAATCATTTCGTATGGATTACAAAAACGTTCACATGAAGCTTGTCCATCCAGAAGAAAGTGAGTAGTGCACAAAATTAGAATTGGATAGTTGTTCAGCATTTAAAATTTTTATTTACATGATATAATCACATGTACAAATCCATTTGCTCAAAATAGATACTGATTACTGATAAGCACAATTTGTGTATTTATATATTTTGTTTACACAGAGTTTATACTACCAGTCAAAGGTGGCTGTAAAATAAAAATATTGTTCGATAGAACGAAATAAATTAATGTTTTTCAAAAACATTCCATATTAAAATTAACAAGTACAAGAATTATTTTAAATGTTTACAATTATACTTTCATGCATAAATATATAGAATATATATATCAGAACATACCAACATACTGAGGCATAGTTTAAATCTCCGAAATAACATCCATTTCAAAATAATTTGAAATATTCCCAGCTCTAGTGTCCTCCCTTGAAAATAAACTTATCAAGTCAGTTGAATGGCGGGTGTAAATATTTCTCAAAATTCGATGATAACCGAGTACGAGGACCACGCAAACTATTAGACCGAAGGCAATTAGGGTGACCAGAGCTATACAAATATTTTAATCCCAATGAGACCTTCAAGTTTAATTCCAAAATTTACAAAATTATTTTTCTACCAATAAGAAGTCCATTTTCGTGTGTTGGTGCTTCATTTATGGGACAATCTTCCACGTTGAAGATTGCAACCACAAAGTTTGCATCATGACTCGGCAATGATTTCACACAACATTTAGTTAAATTGGCCAATTCAACAAAAGCGTGTCCCATGGAAATACAATTTGGGCAGTCCAGCAGATAAGGGCACCCTAAATAAATATGTTCGTAGTTTATGACCGAGCACAGTAGTTTACGTTTGAAATTATTGTAGTTATAGTAAACTTCAAATACTAACGTGTATTCGGAATCGTCCCAATTGAAGAAAATGATGTTTAATTAGTTAAATTCAAAAGCGATTAACACAACGATATTATGCAATCATATAACAGTAATACGTTCCCTGAGCAGAACCAGACGATTTCTTGTAAGTCAACTGAAAAAGATATCGTTCTGCAAAACAAGCAATTTTGTTGCTTACAAAGAAGAACATTATAAACAGCGTCACCCGATGACCAACCAGATTACCCACCCGATGACCAACCAGACTACCCACCCAATGACCAACCTGATTACCCACCCAATGACCAACCTGATTACCCACCCGATGACCAACCAGATTACCCACCCGATGACCAACCAGATTACCCACCCGATGACCAACCAACCTGATTACCCACCCGATGACCAACCTGATTACCCACCTGATGACCAACCAGATTACCCACCAGATGACCAACCAGATTACCCACCAGATGATCAACCAGATTACCTACCCGATGGCCAACCTGATTACCCACCCGATGACCAACCTGATTACCCACCCGATGACCAACCAGATTACCCACCCGATGACCAACCAACCTGATTACCCACCCGATGACCAACCAGATTACCCACCCGATGACCAACCAGATTACCCACCCGATGACCAACCAACCTGATTACCCACCCAATGACCAACCTGATTACCCACCCGATGACCAACCAGATTACCCACCCGATGACCAACCAGATTACCCACCCGATGACCAACCAACCTGATTACCCACCCGATGACCAACCAACCTGATTACCCACCCGATGACCAACCAGATTACCCACCCGATGACCAACCAGATTACCCACCCGATGACCAACCAGATTACCCACCCGATGACCAACCAGATTACCCACCCGATGACCAACCAACCTGATTACCCACCCAATGACCAACCTGATTACCCACCCGATGACCAACCAGATTACCCACCCGATGACCAACCAGATTACCCACCCGATGACCAACCAACCTGATTACCCACCCGATGACCAACCAACCTGATTACCCACCCGATGACCAACCTGATTACCCACCCGATGACCAACCAGATTACCCACCAGATGATCAACCAGATTACCTACCCGATGGCCAACCTGATTACCCACCCGATGACCAACCTGATTACCCACCCGATGACCAACCACATTACCCACCCGATGACCAACCACATTACCAACCAACTGACCAACCAGATTACCAACCAGATGACTAATCAATTAAACAACGACATTACCGAACTGATGACCAACCATGAGAGGACCAACTAGAGCAACATTGAGACTACCAACGATACGACCAGCTGGATTACCAACGGGATGGACAACGACATGACCAACCGGATGACCAACCACATTACCCACCAGATGACCAACCAACTGACGAACCAGATTATCAACCAGATGACCAACCAATTAAACAACGACATTACCGAACTGATGACCAACCAGATGACCAACCAGATGGCCAACCAGATGACCAACCAGATGATCAACCAACTGACCAACCAGATTACCAACCAGATGACTAGTCAATTAAACAACGACATTACCGAACTGATGACCAACCATGAGAGGACCAACTAGAACAACATTGAGACTACCAATGATATGACCAACTGGATTACCAGCGGGATGGACAACAACATGACAAACGAGATTACCAAAGGGATGACCATCCACATTACCCACTAGATGACCAAATAGATGAGCAATCAGATGGTCCACCAGTTGACCAACGAGAGGTGCAACGAGACTAGCAACCGGATGACCATCCGAATGAACAAACAATGGAATGAGATACTGGATGCGCAAAATATGCATAATTATTAATTGTGTGTATAAGATGGAGCGCAAGTAAAGCGGTGTGGGTACTAGAATCAAATCTCAAAGCTTGCGTAGCAACAAAGCTTTTATAGATTTCTATATATCAAGGCGTTTCCCAAACGCAATAAATGTCAAGATTATAAACAGTTTATTTACTCCTTGTCAAGTAAATGGGGAAGATACGGGTGGAAGTCATAAAGGAAGTAATGCTTTTAGGATTTTGTTGGACATCTTTCCGGTGGAATACTCCGCCGGTCGGATATTTCGTTGTATCTATCAAGGTAAAATAAAAATATTTCCTTCATTCAAGATTGGTCAACCTCAGTGAGAGTATTATCTTTTAAAAATCGTTCAAGTTACTGTGAGTGAATATTCAAACCGAAATGCCGTTGAAACGTGAAATCCGTGAGCTTATCTGTAGCGTCTGCAAAAAAAATATTTTTACAGAAGGAGCGATTACATTTATTCGATTTAAAGACCAATCGTTGAATGGAATAAAAACTGCCAACAGTGCAGAGTACATTGACATTATGACAGAATTTGATTCCGCGTGTCCACTCGATTGGTCACCTGATTCAATTGTTCGTATAGCAAACAAGCGTGAAGGGAAAATATCCTGTGAGCACTGGATGCACATCAAGTGTTTTTTACACTATTCTCAAAACCAATTGGAACGGAAGCGTGCCAACCCAAAGAATGACTTCTTTGACGTTAAACTAAAGTGCCCTGTGGCATTTTGCACCAACTCCTACTCAGCACTCCATCAAGTTGAGTGCAAGCCAAGATCAGCATTTGCATATACAGAACATGTGTGTTCCGGTTCGAAACTGTCGGTGTCTGAATCAATCAATATTCCAAAACAACAACAAGCCAAACCGAAATTGTCAGAACAGAATCCTGGATGGATTGAAGCCACGAAGAGAGCTGTAGACGCTACAAGGAAGGCGGACGTGCAAATTGCAACGCAGGAACATATTCGAAAGGGGTCAGAACTCATTGATGGAAGTGTCATTAAACTTGCCTCGGGAGAAGAGATTGTATGGACGGATTGCCAAGGTGTACTGAGACCTTTTTCGTCTGTTGTTTGGGCGCCAGATACAACCGCACCAAGTTCTACACCGAAAGAAAACAGTCAACTAATTACAAAACCAGATTCTGTTGTTGACGAACCAGTACCATCAACGTCTGCACACGCATACGGAAATGAACAAACTTTACCTCTGAAGAAAAGATCGTATCCTTCAAATTCAAATACACTGAAAATTTTGGATGCAGTTAAGGATGCAACGAGCTGTGGCAGTGAGAATGAACTCATACTAGCATCAGGAGAAAAAATTCGCTTCGTTGATCGTAACGGTGTGCATACATGATTTACATAAGGATTAATGCTTTTTATTACAAAAGGTATTCAGAGCGAAAGATAACGTAATACAATAAAAATTTTATTACAGGGAAAGCTGTCCCTTTGCGCCACATCCCGTGGTTGAAGCCTACCAAAAGTCTACAGTATGTGGCTCAACTTGCGACAATCGACGAGAGAAATGAGGCTCACCCAGTAAACAGCACAACTACCGACACCGAATTATCTGCTGTAGAGAGGAGTGTCAATGGTGACGGTGAAGTCAATGGAAGCTGTGAGGATATTCTGGAAGATGTGAAGAAAAACATTCAAACTTGGGAAGGAGAGCCTCCGTCTACCAATTCGTACAGCTTTGAGGACTTTGATTTCAACTGCGTGGAACCATTTCAAACTGAGTAAAACACTGTATAATATGATAGTAGTAAAGTTTGTGAAATGCGGTCTAGAGTTTTAAATTTCTGTACAAAAACTTTGCTATACAAGTAAACAAAGCAATTTCATGTTGTTCCAGTTTGGTATTTTAATATTTTTGCAGGTAGTGCTAACCAATAAAATTTTTTAGAAAATGCCAATGATGATGTTTTCCAAATTAATTTTTATTCACAAAGCATGATGACAACCTAATAAAATTTTAAAGACGCATAATTCAAAGCTGATTTGCAACAATCATATTATTGGATAAGTAGTAAATGACGAAATATTTTCTAAAACTACTGGTAAAATTACTCATTGTATGTTTACAAGAAACTACAACACTTTATTTAATTTATTCCTTGCGATTTGTTGCATCAACATCAACAGTCGTCCTTTCATCTCCATCGTTGCTACCTCTAGCTTTGGAGCGAACTGGTATATAGAAGTCAATATTATCCTTTCTTTTCTCCATAATGAAAGCCTCCAAATTCGCACATGCAGCAAGAGACAAGCCGATGACTGGTCCAGGCCATCCTGTAATTACGAAGGGTGAATATACATGTCTACTCTATTTTTAAGGTCTTGATGCACACACCATATCTAATGTCTCCTAGTATCATATTTTATTTGTACCATTGAGTTTGTGACTTGTTTCTTTGGGGACTGGCGAGTTCATAAGTACCTCCGGCAAGCCCAGCGTTTTGTTAAGTATGACACTGACTTTAACGCTACCCAAGTCCAAGTCGGGATGAGTCCAAAAATCCAAACGGTTTTCATCCTTTGCACTGTAAGTGCGATCCTCTTTCCCACGAAGGTATGGAATAAGGGGAACATCCTCCAAACCTTCTGCCAGCTTCTTCTCCTGGGTCTCAGCATACTGTTCGAGTATTGTAGCCAAAAAACTGGCAATTTTTGCTCCCTGGTAAAAAGAGAACTTGACAACCGTCGGTTTTCCTTGGTTTGTTGGTCGACCAATATAAAAAAACTCCACCCGATGAATCGCATTGTGAGCTACTCGACCTGATATATCATCGTCAATCTATTGAAAATAAATATTCATGCATGTATTCAAATATACATCAATATTTCCATGAACATGAACTGAAAGCAAACCTTTTAAAAGACTATAAAACTATTCGAATATATAACAAAAGCTCACCATAATACAGTCAGGATTTTCAAAGAAGCTCCAATTGCTGCAAAGATCTTGCGAAGCCAATTTCTTAGCAGCTCTTAAATACGGATCAAATTTAACTAGTTTTGGACGAACAATGGGACTACCACCTGCAGGATGCAAACACAAGAAACGTCAGGATTCCAGTTAAAAATTCGAATGTACATTATTTAAATTTAGAAAACGAAGACGTATACAGTATATAAATAAATATGAGGACGTTAAAGTCAAATTAAAAAATACAATACCTTTTACTTTGGGGTTGCTTGCCATAGTGTAGTACTTTGGAAAATTGTTGATGAGAAATTGTTGGTGTTAGATCACGAAATTTTTCAGCTTTCAAAAATTCTAAGAGGTGTGGTAACTGAAACGAAATTGTATAGAATGAATGTTTGTAGCATTGTCCTCCCATTTATATCTTCAGAACCTGCGGGTTTCGATTTTTAGCTGTAGAATCTGTTCTCTCGCAAAGTTATTATTCTCGCTCAAGGTTTTATAAAAGTCGCTTGCTCTTTTACTCTTACATGCACTCCTACATTATCCAATATTGTTAGTTACAGAATTGCTTCCCAGACGAAACGATCATGGAGTTTCAACCTGATCAAGTAAACGAAAGCGTTCTTAGCAAGTGGAAATATATTTGGTCACAAACCCCAACGGAACCAATTAAACCAAAGGTTCCGTTTGAAAGTTTAAGTGAAAAACAGAAATATGTAATCAATTTGATTCGAGGGCATATTAAAATGTCTCGAGAAGATCAAATCAAGTCTCAAATTCGTTTAATTGTTATAGGGGAGGCTGGGATGGGAAAAAGTACATTAATTTCCCATTTAAAGTTTGTATTTGACACTCAAAAGTTAGTTACACCAGACTTTGCCTACGTATTGGCTTGCTTAACGGGTAGTGCTAGCTTTTTGGTTCGTGGTACAACCTTGCATTCTGCGTTTCTATTACCCTGTTTCAAAGCCGCGGACGTTCCAACCGAGGGAGTGAACTCCAACATTCATGAACACAGTAGTAGTTCAGAAACATCTCTACTCCAAAAACAAAGGGAAAGACTTAAAAATGTAACTCTTATTTGTATTGACGAAGTTTCATTGATTGGTCAAAATATGCTAAAAGAAATAGATTGTATTTTGCGAAAAGTTGATCCGATTAATGCGGATAAATATTTTGCTGGAAAAACAGTTATATTAATAGGAGATTTATATCAAACATTTCCCGTTGCCGATTGTCCAATCTTTTACCCTTCATCAAAGTCACGCAACCCTCAACTGAAACATGTGTACAAAATGTACAAGTCCTTTGAAAAGGTTGTTGTAATGGATAAACAATTTCGTCAAGTAGGGGAGAGTGAGCAGCAGAAGAGCTTTCGTAATTTTCTAGGGAGGCTTAAAAGAAAGGAATGTACTCAACAAGACTTAAACTTCATACGCTCGCGCCAGCTTGTAAATCTTTCCAAAGAAGATCAGAAATTGTTTCACAGCGCTCTACATGTATACCCGCTTCGGAAGCAAGTGCATCAGCATAACAGGTACTCTCATGAAAACAAAATATGTAAGAATTGTATTTTATTGAATTTTGTCTGGAGGTATTATGTACTCCCTTTTAGGGACAAGCTTCATGCAAATTATGGGAAGGATGCCATCATTTCTATTGAAAACGGTCTTCAAGTACTCGAAGTAGCCATAGGTTGTCCTGTTATCTTACAAAAGAATTTGTGCGTAGCTGCTGGATTAAATAATGGGTGTGCAGGTTTTATTCGTGATATTATCTTTGAGTCTCAAAGTAGCGACGAAGGGGAGGTTGATTTATCTATTTCAGAGGAGAAAGTTGTGCGGTTTATTTTGGTGGAATTCCCTAACTACAGCGGTAACCATTACGTGACCACGCCCAAAGGAAGAGGGGTTCCGTTATTTCGGCAATGGGATTCTCAGTTTGATGAACTAAAAGGAAAATACGTTTCAGGGAAAAGGTTTTGTTTGGAGTTGGGGTACGCACTTACTGGACATCGGTCCCAGGGAAGGAATTTGGACCGTGTCGCTATATATCTAGACACTATTCAATTTTGTGTAGGTCTTGACTATGTCATGTGGACCAGATGCCGTGAACCATCGTTAGTAGCTGTACTTGATGAATATATTTCAGCCGATCGATTCCTATGTAAAGCAAAACTTAACGGTCCGACTACACTTCAAAAGTACGAGGAAAAGAGACTTCTTGCATTAGAATGCCAAGTTTTTGAATGATCAAAATCATAAATGATAAAACTTGTAAATATGTAAATAAATTACCTAGTAATGATTACAGCATGTACACACTTTATTTCACATACAATCATTGTTTTAACTTATAATGGCCATACGGAAACGAGTAATTGTAATCATTTTCATCAGGGTAACATCTGTACAGATCCAAATTGTGAAAAGACAGCCTTCCCACCGACAAATTGTACAACGTGTGATTGAGAGATCGTATCAAGTTAATATTTAAAGATTTGGTTGTACCTTTCTCAACTACATCACTGTATGTATCATGATTACAAAAATGTTTCAGTGTATACGAGGGAACCCCCTTGTTTTTCATTTCCACAGAGTGGTTGTATAGCAGCAAGCTGTATTGCTTACTCTTCAGAGATACTATCTCTCGAATGTCTAAATTCTCAATCTTCCACGCACCAGACTCGTTGGCCTGTCTCATTCTCAAATCGGGTATATGTCTATGTAGCTTAAATATTTCATGATTTTCAGGAATTTTAGAAAAATCAAAATACTCTTTATTCTGCACTAATTCGTTCCAAATTAATTTTTCATCCCCACGTATTTCGCATTGGACGCTATCTGTGTCAGAATAAATGACAGATATACGATCACGAAATATTTTACACAACTTGTCGTAATACGCCGTGTAAAAAATACATTTTGCTAAATCCAGTACACTCATACCACATTGAATGGGGTTGTTCAAGATTATTTTTCTTGGTTTTAGTTTTATAATACTAACGAAATCGTTCAACACTTCAAAATCTATGCATTCAGGTGAAGCTAAGTATTGACGTGCCCTAGCCCCGGATTTACAAAATTTAACCTGCAAAAAGTTTTCATTATTCATTAATGTTCTACCGTAAGTTCCATTGCAAATCAATTTTTGATCAGAGCGTTCCGACTCAGTTTTAGCAACTTTACGCTTTTGTATATTCTCCTGAATAAACTTTCGGAGATAGGCGCGTTCAGTAAATGAAAATCCACAATGTATTTTTTGTATTTTCATTCCTTTGGCGAGATAGTAAGCAAGAGCTCTGTAGTGAATTACATAATTGAAGCGACTGTAACAGTGAAGTAAAAGCTTGGGAGAGTCCAAGAATGAACGAACGCTAGCGTTACCAAGCTTGGCTAGGTTCTCCCTTTGCCTCTGTGATAACCATTCCGAATTTACACACCGTTTTTCGGGGCAGAGGGGGAGAGAAACTGTGGCATCATGAATCTCCTTTGGATATTCCAAGTCTACTTTTAGTATGTACCCTTTACAATTTTCTTTGTCAAGTAATTTTTTATCCAACCAGTCAATACTTTCCAGCTCTTGCACACTCTCCCATTTGTAATCCGAATGTGGAAACTTATATGTCTGCATGGCATGACTGTACAGGCTAACAATGTCGAAATAAATTAAAGTACTCTGAGGTTTCTTGGGATCATAACATTTGTTATTTCTAGGACTGTTTGCTGTTGTAATCTTTCTTGTTGCATACGACTGACCACCCCGTATACCTTCCCTTACTAAGTCGTACATACTCTTGTCTCGAATATAATGAACCTCCTCTCCAGAAGAGTATAACCAGCATTGCCAAGAGAATGACGAAATAGTGCAACAGTATGTGGGGTCTAATCCATATGTATTGATTCCATTCATGACGAAATTTGTCCAGATAATTCCTAAATGAATAGAGTCTAGAGTGCAATACAGTTCCGTGTATTTCCTAAAACTGTTAATTTTAAACACGGAACAAACTTGTTTTATTAGATTCCACTGTGCGTCTGTACACACTTCATGACATAATTCGTTGTCAAAGTGCTTACGCTCAGGGATGCCAACATCATCCCCTAGTACCTCGTCATTGGAAAGGTACTTGTAGGGGAACGGTAATTTTTCCAGCAAGAGTTCTAATGCATCGCTCTTGGAAATGTTACTCTCTGGTGTTTGTATAACATTATTTGGGATTAGATATTGGTCAACTGCTTGAGTTAATAGCGAAAAATGTGCCGAGTTTTCTCTCTGCAACCTTTGTATGAGCCTAGCTAAAGAATCGTGTTGGAACTGACAAGAATCTAAAAATCTCAGCCGAACTTTTCTATTACCACATGAAAACCTGTCAAGGTTTTTTTGAAACCCACCATAATTTTTATACAGTTTAGGCACGTACATATCTCTTGCAGATATAGTAATTTGTACAAATTTTTGACCACTTTTTGCAATTACATCGACATCTTCATAGTCAAATAAAGTCGAGTCCATATATTTTAATAAAAGATGGTAATCAAAATTACTCCCCCCATGTACTATAAGTGGTAATTCAAACTTATATCGAATTTTTAAATTGCATATTGTACAAATTGTCGAGACATATTTGCCGTCAGTGTGATTATGGTTGTAGCATTTTATAACCTTTTTCCTGGTAGTGTTGAAATCGTTTGCTTTTTTCTGTCTTTTGTTTGGTGGTGAGTGTGTGCTTGTACTTGCATCCTCTCCAATGTTGTCGTCTTCAGAGCTTTCTTCTAATAATTCTCCATCTTCATTAAATAATTCCCACATGTTCGTCTCCTCACTACTTGTGCATACTTCATCCTCTTTGATAAACTCACGTTTGCAGTGATGACAGTGTGTAGTTTCTTTATGCCTTTTTAATTCATCGGCCGTAGGAGCAACCATGTTATTCGTTGAACGTACTTGAAATAATATTTTTTGGGCCCAGTTAAATGCTGTCTTGAAAAAATGGGCGACTACATTTTCTTTATCATAGTATTCTAAAGCTAGCAATTCAGCTCGGTTATCAATGTTTTGAAACAAAGCCATTGAGTAGCTGCAAGGAACATATTCGCAACGATTTAAAGTGTTTCGTGTTCCGTGTTTTGAAACTTCATTCAATGGTTTGCTAAAACATTCAAAGTCAAATGTTACAAAGTACGGATAGGGGTGAAGCATTTCTAGTCTCTGGAATTTTAAAGATTGAGTTTCCTCTGGAAATTCATACTTCCTTCCTTCGATTGGGCTATTTTCACTTGTAAGGTTATTGGACTGGCAAGAAATGGAATGGTCAACTTGTTTTCCTCTTGTATTAAATTTCCTGTAGCACTTGTTACAATAAAAGAGTAATTGTTTACCGTTTTCTTTTAGAAATTTTTCAACATTATTAATTAAAATGTAATGATATAAATCTTCGGGAGGGTTTTCGGATTTCTTGTGCACGAGGAATAAATTAATTATATTTGGGGATTTGTGTCGACTGCGTCTCATCATAATAATATTTTCGTCTTTGTTTGTAAAGATGTTGATTGAAACATCGTTTGAAACTTCAAACGGCGGGACATCTTGGTATGGATTTACAAATCCTTCAGGAATACTTGAAAAATCAATTTTACCCATGTGTTTCATCCAGGTCGTTGGATTATTAAGATTCTTGCGTGTTCTTTTTTGTTGTCTGTTTTCTTCTATTTGATCATTCCAGTACATTGCAGCGGTGACACAATATTTGAAACACTGGTTATCCTTGTTTCGTATGTTAAGGTAACCCTTCTTGTTCAATGGTAACGGTAACCATCCTTTAACGCGTGCATTTTGAAACAATCGCAATTCTCCAACTTTAACCTCAAAAGCTTCAACATTCACAATTCGCCAATTGCTTCCATTCTCCG
Source organism: Allacma fusca (assembly GCA_947179485.1). Classification (NCBI taxonomy): domain Eukaryota; kingdom Metazoa; phylum Arthropoda; class Collembola; order Symphypleona; family Sminthuridae; genus Allacma; species Allacma fusca. The sequence goes on from OX359246.1 coordinate 40,977,116, forward strand.
TAAAATTTTCCTTCTGTAGTAATATTTCTGTAGCACATTCCCAAACTAGATCTTCGATTCCATGAATATCATATAAATCATGATTTTTCGATTTAAAATAAATAGCAGCTCTTTTTGTTGAAATTTCACCGTCGTCTAATACTTCGTCTTTCTCCATCGTAACTTCTACTGTAATTTCGACTCTCATATTTCCATGGACGCTAAGCAATTCTGTAAACAACTTTTCGACTGCACTAAAAGTTATAGTAAATACAGTTTCCAGATCCTCTGTACCCAGAGGATGACGGTAACCATAGTGAATTATTACACCCAAATGTGACCTACTGATTTCTTGGAAATTACTCAAATCAAGCTGCATTCCAGCGTCCACGTGACCTCTCCTCTCGCCAGGATATTGACATATGTGCTCATGTTTCCAATTTACGTATAATCCACACTGACCGCAGAGATGGATGTTTTCAATATGCGAATCATACAAAACGTGAGTGCGACAGTAATATCTGCATTCTGGCATGGAACAGCGTAAGATCTGTAACACAAACATAAGTCTTTAGTGCGACACCATTTTCTTTTGGTACACTCACACTAGAACTGAAAATGAATCAAACCCGCAATTTGCAAAGTAACACCTTGAGCAACTGAATAGAAAATTGTTAAAATGAATAATTAAACAAATCTAACATAAATCAACTCAATAAGACAATAAAATAATAATTAAATAGCAACCTTGAATGTCACACTTACAGTGTTTCCAAATCCTGATGTGAAAGGCCGGGGATAATTAGTAATTTCGGACCGAACAGATTGGCTATCCAAAGAAGGTGGTGATGATGATGGTGTTACGCTCTCTGAATATCCATCCTCCGTGGGTTGGAATGTGTGTTCTTGGTCGTTCATTCTTCTATCCTGATTTCCAATCTTTGTAAAATTGCGAAACCAGTTTAGCCAACTTGATGATTACAAGTACACAGAGAAGGCTAACGGTTGTATACGATGCTAGTCAATAAGAATAATTCCCTACCAACAAGCCCGTCTGATAGTGGAGAGTGGTCGCCAATGCCGGTAGAATTGTGTGTTCCGTTTTTTCGACTCAAATAATCCTGGAGCAGATTGAGCATGAGTCTCTGCAGCTGAGAAAATAATCGATCGGATGAACTACTAGCGTCACTCAGAGCCACATCTTGGACAGTGGGGAAACATTTGGTATCGACACATTTACTCGTCTCGTTAGATGGAGATATTTGCGATGCTGTATTTGCCCAACAATTACCAATAATTAAAACAAAACTGACAATGACAGAAGCGGAGTAGAAAAGTGCCATGTTTACTTCTCCAGTACAAGCGGGCGACTACAACTTTCGACTATGATTTCTGTGCCTAGATGCAAAATAAGTGTGCATTTTTCTTTTTGAATGAGCTTTTATCTTATTTGGTTTCCCTTTGCCATAACCGCGTTGATTTTTCCTCGGTCTCAGATTTCTTTTACCTACAGATCTTTCTCTAGATTTGCTGAATTGTTTTCAATGATTTTAGGAGTCCTCTGTGAAACTAACAGAGTACTAGTATTACTCGATTGCTGTGACTGAGTAAATGGCAACGAACCTAGAACTTCTGAAGCTTCATCAATAGTTTTCCAATTGGGAATTTTGTGTTTGTGTATCAAATTGGATTCACAACAGCAAATTCTTATTAATTTTGCTTTGTCTGCAGTTTTCTGACTTTTGGTATAATGATCATTATTTTGGTTTACAGTAGTAGTAGATGAGTGTATCACTTCTGGAACACGATGTGCGACTTTAGTTTCGCCTATATCTGTTTTCGCGATTCCTTGTGACGTTTTCCTCTCTTCGTTTATTTTATTGGAACTTTCTCTGTTGTCCACTTTCTCTTCAGAGTTAATTATTTCAGCTACAGGAGGCGATACTGCTTGAATTTCGTGTTTATAAATTTTCATTAGCGATTCGTAGAGTCCAGGAGAAATGACACGCATGACCTTAGCCATTATAAAATATAATTACTATAAAACAGAATGAGTTCAACGTTTAAAACTTTCAAAAACGCTGTAGATAAAATCTGTTTTACAATTTTCGTATTTTTAATGAAAATAATTTTTAGATTTGTAGTATTTTTTACATGTTTTTGCACTTTAGCTACAAATTGGCACACATTACTGTGCCTTGATTTGCAGAATTTATCAAAATTTAAAATTAATTCCACTAATGCACTAAACTCTTCCGTAGATGAATTTAAAATAAAACTATTAACACGAGATTGCTTCGTGTGTGCTAATCTTAGCAAAAAATCTCCGTTTTTTTCAAATCGGTTGGTGGTTTTCATGTTATTGTGGCGTGTAAACTTCCATCTCGCCTGTAGGAAAAACTGAATTACGTACCCAGTATGGATATTGTTTATTTTTCGGGTGCATGTCCATGTATAGATAACCGTACTGCTTACCCGTAACCGCTTTACTGTATGCTGAGGTTAAAAATGAAGTTTTACCGGGACAAATTTGCTTAGCGATATTTGTTATTATGCTTTTGTCACGGGGGTTGTCAAATAAAATTAATATCTGCGTATTTAGATTGACATCGCGAAGTCCTTTTACGAATGGATTTTGTAGAATTAGAATAATACTAGCACCTCGATGATGGCTATGTTTAATAAAATATTTTGTTACAAGTTCTAAATTTTCCCGCTTTGAAAATGTATCCTGTTGGTCGTCAATTACAATTAAACATGGTCCATTTGCTAGATGCTCAATATCTTGTAAGTTATTTGTAAATGTAATGTGTTTATCTTCTTCTTTTAGTTTATATAAATCCTGTTGAAAGTCGCTATACACCCAAATAACTCTTTCGAGTGGAGTTTCAAAAACTTCGTTACGGAGTCGAACAATTTCCATGGTAGTATGCGTTTTCCCTCCCATTGTTACACCTACAATAGATATTGTTGCTGGATGAGGGATTTTACAATTGATTAAATTGTCTTCTTTTATATTAATAATTTATTTAAATAAATTTATACACGTTGTACTTGGTCTAAAATGTTCACACAATTACACAAATACACCAACATTGCTAAAACATATAATGTTTTACTTAGACAGTTTTAAAAACCGTTAAATTCCCAAATCTTTTTAAAAAGTTTAAAACCAGGGAATCATTGTACCTAAGATTTGGTCTAAAGCGATAAATAGCTTTTTCAAACGATGATCCTAAAATACGACTATAAATGAATAAAATGCAATAACCCCCGCATAAACGCGAAGTATAACTTTGGAGCTGGCTACAATTTTCTTTTTTGATAAATTTCATTGGGAGTTTTATATTTTTATAACTTTCGATGCATATTCCAAAACTATCAAAAAACTCATAATGTCGAGTGCCTATTTTATAAATACATACCCAGTGTTTACCAGGTGATTTTCTCACATCAGTATTTACAATAAATATTGTTGGACATGTTACAAAATTATGAAAATTGTTAAATTCATCAGCAGCCATAACATGAAATGGGACTTTAATATTTCGTAATCTGAAAATGTATCTTAAAACGCGTTTTAAATCTTCTGTGTTCATGCTGTTTAATAGTCTAAAATAACTTGTCTATTCTGATCAATTTCCATTACATTCTGATAATGACTATACACAACAACTTGAACAGGTTCGTCCAGTGGTGTCTTGAATCGTAAATTAATCTTAATGCTGCCTCTTCGATTGACTGACAATGCGTCACCTTGGTTTGGTAATAGATGTAGCGCCACCAAAACATTACCTAAAATTACAATCAAAGATTAAATTTTAAAATGATAGTACATATTGTTTCGTATTCAGGTCATGAGCGAAAGCTTGATAAACCTTAAATTGAATAAACAAAATAAATAAGTATATTGTTTAGAATAACTAAATATGAGTAATGCCTACCTTCCTTGAAGTTATCTCTGCTTATACCATTGCCTAAAAGTTCCGAGCCAGCTGTGCTTCGTAGTGATCGCAAGGCTAGCAAGAAATTATCTTGTCCAGCCCCGTTGGCGGTTGTAAAACTAAGAGGAATTGTCCTGTGTTGTATCGTCTCGCCATTCCATTGGAAGGAAATCTCTGATAGATTTTTGTCAACGAAATTAAACGGATCTTTTGTAATGTCGCCCATAAACGCATCTGCAGATATTATCCCACACACAATTATTTGTGGTATTCTGCCTAGTAAAATTCCTTCGGTTGTAATTTGAGACAATCCTTGGGCAATTGAAAACATTCGCAGGTCCGCATTTACAATGGGGTATTTGCATGTTTTACCCAGACTTAGTTCCCGCCGATGAATATCAACAACTTGTTGCGACACAATTTTTTTGGATACGTAAAATACAGCTTCATTTATGTCAAACCGGTATGGAGGTCCCGAAATTCCTGGGAGTTTTGAAACGCTTGAGTTTAAACATAGCTCTGGTGGTGACCTTCGCAATACAATGCGAAGTTCACTTGAAGGAGGGAGGTAGCGTAACTGATTGAAAATATTGCAATTCAATCGTCCCAAAAGAGTAAACTGCTGAGAATTTTTTGCTTTTTCGTATCGAAGTTTAAATCCGTCGTCAGTTAGGGCAAATACCCCTTTTTTAGTATTTGGATACCAAAACTCGTCCTTTAGTCGATTAGACTTATCTAAATCGCTCGCTGAAAGTAAACGTTGCAAATACGAAACTGTTGAGTAGTGATTGTTTGAATCGGAAATTAAGACACCGTTCAAATAAACTTCCAAGTTACTAAACATTGAATGAAAAAAGTTTGAACTTGGACATACAATGTCTGTTTCGTCGCAGTTTTTACCATCAGCACGTAACACTGCATGTTAACATTAAAAAACTATCGGAAGGATCAATATATCCCGATGCGTCAGACATAAGGTAAAACTCAATTGGGTTATAAGATTCTTTCGTTGAAACAAGAGGAAAGCAGGGCATATACTCCGAGCTTTGTTGAATGCTGACATCTGTTGGTGGTAATGAAAACAAATTTAATTCAGAACGTAAGGACTGCGTAGATCCTTCAAACACTGTCGGACGTTCCTGGAAAATATTATTGGCGTCCATCTTCGCCCTTTTCTGTTTATCTTCGAACACACTTTCGCTTTGCTATTTTCGATCTTCGTTTTCCTGAACCAACTTGAATGGTTCTTAACTGACCTCGTTTTCCGTGTGCGGATCTCCTTCTTTTTTTCTTAAGTACTGAATGTTTTCTACCAGCTGTAGTTGCGCTACGCTTCCTTCTTCGACCACCACCTGACTGCGACTGAGGTAGTTTCCTTTTATGAATTGATTTGCGTCCGTTGCCAGATTTAAGTGGAATAAGATACGATGAACCTTCGACGCTCAATCCAGCACTTCCTCCGCCAGTCATGTCAGTCTCTTTAGATTCGTTCCCAATTTTCACGTGAGGGGTCTTAGGTTCAAGGAAGCAAACTTGATCGTTACACTCAACTTGACGCATGTTTAAAAGTATACATTTATTTAAAACCTAGGCTTAAAATGCAACAAAACACTTGTTTCTGCGTTACTTAAATCCCAAGGTTGAAAATATTCGTCGACAAAATCAACACGTAAAATTTGCAGTTGTTGACTGTTAACAGGAATAAATGACACTGGATTGAATTCTATTTCAACTTCTGTATTTTGATCAGTAGACATGGCCATTTCTGCTAGCACTGGAGCAGAGTGATTTTTATAAAATTGATTCTCCACACAATTTAGTAGTACAAGCAACCGCTTAGATTTGGATTCAACAGGAATGATTTCGTCCTCGCCTTCTTCAATTTCTCTAATAATTTCCTCCTGCACAACAACGTCATGACCGACGGGTATGCGCTTCCCATTTTTAAACATTGCATCTAATGGTATTTCAAAGTATCTCTTCACAGGAATTGGTAATTCTACGGCAAAATTTCTGGGAACGTCGTTGACAAACATGTCACCATTTCCATATTGAAATTTTATATCAAATTCAGGAAATTTTTCGTTAATAAATGCATTATTTAACGCTTGCAAAACATCCTTTACGCCCATGGTGGTCGGTTCTTTCATTGCTATAAACAGTTTATTTGAATATCCAAGTTTAAAGAAAAGCGGATCCTCGGCAGTAATTTTCCGAAATTCGTTTTCATTAAACGCGGCAATAGATTCCTCTTGTCCAAGAAAAAATTTGTCGTGATTAAAACCCAAACAAGCAACAATTGATTGAGGAAGCGTTATATAATCCGTTTTGCGACCATCAGGAGTTCCAACAAATATTCGACATTTGTTTTGACTATCAAAGTTGAAATCCACATTAAAGCTAGACTCCAGGAGTCTGATAGTCAGGTTTCGAAAAAAGTTTTTAAAATTCGTTTCACTGTGTTTATAAAATACTGCAAGACTTTGAAATTGTTGGTCCACTGTTATTATATTCGCTTTGTAGTTGTTTTTAACTGTTGATATTTGAAATTCGGTTTTAGCTGCAAGTTTCTTGTAAATATCTTCGGATGTAATGTCTTCAGCTGTGTAACTTCCAACTAGGAAGAATTTACGTTTGAGTCCAATCAGGGTTGCCAAATTTTCCGATATCTCCAGCACATCTTCCGGATCGTCAAGCAATTGGTTTACTGTTACGAGAAATTTGTTTCCTTCTAACGCGCGTAAATTAAAGCTAACTTTGATTTTACTAGCTTCCAAAGATTTATTAATTCTACTTATAAATTCTGCAAAGCGTTTATCTGTGTTTTGGTACTTTAATGTGAACTTTGCTGGAGGTTCATAGTGTGGAAATAATGGACCTTGTGGAATTTCCTTATCTGCGCTGATCATTCTGCGAGTGATTCTAGGTCGTAGAATTTTCTGTACAGTCCTGGTTTTTCGAACAACTTTTGTTTGCGCATGAGGCGAGTACCTTAACCTCCTTAGTCCAACATCATACATTCCCCTCTCCAAATTCACAGGGTTCGATAATGAATTTACAATGTTTCCCACAAGTCCTACACCATTGGGATTTGCTTTGTTCGACAGAATGGTATAAAAATTTCGCAAAGCGTTCGGGTCATTTCGACCGTTATTCAACTTAAATTCGTTGTGCATTGACATTATTATTCGGGATTCACTTATTCTTTACTTTAAGGAATGTTTTCCGGTTCGAAAATTCGCGCCAACTCCAACTCGTTGTCGTAAAACTGACCAGTTATATCTTCCGGTGGGTCTGATGTATCTTCCAACAAATATGTATATGGTATTGTGTCTTGAACCTTCACAATTCGAAATATTTCCCGAGACCATGACTCAGAGTAACCTATAAAGTAAATTATTATTTGATCTTTGAATGTTAATTGTTATCAAAATCGGTTGAATAAAATGTACTTTAATGATAATTGTCTACTTACCTTTCTCGAATAGAAGCTTTGCGCGGGAAATACGAACCAAGTCGTTGATTTTAAACTTTGGAGATTTCCGATTAGAATTGTCCTTTTCCTTCAAATATTTACTGTACATGCGAGACCAAATGTCAAACTGGTCGCGAACCTTAACTGCATTGGGTGCACGACCCAAAGTGGTATGATACGTGTTGTTATAAGTATCAATAAATTCTTGCAGAACTTTATATAGACGCGGCGAATCGTGTTCTGTCATGTAGCGCTGCAGTTTGGCAAACAGAGTACGAATAAAACGTTCAACAATTGCAGCTTTTATGTGACTATACACGTGGTATGGTTTAATACCGTTGTCTTTTAAAAAATCGCGCACACGCTTTGCGGTAAATTCTTTACCCCGATCCGTGAAAAGAAACATGGGCGTCTGGTCTGCCTTTTTAAAAATTGAACCAAAAGCTTTAATCATTGATTCGCTATCTTTTGATTTAATCATTCTTGCGTATGCCTTTTTGCTAAAGTTATCAATTACAACAAGTATAAAAGTATTGCAATTATTCCAAGGAGCAATATTGACAATATCCTTCAAATCCGCCGACCAAGTTTGATTAATAAAGCTTGTCATTATTTTTCGTCTTTTAAATTTATTACGCACTGGACGATGCAATGCGTATGAATTTAGTTTTAATAATTCCTTTTCAATTTCTCGCTTATCCTTCCACTCCTTTCTCTCCTTAATAAACCTACCAATACCCGAAAATGATCCTGTTAATCTTTGATTTAAATAACTATCTCGAATAGACATTTTGGAATGAATTAATTATTGTGAATTCTTAATACTTGTTACAAATATGAACTGGGATGTGTTTAAGGTGAAACCAGTGTATGTGTCATGTGTAAAGAACAACTGGGGAAGTGTGTGCAGATAGTTAGTCTCAATCCCCCACATTTACAAAATATTCAACCCTCATCTCTGTCGGGCGTACTCGACCATCCCCGAGTAAATATTCAACCCTCATCTCTGTCGGGCATACTCGGGCATCCCCGAACGATACCCGGGTATCGATTGTGGCCTGAGGGAGAAAACGAAACCATTGTTCCAATAAAAGGATACTACTCACATTCTTTACTTCAGTAAAGATGAGCATTTCTACACTTTTACCGCTTGACAGATGTCGCTTTTTAAGGTGATGTAATAGCTTAGATTTTTGTTTTATGAAATCTGATAGTAGTGTCGACTTTGTTTTTGAAGATTTCGTAGCCAATAATTTCATTTTTAAGGGTCCCTAGAGGGTTTCGAATTTTCTCTGAAGTGTTAGGTCTATACAGAGATGGCCACTAAAAGTTGGATATATGTTGGTGTAGTTACTTCTATATCTATCTAGCCTTTGTTTTATATAGAAGTTTAGAAGTATAGAAGTGCCTTTGTTTTAACTGGTCGGATATATGTTTTAATTGGCATCTATCAGAGTGTACTTACTTGTAGCCATGTTTATATTGCACTGCAGCTTTTTTGTACATGAAGATAGAAATATCTACAAAATTCCAGTCCCCACACAAGATAATATTATCATTCTTGATGTTTTCCAATCGCTTGAAAAGAATTATGATTATTAAGTCAGCTTTTTTCATTGCGAGGCATATGGATATTTATTATTTGAAAAGGTTATTTGAGTTTTGTGATATTTGTTAATTGCATTCTACCAGAGACTAATGTATTGTTAATTACATTATACGATTAAACTAAATGTTGTTGCAGGTGGATTATATACTTCTGAATAGCCACTGATATTACATTTGAACAATAAAATGTTTTGTGAATCTCAATAAGACACTTCTCAGAACATTTACAAAAGTTTTCAAACAATGAAAATTGTAATTTTGTTAACACTATGAATGTCAATGTCGTTAACCACGCTTGCACATATAGTTACAATAACACGTTCCTTCCAGTCTTTTATAACGCCGCGAAATTATAAGCCGAAACGTTCCAGATTTCATATACCTTAAAAATATTGAAGTGAATACATGTCCTCGTCAGATCTGTCGATATTGTATTTAACATTTTAAGAAGCAAGAATGTTGTCGAAACATGAAGTTCGATGGTGCCTCAAGACAATCCAAATTTTCTCACTTTTGAGCATACTTCCAATCGAGGTGGATCATAAACGAGGAAAGATCCAGATGTCACAGTCGTATCGAAAAATTCTTCTTTTCAGATTGCAATTTTTAATGAGCTTGTTACATAATATGTTCTTGGCAGGAAGAATGATTCAAGTCATTATATTCAAACAGGACTGTAGCATATATGACTTTCCGCTTCATTGCGTGGTTCTATTGGGTTCGAGTTGGTCTGTGTACTCTGGATATGATCTTTTCATTCGTCATCCCCAAGAAACTGTGATTGTCTTCAACGAGCTTTACGAAGAAAATGGTAACATGCATAAAAAATTGTGAAAAAAATATACAGCTTTCATACGGTCTCTGTCAGACGTAAAGTGATATAGCAACTTTATTCTTTCATTTTTAGATGACAGAATAAAATTCAGATGGCTCGAGTACAATATTCAAGAGTATTTAACAATTTTTTCATTCGTCACTAGCTCAGTAGGCTGGTCAATAATACTCGTTTCAACCTTAGTCAATCCGAAGCGCACATATTTCATTGGTTCGTTATTTGACCCCAGGGCTTGGCAGCTTTTTGTATTGGTAGCACTGGAAGTTGTCCTCATCATGTATCTCTGTGGTCCAGTAATTATGTCAATATTCGTTCAACTTTCGACTTTTCAAAAGGTATCGCACACTATACAATCGTGTCTGGGGGATTTAAGGTAAGATTTGCTAACAACATAGCTTTTATATTTCCGGACATGTGGTTTATTTTATATTTAGACGGGTTTTCTAACACATTACAGACGCCTCCCGCACTCTCCACATAAATTTTCTCAGCCATTATAACCTTTGGACATATTCAGTTAATGGTTCAGTTTTATAACCAATGCTTCGCTTACATACAATTTTTCATCAAACTTATTTGTATAATTATCTCCGTAGTTTGTATATTTTGTGGGATAAAATGGATACATGTTTCCCCAATCCATGCCATGCCAAACTGGATTCTTGCAATGGACATGATACTCTATTTCATAATCATTTATGACAAAGCCTTCGGGATACCGGATAATATGATGGATCTGAAGAAGAATATTTTGATAGTGTCAATGTACCCCGAGCTCAAACACAAGCATCATTACACCAAGCGACAAGTTGGGGCTTTGATGAACGTGGGAATAAAAGTTGGGTGTTTTCACACCTTTGAAAGAATGTCTACTCTCATACAGTGCTCGGCACGGGTATGGGTAATACTCGGGTAAACAGGTATGGGTACGGGTATGGGTACTACCCGAGTACGGATTTTGTGTACCCGAATAATTCCGGGTACTACCCGGGTACACTTTGGTCGGCTCAAAATTTCGGGTACGGATACGGGTATGGGTACGGGTACAAGGATTTCAAAATGGGTATATACCCACCGGGTACGGGTATAATGGTGTCATTTACCCGTACCCGCGACCATTGTACCCGAGTATTTGGATGTGTTGAGATTTGAGACATTTTGATGAATTTTATGAAAATAATGGAACTTCCGTTGGAAAATTCTGTCGGTATTTTTAGTAATTCTGAATACATATAGCTTATTGTTAATATCCTTTTAACCTCACAACATGCAGTAACTATTTCAGACTGTGTTGCTAAAATATATATTTATATCTATAATATATATTTTTATGGAAACAGGTTTTAGGAAGAATAATTAATAAACAGACGAGGAATAATATCAAAATAGAAGTGGAGAATAGGATTTAACGAAATTTTATGCAAAACGTCTTCATAATGTAGTAATTTGTTACTTGTCGTCGAGAATGTTGAATAATGCCTCTGGCATTGATGGTACATATATTGAACCAGAGGCTAAAATTACGACTGGAGTTACTGAAGCGTTAGAGTTACAGAAAACTCCAGATGTTCCTAAGCAACTCAAAACCTTACACGAAGTTACCAGGGAATGTAAGAAGAAGCTATTGGAGGAGACGTTGCAGCAGCCAATCAAGAAGGGAGATGAAAATGGCCAAGCGAGTGATCAGCCAATCAGCTTCGAACGGAGAGAAAATGGAGTGAGGAAAAAGGACTGGCATGGCGGATACGAGATGGAAGTTTCCAAGTCATCCAAGGAGGAAAGAAGTGTCCGAGAAGGGCTCCGAAGGAAAAAGAAAACGTGACAAGTTTTTTCTGTGTTTTTTCCAGTTTATAGCAAATTCGAAGATTTGAATTTGTATACTTTCCAATTAATTTTATAACAATCAGTGTTATTATTAGTACACATTTAATTGCAATCAATTATAAATAGGCTCAAGTAAAATAGCCATTTTTTGTGATGTGACATTTATTAATTATTGTTTGAAACTATTTTGACCAGTTACAGGAAATTCAGGAAATAAATCTCCATTTAAAAATCTATGGAAGTATGTAACTCTGTGGTCCGGAATAAATAAATATTCTCATTAAGTATTTTTAAGTTTGATTTTACGAGAGCTATCGAAGGCAAGGTCGTGTCGTACCTTGAAAACTCAACGACATTACTAATTGCATAAATAGTCTGATTGACACGTATGCACATGATACTTCATTAGCCACAATGAAAACAATTTAAAAATTAGAGTTCCGTTCAGTTGGATGGTAAGATAATTTTTGTAATTGGTAGTTGATTAGGAAAAGGCGGATATTTGTAACAAGATATTAATGAGTTACATGTACACAGAGCTACTGAGATGAGAAAATTAATGTAAAAGGCCGAATAAATCGAGAAGTGAAAAATCGAGTCGCCAAGTCCCAAGCCACAAATGCATGTACATATGGACTGGGTACTATAAAATACTTCGCCCATCAGCCCATAAACAATCAAATGGGGATGATTTTACTTCTAATCAAAAACGCTTATAGTTTTCTACTCTTCAATAAAAATATATAATGTCAAATACCTCTCTAGCTAGTCAAAATTACCCACTCAGGTGTCATACATTATTACATATAACGTACTATATATTACATTAAACCAAATCTGGATAAAGTACCCGGGTACGAGTACGGGTACGACACTGAGATACCCGAGTATGGGTACAATTTTCGAGTATTTTCGGGTACAGGTACAATACGGGTACAGGTACATGGATTGAGATAACATTGCGGGTACGGGTACGAAAAATTTGTCGGGTATGGGTACGGGTATAGATACCAGTTATTGAAATACCCGCACTTCGGTTACGGGTACCGATTTTTCGTACCCGTGCCGAGCACTGCTCTCATATTTGCTCACTTTATTGTCGCAAATGTCATGAGCTTGCTTATTACTTTCAAGTAAAGTGAAACGATGAAAGCGAAGGTACTATTATAATAATTTGATTGCACATAGTCACCACAATTCAGTTAAGTATCAAATAATTAAATGGCCAATTACTTGTTATAATTTAAATAAAATATTTGATCATATGTATTATATTCTATTACAACAGGCATCACTGATAACAACATTGTCACAGTTTGGTTAGAAAAATCAGACATTAAGATATCCGTTGACCAAATTATCTCAGTAAAATCGTAATGGGTTGAAATAAATAAGAGCCTATTTCTCACTGAACGTCAGCAAATACATTTATTGCATACATATGTACAGATACAGTAGACCTGAATCAATTTTCACTTTTGAAATAACATTATATAACTATTAAAATATTTACTAAATGTACTAATGAAATAATGGTTTAAGTGTCAGTTCCCTCAGACCAATTTACTCCCCGCTAGCTCTAGCGAATAAAATCTTTTCGGTTTCCTAGTTTATAGCCAATTTTATACTGATTTTTCCAAAATTCGTTTTATCATTGTTGCTCAGAAACTATGAGTGTAGACGAACCTGTGGGATAGCTTCTGAAAAGTCGACGAAATTTCCTACAAATGAACATCAAAAGAAATTTTGAAAAAGACTTGAAACTTGAGTAATGATTCAGAAACATCAAACACTTTATTTCACAAAACAAATTGCAAGTCTTGAAAAAAAATCCCGCTTTCAGTGCTCCTTTTGGTATTTTCGACCATGAGCACACACCTGTGCTTTTTGTATGTAGTGGTGTAATGTACATGCAGCTGATTGTGAAATTTTGCCCGTCGCTTGCAAGGTTTCTATAACGACTCAACTGTAGTCAAGGTAAAAGGTCATATACTAACACATACTAATATACATGCCGAACCCGGAAGGTTACAAGGCGTTACCCATCGAAAAACCATTTCTTCAGCCTTTATCACTTAAACAACTCATTGCCGCCTTCAGATTTTATACCTAGCCAGTTAAATAAGAATCGATACCTCTAAAATTCTAAGTTTTAATTAATTTTTGTGCAGTCAAATTTTCTGCTTATTATTGGAAAGCTGGTTCACGTTAACTTAATGAAGTAGAACCTTTTACTCCGGCAGCTTTTTCGAAGATATTTTAGCTACTGCGACCTCTGTACATGCATAAAATTTTTGAAGCAAAGGTATATGGCCAAACGGTTGGCCACCTCTCCCTCAAAAACATAAGATTAGGCTTTCTACTTTTGAGCTATCAGATCACTCAGGGATGGATTAATAAAATATGTTTTACCCTGGCCGTAACCCTCAAAATAGATTTGTAGGCCTTTACACATCCAACCTGAACTTAGTCAACATTTTTTTTACCCTGGCCCTAATTTTTTTACCCTGGCCGGGTCAGGGTGAGTCACCCCGTAAATCCACCCCTGAGATCACTTAAAATAATAATTATTCTAACACACTTCTAGGGTCGTTATTTACCAACCATCTATCCGTTTATCGCAAAGGTGTTCCAATCACTCAGCCTAGCCAATATCCTTCCGACATTTAAAATTTTTACCGAGCCTGCAAATATCCCCACAATTTAACGGCCATATTGATCAATCCATCCTGCATCCTTCCTAAATGGTGAGAGCCTAGCATACGTATTAGCCTATATTTTTTGCCAAAGTAGCTCAATTTATTCTACACCCTTTGTACATATCTAATCAATTATATGCTTGACACTACCCGCAGACTACTTAAATACATTCTTTGTTTCTCCAATAATTAGAAGCCCTACCACAAGTTCCGGGTGTACGTAATCGGAAGGAAATATGATTTGAGTTTAGTTCCACAGATACCCAAAGAAATCGTGCCCCAATTTTACAAAGTTGGTCAAAAGGCATGTAGCACTTAAGAATTCACAAATGAAATACCATAAGAAACAATACACACGACAATTGTGATTATATTAGCTGACAACATGTGTTACAGTAAATCCCGTTTAAAATTTTAACTGTGCTCAAACTCTCATGTCCACTCAAATGGTTAAGTTTCCGCTTTGGCGAATATTTACAACTCAAATGGTGAGATTTCCAGGGCAAATCAATGCGAAGCCACACAAACTTTTGACGCCTGATATACACAATAACACATGGAATGTGGATGTACCATACGAAGATAATTCTTTCATTTTGATAGTTTAAATGAACATGACAGGGGCCTATCAAAAGCCTACCTACTTTATAGGCTAGGTTTTAGCATATATTTCTGCACCTTATTTTGCTACAAGTCTCTCCAAAAAATGCCTTGCACCCATAGGTCTCAAAATAGGAAAGGTGGACACCTTTGGTTTATCGTGCTCGCAGAGAACGCGACATCTAATGTAAACAACCCTGTCTCAGTTCTCCCCTAAACAGCACTGCTTGCTGTAACAGCTTCCCGCCTGTTCTTATCATTTGGATTTGAATCTGTACATTCGATTCATTTCAAGCACTGCTGCCCTAGTCTAGTCAGACTTGATTAGGAAAGTCTAGACTTGACTAGACTAGGAGGCAAAAAGGACGTAAGAGAATAGACTTGACTTGAATAGGCCTGCTGTTGCTATTACTTGACTTGACTAGAATAGACTAGGGCGACTCGCCAAAACACAGGACTTGACTAGACTTGACTTGCATGACTTCATGGAAATGCTAGTCAAGTCACAATTACTTGAAGCTCCCTTATGTAGCTGAAAATCAAAGCCAGTGAAATTCCAGTGTGCACGAAATGATCATCGTCAGTACCGTTTGGTATGCTTAAATGTACAGTATGGCTTCGTTTCGAAAGAACAAAACATAAAATTTTCTACTAGGTGCGTAAAGTGTTTAGGAACATGCTAGAATTTATTCCTTAACAGTGCAATTGATCATAACGATAGCTAGGATACATTTTCCATATTACTTTTTATAGTTAAAAGAATTGATTTTTTGCAAAACAATTTTTTTACTAATACTTTTCAAATTGCAACTAAAAGGAAAATTACATACCTGGTACTACTTTCCTTAAACCAAAACCTCTCCCCAAACCAAAGAACCAATCTTTCTAACGTGCCCTTTAACATTGTTATTTATTAGCATTATATTAGATGAGATCATTCTTCCCAGGGCAAAAATTATTCTGGCAGGGAAAATCGCCAAAGGGATTCCTTTTTGAGGACAAGGATATTCTAATTTTTGACATTTGAAATGAAATTCCCTTGACAGTGATTTTTAATTTTTTGACGTGTTTCAGGAAAATTAGGTAAGACAACAGGAATTTTTAGATTGTTTGATTTTATTTAGCAGGACTATAACGTCTTCTGTTGTCAACATGTATTTTGAAAATCACTGACCTTTGTTTCAGCAGGATATTCAGAAATATTCTTCCAGGGAAATTTACAAAAATTCGACCCCTGAGTACAAATTCCACTACTTGCACCGGGTATATCCCCCAGTTCGTCCCAGCGGAAATTTCGTATAATATACCAGAAAATATCCCACTGATAAATCCCTATATATTAATTATTTAAGTTTACTCATAAATTGTTATAAAGCCCTATTTTCTTGGACAAATTTGATACCGGACTTGCAGTTAAAGTTGCAAAAATTACTAATTTAAATAATGACAATTGTTGATTGTTTTACATCTTTACGTCGTTTGATGCAAATAAACACGAACTGGTTTTTTGATAGAGGTATTTGCTAAAATCTGAAAATTTTGAACTCAACAAAGATTTAAAAAAGTTAAAAGCTTAAAAGCTTTACTAAGTTTTAAAAAATAATATTTTCACATTTTGCTAATCAAAATGAAGGAATTTTTAGAAAAATACACTGGGACTAGGGGAATTGACTAGACGACTAGGGAACCAGCTGCAGAATGAAGACTAGGACTAGACTTGACTATTGCTAATTAAAGGTACAGCTGACTTGACTAGACTTGAATAGTTCCGTCTCTAAACTTTAAAGACTAGACTAGACTTGAATAGTTCCGTCTCTAAACTTTAAAGACTAGACTAGACTTGAATAGTTCCGTCTCTAAACTTTAAAGACTAGACTAGACTTGAATAGTTCCGTCTCTAAACTTTAAAGACTAGACTAGACTTGACTAGTTAGCCTGGCGGGCAGCACTGATTTCAAGAAGTCAGTGTGCAACTGTCAATATCTTCACATTGGGGAAGGAAGTTTCTCCAGTGAATAAGTTCCAATTTCCACTTAATTTCAAGAATACAATAATTGTGCTTTGAGTAATTGAGTTATCTAGATTTTTAAAATTTGTGTCCAGTGTTTTGAATTACAATTATACACTTAAAATGTAATGGGGATGAAGGACTTCCTGCGCTTAATTGTTTTTGACTTCTCGAATCTCATCAGGTGTTCGCTTACGAAAAGAAACAGGTACTCAGATAATAATAATTATTGAAAATATTCAAAATTATGAATTTTAACAAATAATAATTTTAATATTCAAATTTGTAATATTCTTTAATTTTGTGTACAAAACTCCGTAAGTTGAAAGTGGAGTCTACCTTTCTTGAAATATAAAATTTTTGAAGAATAGTTCGTTGTTAAAGTATAGTTGCTTCGTTAAATGGAGATATAAACTGAATTTAAATGACATATTGAATGAAAACTAAAAAGACGATTGGGGAGAGGGTTGAGTTTAATTTCTAATGCGGATTGATATTATTCTTGTTTTTTTTTATTTTAGGGGGAGGAATAAGATCTAAGTAAAATACTGGACTGAGAGGCTTCGAAAGGATCCTGAGATAAAAATGTCTGTTACGAATTCCACCGTGTCTGAGTCCCAGGAACTGAGTCTAACTTCCGAAAAGTTCAGATTGATTGCGGAACAATACAACAACATTGACGCTTGGATGTATGCCTTTCCCACCCCTTTGGCTTTCTTCAAATTTTTCCAGAGTAAATTGGATTGTATAACGAATCAGTATAGCAAAGTGCTGGAGCTTGCCAATCAGTAAGTGATATAAATTAATAAGTAAAGCCTTGAATAAAATTATTTTTTGGTGTTAAATTGTGTAAGAGAGAAGTATTTATGGTTAGAAGATATGTTTTTATTTAGGAATGTTGATTTAGAATAAATAATTTGTAATTTTTCAGGGTGAAGTTGTATGCAGAGAGAGGCCTTCGGAATGAGACTGATAGGAATCAGCTCCACAAGCGGATTTATACTTTGGAGGAGAATCTGGGCAAAGTTCAAACCTGCTTGTATGATGAGCGAGAGAATTATGTCAAAATTGTCACTGACAATGAGTTATTGAAGGTATAAAGGATATCGTTGGGGTTTTTAAACGGAGATATGAGCCGCTTCGCTGTGATTGATAAGACTACTTTTCAAAATTAATTTTAAATGTTAATTCCTCTAATGTTTTGCTGCAATATATTTACATCGTTTTTAATAAATACATACATATTTGGTAAAAGTAATTTGGGGCTATAAATATTTCAGCTTGAAAACGAAGACTATCGGCGGAAGTTCCAGTCTGTCTTATTAATGAGCAAAATTGACGAACGGGACGTATCCCTGTTTATGCAGAAAAATCCGAAGGCTGCAGTTTTGACTGATAGAATGATAGAAATTAAGGACGATATTAGGAAATGTAATGTAGTGTTTTATTTTTTGATTGTATTAGAAAGTCCCGTTCCTGCATTTGTATTTAATTTGAGTATTATTTTAATGTTTATAAATTGATAACTTCAAGGCGTGGGACCCAAGAAAAGCCAGTACGAGCTACTCAATCCGGTTGTCCTCACAAAGCAAGTTCGTGTTCTGGAAGATCATATCAAGAGGCTTGGGGAGGTCCAACATGAAAAGGAATTTGCACTAAAGGAGCACTTGAGACTGGTTGAAGAGGAAAAGGCTCAAATGATTGAAAGTTATGAAACTAGGCTGGCTAATTCGGTAGATAGATCTTCAGAACTGAAAGATCTGGTCCATAGTTTAGTGCTTGAAAATGTGACAATGGGCAAGAAGATCATATCAGCAGAACAAGACTGGCTTCTTGAACGGGATAAGCTTCTGAAAGTGGCTGCTCACACTCATTTCGAGACACTAGAACCCACCACTATTTCCAATTGCCTTACTAAGCGCAGTAAGTAGATTTGAAGGGTTCAAATACATTATTTTGAAAATGAATGAATCCTATATTTATTGTACGAAACTTTAAAGGAGTTTCCGATGATTCTGAAGCCGTCAAGCGACTCACACAGAAACTAGGTTTGTTGGAGAATAAGTTGATGGAAAAGGATAACCTTATAGAGGAGTACAAGTTCAAAGTGCTCCGAATGGAAAAGCAAACATTCCAACTTCAGGAGATTGGTGATGAGCTCAAGAAGATTCATAAGGTAATGTTTAACCAAAATTAATTCTGATCTCAAATCGTTGATTCTAATTTCTTCCAGTTCTTGAATATTACCCTTAATATCAACAATTATTTGACTTCGCTTCACATTTTAAAATCGGTTACTAACTACTAACTACTATATATGTGTCGAGTATCTGCCGTTCAGTTGAAATTTTAATAATTCTGTTGCAGGACGATGTGCGCAAATTAATCGACCGGAACAAAGCTATAGAAAAAAGATGTGAAGAGATAGACTCCCGCCGTAAATTGGACAATGCCGGCTTCCGAGAAGACGTCAAAGCATTAAAAAATCTTTTGTCATCTTTGGAACGAAAGTTTCGTCTCTGTGAGAAAAAAAAGTCCCCAGGAATGCATGTGAACGTACCCCAAAAGCATCTTAACGCTCCAAGCGCAACTGAGCGAGCCGTCACAGCTCCAGGGAACTACGCTGGCAATGTTGGTGTCAAGTCAGAGGTTGAGTCAGAAGCTGAAGTGAAGGAAGTGTTAACCTGGGAAGCCTTAAATTGCCTTTTGGCTATTGCTGGTAAGAAAGTTTGTCAGTTAGAGAGGAGGATCAAGCAAGGTTGTCCTTCAGCAGTGTTTTGATGCATTTAAGATTTAACAACTTTGTAAATGATAAACATTCTACCCTGCCATTATAAGTATCTCAAATATGTTTGTATGCAATATTTATGAAAGTGACATATTCGTTGCGTTTGTTAATTTTTTATTTAATACGTGTACACCTTAACTTTTAGTATTGTGTGACTCTTCTTTAATCTCACTATAAGAATCTCCTTTTGATCCAGCTGTAATAGTCTAGAAAAAGTCCAGACGAATTATTTTTTATTCCTCAAAATAAAATCAAAGTGAAAATATCTACAGTAACATTTTTAAATCATCATTCTTTCGTTAAGGCTTTGCTCTTCGTGTCAATCAATATTTTCAAGTTTGGATACATGTCCTGTAACTTGTCTCCTGCATCCTTCCCCTTGCTCTTTATGAACTGTACGACAGCCTCCTGATAGGAGCGCAAACCTTCCTGCTCCTCTTTACTTAACTTCGTCCCCAAGAAACTGATAATCTGCGGTACAAATTTTCCACTAGCTTGAAGTAACGTTCCGGTGGTGAGGGAGAAGAGAATCAGGGTTCCTATGTGCAAGTATAGGGCTGGGTCGGAGTCCTTTGCAGCCTCCATTTCCTGTAATAGTGATTCTCGGGTCTCAATCAGTAGCAAAGACGGAGGGGCTCGGGTAGAATTTTTCTTGGACGGCAGCACAATCGCTAAGAATTCTAGAAATGCTGGAACGGTGACCGATTTGCCGAGGGACAGTAATGCCTCTTTAACTGGACCGGATGGAAGATCTGCGGCTTGTGCACTCTCATCCAACCCAGCTTCCAGCAGTGCGAAGGCAGATGCTATTCCTGTCACTTCTTGACCATAGCTTCGTAATAAGTGTTTTTCCAATTGGGATTTCAGATCCCCATCGAAGTTTTCTAAACCTTCAGAGTAAAATTCAAGAAGGGCTTGCATGTTAAGGAGTTTTTGGTGAAGTTCTTCTTTTGATTTCCGACCACATTTGTCGGCCATGAAACGGTCGTACTCTTCTTTGAGAACTTGCTGATAGTCATCTTGGAGGGGCCTGGAATTCAAAACATATAAGCATATTACTAAACATATGTATTCTTGAAATAACCTTTAACTTAACATTTAAAGTGTTTGGATTTATCTAAACAGTGAACTATAAATTACAGTAACGGCTGAAAGCTAAATATTAGTTTTAATGTGCTAATAATTCCGACAGTATGTATCTTGTAGGTTAAAAAATATAATTACTTGAACAAGTATGAAGCTAAGCTGTCGATTAACTCCTCCGGAGAATCATTTAAACTTTCGGAGTTCTTCAGTTGCTTTTTGATCTCTGCGATGGTCAGGAATGGTAGCGGTTTAACCTGGCCAGCTTTTGCAGGTACATTAGCATCTCCTCCAGCTGCAGCATTCTTTGATGGCTTTTCATCTTCTGAGTCTGAGTCGAATCCGTCTTTCTTCCCAGCCATGTACTTCTTTTTGGTAGACTTGGTTTTGGTTTCCCTTCCCTGGGTCCCACCTCCACCCTTGCCACCCGCAGCCTTTTTACGACGATCGTCTTTCTGAAATAAAATTTCAAACCGGTTCTCAATAATTGATTACACTTGCATAAACAAAAAATTGAATGAATTAAGGTGTAAGTAGCAATGACAAAGAAAATGTAAATCAGACCCAACAAATTTTGACTGAATATCATGATCAACATTTAGGTACACCGTTAGTGATTACTATACCTTTGAAGTTCGACTTGAATCTCCATCAGCATTCAGTTCTGCAATTCGCAGCTTCTTCTCAGCAGCCCGGGCTTCGTTCACTAACTGTATGTACTTTCCATTTTGTACATCCTACCGAAAACATGACATACAAGAAACGATGAATTTAGCAGTCTGTCTGTATGGTACACCTAAAGGGTTATGTTTTCTGCATGTAGTTACATATGCTTTAAATAAATTATACCTTCACAGCCCTGTCTCCCATTGATCCTTTAAATGTACCCCTCAAGTTTCTCACGTAGTTCTTGGCAATAATAACGGAGTCAAAAATCATGTTGTCAATATCCCTGGGTAATATCTTTTCCAGCAAGATCTTCACATCCTCATTAGGAATACTCAAAGGCAAGACAGACACCACGTCAACCCATCCCGGACTTTCCAAAGCTTCCTCAATAGTTTCCTTCGCTTGCTTGAAAATCAGCTCCCCTAAACAGTAAGTCTTGAGGAAAACTGATCCTGGGTAATGTTTCTCAATGAAGGCTCGAGGGTCTGTTATGCCCAAGCGAGCAGCCGCATCCAAATCAATATAACCATTGCCGTTCATAAACCCTT
The DNA here is from genome assembly GCA_947179485.1 of Allacma fusca. NCBI lineage: Eukaryota > Metazoa > Arthropoda > Collembola > Symphypleona > Sminthuridae > Allacma > Allacma fusca. Next base: position 40,999,176 of record OX359246.1, read on the forward strand.
CAATCCATTGAGTCTGAGCTCGACTGTACGATGTAGGAATGTAGTACGAGGAGCGATTACCACTCCCAGAAACAACCCCGTCGATTCTCTTGCTCTTGATTAGTTTGCTGATGATCCCTAAAAATGTGCAAAATGGAAATATATTAATTGAAAGCAAAATAACAACAAAATTAAATGTACCAATCATCCTATCCAAATCCTTAAGTTCAGTTCTTACTGCTCATTTCACCCTAGCTAAATTTAAAACTTGACAAATAAAATACAATATAATATGACATCATTACTAATACTAATACCACATTAATACTTCCTCACCTACGTATAATAAACATGCTTAGGGAAAAATTAAAACCACCAAATTCCTTTTAAATCCTATTACCAAAAAACAGTTTCTCAGGAATCTGTCCATTGAATTTATTGAGAATATTTCCGAACGGTGTGGGCTTAGTCACGGCAGACAGTATTCCCCGAATCTTGCAAGTATTTCTCTTCACATAAGTTTCCGTATAAATCACCGTGCTGTCCTGCTCATCCTGCTTCCCGAAAATGATCTTCCCCAGCCGTCTCTCAATCTGCTGTTGCAAGAACTCCCCAGGCAAGTCCGCTGTTTTCGAGAGCTCGGAGATGGAAATCAAACCATCCTGTTTCAGCTTCTCATTTATCTCCTCACTCAGAGTATCTATATAAGTGGAGGTTATGAGCTGACCCAGGACAAAGTACAGACTCTTATCAACCCTTATTAGATCCTGCACCCGTTGTTCCACCACATTGATCGATACGTTCAGGAGTTGCGTTAATTCTTGAAGACTCAAACGACCTTTAGAAAATTAACAGTAGATATTTAAATTCAAAACAATATTCCTAAACAATTTATTCAATAAAAACAATAAATAATATCCTAATTCACCTCCATGCACAAATAACTCATCCTGGATTTCCTTGTTCAATTGCTGCGGTGTCACATACTCCTTTCCATCAGTTGTGAAGACCACGTCCAAAAATTTCAGTTCAATTAGCTTCGTCACAATCTCCACACAGTTTCTTTCTGTCAATCTGAATACCACAATAATTATTTACTATTTAATTACTGTTTACTACATTTTAAATTTTACACATTTCCACATATTTACACAAGTGTCAAGTGTCAACGCTGAACGTCAACCATATGTCAACTGATTTATTTTTATTACTAACCTTTGATTTGCAGATGTCAACTGAGCCCTTTGGAAATCTGCTGCTAATCTTTTGACCTCTTCCCAATCTGCGGATGACATCTTCGCCCTCCAGATATTCTTATTACAGGTAATTAATTAAACACGGAACACACAAATAAAATTGAAACGAACACTTCAATTGGGATTCAGTCTGTCTATTGACCTGTGTTTTTATAGTTTCACTCTCCACTCACAGTTCACAGCTGCTCGGCAAATTTCTCTTCTTCGTTTATTATTATGTGAATACATACTTTAAATAATTAATTTTGAGGGTAGATTTTGAACAGAGCGCTCTTCGATAGCCACATGGGAATAAATCGCGTCGGTTTTGAATCTAAGGAAGAAATTCTGGGGTGCTCAAAAAGTTTTGCTTCCATTACAAAATTCCCCACACAATGCCAGATGCATATTAAAGTGTACATCATCATACCCTCTGCAAGCATACCTGAATTTCAAGTATGCTTGAGCATGCTTCATTGTGACTATCTGCGGTACATACTTCGCGGCTGTATACTTCCAAATGTATCACACAGTGCTTCTGCAGAATACACATTGATCAGCTTAATGCACACGCAACATTTTAACGGTCTCAGCCTCACGAATGCTTCTCAAAATGGCCATTTATTCAACGCACGCTTTGGTTGTGTAGTACAGTACTAATTTTTGTCTTACCCTCATCACGGTATACAACAATCATCTTCCCTTCAACTAATTGAGGAAAATATGGACTCAATACTTGATCTTTTCAAGCAAAATAACCATCTGGATCATCCTTCCCTAGTCATGCCATCCAATTCTGTTACCATTTCGCAACAATCCCGGGAGGTAAAGTATTAAAATAATTTAGAATCAATACAGTATCATCTTATCAACTCCCAGCGGAGCGACCTATTATACTAGATGGCACCAGACATGAGCAGTGTATGAAAATAATGTACACATTACTCTTTTAAGTTCCTAAATTATTGTTGTTGTGTTAATAATTGTTGTTGTAAATGATAGTTGTAATGGAGGGTCTTTGGACTGAATTGAGGAATCGGGGTTCACTCTTAGTGGAAAGAGATTAATGTCAGCCAGTTAATATTATCTGTATAATAACAGGCATGCTCAGGATTTAACATTCTTTCCTACGCAGGTTAAAAGAAAACGACACTGCTGGTTCCGACAATGTTTGTTGTGAGATCAACCCTAGGAAAGCAATTCCCTCAGAATCGGTTGAAATTGCACTGGGTAAAAATATTGTGATAATCCACTGTTAAATTAAATTACTTCGCCTTCCACTTTTAAATCATTCTGACCAATCTCTTTCCTGATCTCAATTCATTTAAGGTATATATTTTCTAGCGGTTGAAGCAAAAGTCACGAATAAAAGTCTTCGTAGAAAATACGAGGACAAAGTCAATGCGGAAGGGTACAATCCATACCTTGATCAACTTATGGGACTCAAATCAACCCATCGGGTCATCCGCAGTATCCTGCAAGCATTTAGGAATGACTACGACTCCAACGGAGTGCGGATTACTTCCCCATTGGAGGTTTCTGTAGATAATACTTTGGCGGAAAACCTTGTGGAATAATCAGCTACCTGACGTGAGAGGTGGTCACAAATTCCATTGTATATGTGTAACAATTGTATACAATTTACTTTTATACGTGTAATAAAATTCTGAGTAATGAACAAATTGAATAAGTTGTTTTAGTAAGCTATCTTATTATTGCCAGTGAGTCTCTAAAAGTGCACTCATATATACCGTTGGAACGTATACTTACGTATACCACAGTCGAATATGCTCTCCAATGTACATCTTAGAAACATACCTAGGTATGAATTCAGGAGTTATGTTGCGGTACATTACATCATGCGTTTAGGAGGTACATGTGTGAAAGCAGAGACAGCGTGAATATAACTCATCGAGGCATGCCTATATGCCGCAAATCTTGCCGTTTGGTATACATTCACAGCACTCTCAGAGTTACACTTTTGGATCTGCATCCAGAAACGTGTGGGTCCTGTGTTTGTGGTGCATCACATACATCAGAGTTGTCACAGTACTTTCCAATTCCGAAGTGTCATCCCATTAAAATTAGTTTTGACAGCCCCACGTCTTGTAATGCGTTGAAAGAGTACATTTCTGGAAATTATTATAATTTGTTATATCAATCTATATGATTGGTTCAGTGGAATTTAAAACCTTTGACCACAAAACAAGAACTTAGGGTGTCATGCTGTGGGTTGAGTCAAAGGGAATTTGTAAACAAGTGTGACATAATTGGTGTGTAACAGTAAGTAATTTATTAGAATTAGAATTTGAATTGATTTATTTGTGAGTATATTTGTGAAATGACAATATTAATGGTTGAGGACAGAGTGTCTGTGAGTATTTTCAAAAGTATTGACAAGTAATAGAATTGATTGTCATGTGTGTAGGGACATGTGATAATTATTGTATGCATAGTCGATGATCGACGATATAATTTTATATTGAATTAAGTGGATTTAAAATGTTTATGTGTTCCCTTGCTGAGATATGCCATGTGGGGGAATTTAAGTAGGAGGATTATAATTTATTGTTTAATGAGTTAATATGAAGTAAGGGTTTCAGATTTTAATTCTGTATTTAGATTTCTAATGATGGGAGATTCCAATGGAGATCTATGTGTCGAATCGCCGGGCCAAGATGACAGCATGGAGGAGGATAAAAATCCGGGGAGCAAGCAAGGCGAGGAGAGGGAGGATTGTCGGCAAGATGACGAACAACAGGATTCCATGCAAGATGCTGGTGGACAGGATTGCGGGGAAAATAATGATGGACAGGATTGCGGGGAAGATGGTGGTGGACAGGACGTCAGGGAAGGTGATGATGGCCGGGATTCGGGGGAAACTGACCACGGACAGGAGTACAGGCCAGACAATAATGGTCAAGGGGACTGTCAAGATGAGACCATGCAAGAGGACGAGGACACTGGGCATGACGTTTTAACCTTTGAACGTGAAATGATAGAAAATGGAGGGGATGTAGAAAGTGAGCATCCAATGAATGAAATGAGTTCTGACGGGGAAATAAGCAACGAACTTGAGTCATTGGAAAACCTTCTGGTTCCTGTAACCGTCCTGTCCACTAAAGAAGATGACCTTAGTGGGGGAGATATCAAGCCGTTTGCATTTACTCCACCGAAATTCAGCAAGAGCAAGTCGCGTAAAGGAAAGTTTGGTAAAAAGTCCTTCCCTGTCAATCTCCCGATCCGTCACATGCTCTCCCTTACTCCAAAACAAGAAATTCTGGAAGGTTCTGTGGAAGGGATTATGGACAATGGGGAAGAGGATGAGGAGGATGAGTTCGAAGATGAGAAAGAACTAGAAGGAGGGAACAAGTTTGGTATCATTTCCGAGGAGGAACGTCGACTCCTACATCTGCATCAGAATCCTGTCTTCATACCACATGTTCCAACAGTTACCAAAAGAGCATCGTTATGCCTTCAAGATAAAATTGCAATAATTAAAGAGCTGGAGATTGGGGAAAAACAATCTTGGATATGTAAGAAGAAGTGCCTCCCGAAATCTACTGTTCAAAGTATTTGGAAGAATCGTGCAAAAATTGTGGAGGCGAGTGTGAGGGTTGGTATGGGTCGGAAGAGGTGTCGCCGTCCTCAGCATGAAAATATTGAACATAAGCTTGTAGAGTGGATTGATACTTTAAAATCTCAAAATGTCCCTGTAAATGGTCCACAGTTGAGGGCTAAAGCTCAATTTTTTGCAAATCAGCTGGGTATTCACAAGTTTCGTTCGAGCACCGGGTGGTTGGATAAGTTCAAAACCCGGCATAACATTTCGTTCAAAAAATCCATGAAATTAAACGGTAATTCCTCTGGAGTTGGGGATAAGAAGGTAGCCGTTGACTGGGTTACAAAAGTCTGGCCTTCAGTATGCGAGGGATATACTTCGCAAAATATTTTCAATGCGGATGAATTCGGATTATTCTACAGTGCGCTTCCAGATGTGGCCTCAAAGTTAATGCACGAAACCTGTCATGGTGGAAGAATGGCACAGGAAAGACTCACTGTCTTACTTATTGCCAACAGTGATGGCACGGAAAAACGGCCATTGACTGTTGTTGGATCCCATAATCTCATTGGACATTTCAACGTGCAGAACCTTCCTGTGACATATTTGTCGGATTCCAAATCTTGGATGACACGGCAAATATTTGTGGAGGAACTACGAAAATGGGATGGAGAATTGAGAGACTCAAACAGAAATGTCCTTCTTGTCGTCGACAACTCTCCTTGTCATACTGTTACAGAAACATTTTCTAATATAAAATTAGTTTTCCTTCCTCCAATTGTAGCCTCAATTTTGCAACCGCTCGATCGTGGTGTCGTGGAACAGGTTAAAGGTCAATATAGAAGACTGTTGTTGGACAGAGTTATCAGCAAAATGCAGTTATTACCAAGCCAAGAAGAAAAATCTTTGGAGGGTGCCGTCAACATTTTGGAAGCCATGGTGATGCTAAATGCAGCTTGGACAAGCATTCCTCGAAATGCTATCTGCGAATGTTTCAAAAATGCAAACCTACAATCCATTCACATGTCCACCACAATGGCTTTAACGCCAAAAACAAAGCATTCCAAATCCGACTTCGATGATGTACTGATGCAAAAGTTAGTTTCGCTTGTGCCTATACCTGCAGTAAGTTTCAACTATTACAACCAAATTGATGCCAAGCTGCATGTCACGGACTTTATCAGTGATGAGCACCTCTTCAGGAATGTTAACCCTGTTAGCACCATCTCCCTACCAGAAATGACTGTCCCGAGTAAAGTGCAAGTTCAAGACTATTTATCATCCATTAGGAACTGGATTATGACGTTACCTGTAAATGTTGAAGATAAAGGAATTCACGAGGCAATTAGTATTTTGGATAATTTTGTTTTGAGACAAAGCAGCAGTACTGATCCCAGACAAGTCACTTTTCCGGTAACAAGTAATCTGGGACTGGCTCGCTCGGGACAATTGAACCGAGTGTTGTTAAACAGCTTGAATAATAACATCAGTTTTGGTTCCTCGTCAAATGTACTGGCAGTGCCTCAGAATTCGACTACAAATGCCGCTACCGTCGTCACCTTCACACTTGCCGACTCCGCATCGCAGTCCAGCTTACCTCATCACATTATGGACCAGCAACAATTTTTTGCTTACTTATCTTAAAAGGGTTAATGTATCTCACAAAATTCCAGTTGTCCAAACAACCATATGTAGTATCTACTGTCAAGCATTAATTTATGCCTTTACTCAACAAACATTAATTTGAGTGATCACTCCTTATAAGTACAAGATCTAGATCTTCCGTCCGAACCGAACGGCTGTCAGTAATTTGATGTTTGCTGACTTGAGTTGCCACTTTTTAGTCTTTTTAGTAATTTTATTATAACAATTCAATGATATAATTGAAACGTTGTAGCACATCAACAAGGCATATAAATACTTTTCTACGTCTTTTTATGGGGGTAGTGTGTATATTTATATATGTTATTCTTACGATATATATATGCCTTTTGATTCTAACTTTTTTGTATAAAGGGTCTTTATTAAATTATTCATTAATAAAATTACATTAGATTTGTAATATGAAATTGATTACTTACAATTAGTAGAACAAAGTGAGAACAAATTTGATCATGCTTTGCGACTACAAGCTCTAGCGTGTCAAATACAATTTAAGCCACCAAGTTAACAATTTTGTAGAGGTACTATGTAGATTGTGAAATGAAGCACACATACATATGGTTGTCGCTGTAGGTATATGTAATAAGGACTTTTGATAGTTGCTAATGTACATAATTACTATTGTTAAGATGTATTATTGTGTACACTAATACAGAGAATGCTAATAATTAATGTAATAAAATGATTGTACATGTAGTTGATAGGTTAGTAAATTAATATGGAATATACTAAAACGAGATTTTGAACTACGCATGCAGTACATCGAGGAAGGAATCGCCGTATTCGAGTATTTAAAATTGAATCTTCCATTAAATGTGTATGTATGTACAGATAACGAAAGAGTGTTTTATACCGAGTAAAGGTGCATGTTTTTATTCAAATTGTCTCTTGTTGTAATTAATAATTATTATTAATAATGTATCTTTTTTTTTCTTCACTTATACAAAGAACGTTATTGGATCCTTAGCTGGCACAACATGATGTAGTAATTAAGCATCTGTTCCATCATTCTTTGAGACGTAACCACAACACAAGTAGCGGAAGCGATTCTAACCCCAAAAGATCTCAAGCTGTTAATGACGAGCCGAGTTTCCTGAAATCGATGAACAATGTAACAACGGAATAATTTTTGTTCATTTCTATGTTGAAAGGAGAGTACATATATTTCACAGCGCAAATAGAACGGTAATAATGTCGACATCCTTTTTATTAGTCCCATTTGAGTAAACGTGATGGTGATGATGAAGAAGCCAAAGATAACGAAGAACGCCACAACCAGATAAAGTTGCAGTGGTACCCTTTCCACAGCCACCGTTGAAGCATACAAGCAAATGGTACTCAGACCACACACTCCGAATGTGATAAAAGTGATGAATTCAAACGCATAGGCATTGAAATAGTTTGTTAATAAGATTAGTTGCTTGAATAGCAAACATTTTTCATGAAGTTTCTCAATACTTCCATGGTTCATGAACCTCAATTTCTCAGGATATCTGTAAAAATAGCAATAATTTCCTGCTTTGATTTTAACAAGCTGTAGTTCAAACATAGCCAATTGTAAATCTAACACCGAAACCTATTACCAACCTAACCATTACATTAGAGGCACACTCGAAAAGTATATTGTGATAATAGCAACATATAATTACATATCAAGTGTCAATATTCCCAATACCAGTGTCCTGATCCTCACAAAAGTAGCAAAGTTTGACTCATTTACAATGACATTCTCAATGCTCTAATTTAAGGAGAAAAAGAGTAGCTATTTTTTAGGATTCCCTAAAATTGCCTTTGCTCACTCGTAGGGTTCATTCTTTTATTACGTCATCACCAAAGGGGGGAGGGGGGGGACGATAAGAAATGACGATGATGAAGGTAGGAGGGGGGAGGGTTTAGTAGAAATGACGACAGTAACATCATCCGCGGGAAAATCAAATTTTGACTGATCTTATTACTAAAAAACTAAAAGCTAAAGCTGAAAGTGATCTGCGTAGACTACAGTCTATTCACAGTACTATTAATTGTATGAGTGACACGTACTGGATTCGACGTGTTTAGATTAGACTCCTTCATATTAATACGAATCATAACTGTTCCACGTGATATTGTCACCGACATGTGCCACGGGTGTATCAGTGGTTACTGATGACGTAATAAAAGGAGGGGGAGGGGGGTGTAAACAGTCGATGATGAACATGATGATGTTCTGGACAAGGGGGGGGGGGGGTAAAAATATGGCAAATTTTTGATGACGTAATAAAAGAATGATCCCTTATGGAGAGTTGGAGCGAGAATCGACTCCACAAACATGACAAGGGGCATCGGGAAACATATCAGTATTTTTGGATTTCTTTTAAGATTGAACTTTTAGTTGGGATTTCTCAAGTTGCTGAACCTTTGTAAAATATTTGCAAAGTTTTGCAATAAATATCATGTGATTGCATAGGTTATGGGTACACAGACGAGCGGAAAGACGGAATGCACTGAATAAATAGTTATCCAATATAGAAATCAAATTAAATGAAATCTTACGATAACTCCCGAAGCCAGATGACAATGGAAGCAAAGTAACCCCATAAAGTAGCCATTCCAAAAACAGCTACAACACAATTTGCAGAGTACATGTAATACTCATAGAAACCCCCCAAAGCTAAGAATATCCAATTGGATGACAATTGTTTCGACGCGAAGTAGCCCCAAAACATCAAGTTGTTTGGGAATATGAGAAAAGTTATCATGAAAATAAACGAGATCCAAAATGGGGAGCATGCTATGCTTATCATAGGGATGGAGCTTGCCAAAGACATCCACCAGGCTGGGATTAGGGTGTCATCTATTTAAATTGTCAAAAATATTAAGGATAGCCTGTCACATTTGTACAAAATCTATTTCAATATAGTATACATATAGTAGATATATGGAAACTGTACTCCTCATCTGTCTCGTGATAGTATCAATGGCATTCACAACTAGCACAACGGACTCTGACGACTTGAAAAACTGGAAATGGAAAAGTAGCACGGATAGGAACCCCATGGATTTAATAGCATGTAAAGCCGTCAATGTATTGTATTCCACTAATCGAATTTTGAGACCTAGTCCATAAACAAGAAAAATACTGTAGGCTAAAGTTTGGAAGAGATGGAGGTGCCAGCAGAGTAATTGCCAATGCTTTGTAAATTTTGCAATCCGAAAAGTGTCTTCTTCGGATTTATTTATTAAGTAAAATGGGATCCATTTAAGCCTCGAAGAAAAGGCTGTAAATGCTCTCACTATTTTGAAACAAAGTGAAAATACCCCCTGGAGCAGGTTCTCAAGGCGTACCGAAGATTGTACAAATGGGAAAATAATTGTCCGGAACTTTCTGTAAAGTCTTTGAGGAGCTCTTATTTGTTTTACTAACATGGCGGAGTTTTCACTTGGATTGTGGTCTCCTAACCTTATTCCATTTCTGCTTACGGAGGGAAATAACAAGCTTATTAAATGTATCTACGTGGATAAAAGAGAAAGAGAATGAGTCCTTATTTGAAATATTCGAAGGAGGAGAAGAAAATATTTATGTTTTTGAAACACATTTACAAATTTGCAAGCATCAGTAGTTTGAAATTCATAAATGTCTTGTCAAATAAAATTATTGTGCTCTGTTCTCATAAATTGATCAATTGGGTAGGAAAAACTGAATGACATAATACATGTATGTGCATATGTATGTACAATATATACATATATAACTATAATTATAGTAATGTACTATATGGAGGGTTACCATAACATTCCCCCAGTCCTCCAGCCAAAAGTAAAATATTTGTTTCTGATCTAATTAACGACATTACGGACAATACCTTTATAAATAAAAAAGGGAACAAGGTTGGCAGAAATCGAATCTCAGGAGCAGAGGAGATAAATCTGAATTGTCATTTTATATTAACATCATCGGCCTATTAGATTATCTAGTTATGCAAAATGGCACTAGACTTGTAGCGAATTTCACAGGGATTCACTCATATAAGAGATAGGATATATAAGATAAGTCAAAGATTGCGTCAAAATGTGACGGAAGGCTTGTGTAAGGAAAGCATTATTTTTTTGGGAGTGAAAAGACATGATACTAAAATCGCTAAAAATTTCCGACTGCTTTATTTTCTTTGTCTCGTACTGTTTCCTCCAAATAAATATCGATCCAGGTACAAAAATACTTAACTTTGATATTGAGCGTATCTATTGGATACTACCCTGCTCAAGTAGGCAAAAGATTACTACTGTAGCGACTTTTAAATTTAACAGACTAGAGGCAATTTTTGTTTGTTTTTGCAGACATTTATGGACAATTCCCATACGTTTTATTTTATGTAATTATGTATTTCTTAAAAATTTCGGGACAGAGCAGCCAAATAAACATTTCTCCCAGCTTTTTATTAAAAGGTGAAATTTTTTCTGTGCCCTCCCCCCCCCCTCCAGGATCCTAGTGCATGCTTTTAGTCATTAGATTTAGTAGCAACGATCCAATATTTATAGTATTCTGGTCTGAAATATTAGACAGCTGTGTAATCCTTCAATAAGTATAAATTCCCTTCTCCTTCACAGAACTTTATTTTCCTTTCCTGGAGTAGTAATGATAGAAAAATACTAGGGAATAAGGTAAAATAATTCAATTGCTCCTGTACCCAAAATGATGCAATGTAAAATGTATATTATTTAACTTTAAGTAATAATATGTACATACATTTGATTTTGGGCTACATCATCAATTATTTAACCCTCCCGCTGAGTATTATTTTATAGACTTTTTTCTTCTTTTGACAAGTAAATTACTCGTGATATTAAAGAAAAGCTTAGGACTTATTTCTAGAATGTCATACCCAAGGGAACATCTGATGTAATCTGCAAATGAATGGGATGTTCTTTTTGGTTCGATCTACTGCACGGGTGTATTCTCCATTTAAGAATCGAGAGGATCCTTAAAAGGATCGAAATACATACCTGTAATAAGTATAATGGACTGTTGTAATAAGAGAAAAATTAATTTGGGGCCAACAGAACTCTGTTCACATCTTTTACCCCTCCATAGAAAATGCTCTTTTAAGGAAATTCATTTGCAGAGTAGTACAGTGCTTTATTACTATATTGCAATAATTCCTGTTTATTCTTATAATGGATTCTCACCTCAAGCCATAAGTATGCGACTGTCCTAATCTCAAATGTGGTTTCAATTAACATCAAATTAAAGCCTGGGGTCGCATAAAGTAGTAATTATCATTATATAGTACAGGCTGCCAAGAAACGTAATCCTCCCACACGTCCAAAGTCGACAGGGTTGGTAAAAAATATTTAAGTCCCCGGGTTTTAGCAAATCTTTTTTCGGAATTTTCAAAAATCAAGTCAAAATTCTAGAAAAACCTGTGATTGTAGCAAATATTTTGGAGATTCATTTAATTTGGTCTAGCATCATTGAGTCTAATGGGAAGTTCCTTGATAAAAGTAACATACTGAGTCCCGTGACAAAAACATTTGAAACCCATTATGAGGATCCTTACGAAATCTCATAACATGGATACATGCGAACTTCCATTATAACTATATAGCTAAATCAGAAATAAATTGTAAAGTTCATATGAAATAGAGTGGGAATTAAAGAATGTGAAATCTGGACAAATAAATTCACGTTCTTGTAATGCCTTGGTATTTGGCTGATATTTTTTGTTAATGTGACTGGGGCAATACGCCTATACAGTAGTGGCAGTTGTGGTAATGACAGTGGGCCGGACACGTTGCCTGACAAATTCACTTTAAATTTATAATAAACAATAATACTTGAAGGTTATTCGTCACCTGATACCAGACACAGATTGATTATCCTGCCATGAGTTCTTGTGACAGAATGATCGAACGGATGACACAAGTTGTTATTATTTGTCATCTGACCAATTCCCTGTAACCGAATAATTATTGTAATTACTATAATAATTATTACACTTCCAGAACTTTATACGTATAATTATATCATAATTGGCAACATGAGTATTTACTGTCATCTTTATACGCCAGGAAGGTTATCTCCTCCCGAGCACTTGAGATTTATCAGGAATTTATTGAAGGTATTGAAACCATTAAAATGTATTTATTTTATTGATAGAATAAAATTACCCTGCTGTGTCTGAGTTACAGCTAAAGTTCAACGTTACAAACGTCGTTAAATTGCTCCTCAGTGATTTTATAATGAAGCTGAAATTAGCAATATTTTTGTTTTTAGGTGTCACAGTAGGAGTAGTCCGAAGTGATATTCCTCCAGGATTTGAAGAAGCTGTTAAAGCTTTGGCCACGGATGTTTTTCTCCCCAAAAATACAAGTCCGGGACTTGGCATTTCCGTCGTTTCCACAAATGGCAGTTTACAGTTTAGTCGGGGCTATGGATTGAAGGACATTGCCAATAATATTTCCATGGATGATTCCTCCATGTTTGTCATCGCTTCTATTTCAAAGGTATAGGGGTTGGGTTACAACAGAGCTTGTCTTAATTGTAGATTGTTACATGAGGAATAGGGAATAAAACAAGAGGACCCAAAACCAGTTATTTGTAATTATGCAAATAAAAACACGCTAATTTCTTCCAGAGTATCTGCGCCACACTTGTATCCCGGACTCTGAATCAAAAATTCCCTCAGTTGGGTGAGGCAGTTCTGGACGAACCCATCGCCCGATTGGCACCCTCACTAAATTTCACCTTCATAGATCGGTATGATCGAAAACTCATCTGTACTGTAATATCATTCATAATCCCGACATGATGTACAGATTTGTCACACTAAAGGACATCTTTTAATGTAACTCTAATGCTTGTAGGGCTCGAGGAGAAAGCACGTCCTTCCGCGATTTACTGTCCCATCGGACATGTCTAGGAACCTCAAATTTTGGAAGAACTGTGGGGGCGTTCGCGTCAACTCAAGAATACATTTTGTAAATGCAAAAACTCTGCTAACATTATGCTTATTTTGTTTTTCATGCACTTTAATAATCCTCACGCTTTTATTTCCGTCCAGCCGTTCAAGGTACATCCCAGAAATATGCCCGTACAGAACTGGTTACAACTACAACAATGCCATGTTTTCATTGGCCGGGGAACTCATTGCCCAAATCAATGGAAACAGCAATTATACGGAAATGGTAAGTATTCATGTACATTAATGATGTAATTCCTTTGGGGTTGACAGCCCAAAAGAAATACAGCTGCTTTACAAAATAAAATAAAAATGTCATCATCTTTCTTAAAATGCTCACCTTCTATTCCTCCCAGTTGGGAAATTTCCTGAAGGAACTCGGAATGAACAATTCCAGGCCTATTCGAAAAGAAGATGAGTACGAGAAATTGGAAAATCTCTCCACGCCGTATTACCTGCAAGACAACAAACTAGTTCGTAGCAACCCCAACTTGATAAGGTAAGTATCTTGCAAAATCAAATTTTTATTAAGATCATATTTACCAAACGTAAGTCACTAAACAACAATTACTGCCTTGGAGGCATTCAAGATCAAGCACAGTATGCTGGTCTTATAAAAAAATACCATATTTTTAATTATTAGGCCAGGTATTACTATTATTGCAGAAAATTTGTTTAAGGAGTTTTGTGTAATATATAATTATGAATAATAATGCGAAACTTTGCCATATTTCTTAAACCATCCAGACGTGCATCAGTATCACTTGGATCTGGTGGTGTTATCACTTCTGCATCCGATATGAAGAACTACTTACTATTTCAGCTCAATTTGGGGACTGTAAATGGAAAGCAGCTGGTTCCGAAGGTATATATAATATCTATTAACAAGTTCACTCATAATATGAATTTATTTTAATTTGTGTTCTCATTCATTTGACATGGTTAGAATGTCATGCAATGGCTGAGGAAACCAACGAACCCTTTCAATTTTAATGGTTATCAGTCCGGAAGTTCACAAGTGAATGGAGATATTGCTTATGGCATGGGACTTAATATTGGATTCTTTGAAGGTATAAATACATTCCTGTCTCACTCATGAACCTTTAGAACCCATTAATTTTTTTTAATTCACCTGTGGAATATCATTAATTACATAAATCCTCGCACAGGAACAAGAATGGTCCAGCATGGTGGCTATTGGGCACCATATGCCAGTCAAATGACCCTCTACCCGGACTTAAACATTGGTATCTTCTCCTCTGCAAACGGTCCCGGCAGATTGGATGGTTACAGTCACAACGCCTTGCACAATGCTTTGGCGGCTTTGTTTTTGGGTAATAGAACCTGCATTTTTAAAACTAGAAAATATCAGAGCCATTCAGATTGAGCTTCAGAAATGATATCTGACAAATCTTATAGGCAAGAAGTCAGTCGAGGACATTAAGCAAGAATTAACAGATCTTTTGAGGAAAGGCGAAAAAGATGTCTTTTCAGAAAAATCTACATCTGAAAATGACAATGACATTTGTCAAGAGTGCATACAAGCGGTCCCCGAAAATATTCCTGGAGTTTACGGAAACCCGTCACAAGGTTCACTAAAACTATTGCGGTTTTGTTCATATGTGTGTGTGTAATTTTCAAAGTTTTTTAGGAATAATGAATTTAAATTCAATTGAATGGTTTCAGGGGATTTGGAAATCATCCTGGATGAATCAGATCCGAAAGGAAGGCTTCGTATGCAGTATGGAACGTGGGGGAAAGCCTACATTCGTGAGACTTCGGATGCCAATAAATTACTTCTTGAATGGGACTCCGACGTTGTCAGTGACTTCTGGGCAGCTTCTGGGACATTCCCAAAACATTACTTGAATTTTATTGACAATGATAACTTCTACATTGAGGACAGATTGTACCCTTACACTAGGAACGCTACGCTGAATACTTTGCCCGCTATTCCTTGGGCGCCCGGAAGCTGTAGTCACTCGTAAAGAGCCGTGTAGTTAGTTAGCATTATTACGATAATGACTTATCTCAATGCCTACTGCTATTAATTCGATAGTGTCACGAAGTCAAACAATAAAGTAACAGGAATTATTCACCGCAAATCCGCTCTTTGGCATAACCGTTTTTTTTACACAGCATTTAATTAAACTTTTAAGGAAAATATTACTGAACCGGGTTCAGTCAACCCAAAAAAGGGAAACTTTGATCCTTTTCCCCAGTATAGTTTATATTACTTTATAGATTTATGAACTATTAACTGCCTAAAGCCTATCTTCAAAGAAAACTTTGAAATCACGTGCAGTGAGACAATATCCCAAGGTAAGTTCTAAACCTGTAATCATTCGAATAAATTTTTTAACGCTGAACCTTTAAGCAATTCTAGTTGTTAGGAAGGACAAAATATCCAATCCCGAAAACTTGCTTCTCCCAGCAATGAATGGCATGACGATAGTTCTAAACTCTGAGTCTTCTCATTACTGATTGCAGGTAAAAACTTCTCAGGATAGAGATTCATTGGATCTATTGGTAGCCCAAATATTTCCGAGAATAGTTGTTCGTTCCATGCAGTCTCTCACACAGGGTACTAACAGTTAGTACTAACCCCATTTTCCTCAATATTCTGATTTGTCATTGGCTACAACCAGGGATGGAGTAATAAAATAATTTTTACCCGGGCCCTAAGCAGCAAAGTAGATTTATTGGTCTTTCCGCATGCAATCGGAGAGCTTTTGGTAATTTTTATACCCGGGCTCTAAATTGTTTACCCTCAAATACATTAAGTAATAAATATTAATACGTGAGTATCTCGTCGGTTTTAAATTTATAGTTTGTCTAGTTATCGTTATTATGATTGCAAAGAACCCTAGTGCTATGCCAGACATTTTTATAAAGGCATGACTGTTTAATTTGTACATTGGGACAGTACCCTCATATGACTTGTTGACTCACCTTTAATGTCTTTAGCGGCACTCTAGTACTCAAAATACCTATACATTATGTATTAGAGAAGTGGCCTGAATGCTGTTTCCCCTGAAAATTCTAAACCCCCTCTAACCCACATAATAAAACAAACTAACTAAAGGATTACCTAGATTTTAGCGAATACATTTCCAGAAATAAAATTAATGCCCTTGCTCTGCGTCATTTCGGTACTTAATTTGACTGCTAAACCCATTTCCAAATTTATTTTAAAATTTGAATACCACAAAATAACACTTTTGGTTCCCATTTTCTATTTCCACACAGAAGCATAGATACATATGTAATTATACATAATTAAGTATTACAATTACATCCAATGGAATCTCAAAGTTACATTTATTACTCGCAAGAATTTTAGCCTTCACATTTGATATAAAGCAAGCAAAAGATAGGGTCAAAATCCTACGGGAGAAATCAATCTCCTAGTTGTATCTCTTGGTATCATTTACAAATAATTATACTCACATATCCCACAAGAACTCGCCTCTCAAAATGAAAATAAAATTAGAGCGTATCAACCATTCCTATTAATTATGAATTCATTTCTTCATTAGAATTTCGAATACTTAAAATAAGCAGAGAAACGTACCTTTAAATCTGTATCGAACTAAATTCATAACGAGGAATATCGTCGTTGATTGTGTTCATACGAGGAATCCATACGTATACGTACACGGAATGATTGTACATATGTACATATGTGGTGCTTAATCACCTCTGTATCTTCATATAACAAATATGGAACTAACTGACAGACCAAATGTTACCTTGATTAACAGGAAATAATGGAAATATATTTCATTTGAGCTTGAAACTCCAGGTTTCTTACAGCGGATTATACGTATCTACTGATGCATGTTAACATGCCCACGAAACCACAGTCAATGTCATTTGTAATTTGGTTCCCTTTCGTTATCAAAACAAACACAATATCTAGACTGGAGTCACGCAAAGAAACTTTCTATTTGTTAGCAGCTTGAATGTTGGTCCCAGTAACGTTGAAGTTGAACACATACATAACCCGCCTACATAGATTTAAAAAAACAGATGGCTTAATTATCTTCAGATTCATTCCAGGAATTCTTACAATGTTCCTTTGAATTTTGAGGCTCCAAATGGAAATTGATTCTACCGACTTTCCACCATAGCTGACTCATATGTAAATTAAAATCATGTCGGCCACCAAAATTAATGTAGTTGCAAGGGTTTGGTTACTTCTCAGCCCTGATTATTCGATTTTATAATCAGGATTTCTAACAATAAGTGAGTTTGAAAAAAAAAATCAGATATGATTCAATGCAATTTAACAATTTATGTTTGGCTTGTATGTACCGAAAAAAACTTATTGATTCTAATTACAAAATTTTGAATGAGCTCCTTCGTAACAGAAAATATAACTACCCTGATTCTTCCGGATATTCATAAAAATATAATAAAGAATCTTAAAGCAATCGGAAAACACTTCAGTTTTTTAATTTCTTGCATCTGATTCTATAGAAAATTCTTGATTTATTATTTCTTTTATCAAATCTTCAAGTAAAAATGGAGCTATAGAACATTTCGAACTAAAGTCATTGAAGCTACTATTTTAGAATCTGGAAATATTTCTCCCGTAACTAGAAAGACAGTCCGAACTTCCGAAAGATTAGTGATGCTTTACTCCATGATATGTCAGGGCTAATTCGGGAGCTGCAGTTATGTCATTATTTTTTAAGTGCCTGAAACACATACAAATTTGCTTGACTCACTATCTTAGCGTTTGTTTTATGATTTTCTGTCAAAATATACTTTTTAAAATCCGCGATCATCAGCAAATCATTAGCATAAATTGCATCAAATCTACAGATATTTTACCAAAAATACTTGTCTACTTTGCTGCTACACTTAATAAAACAGTATTTCTCTTCCCACTGCAGATTGTAAAGACAACTATTCTTAGTCATTCCAAAAATTTAATAAAGACAATTTTTACCGACCTTAACCAGAAACGAAATCTTCAAATTATACTTTTAATATGAGCGCATGTACCTGTTAGATATCATAAACTGTTAGTGGTAATTGTGTAAGTCAACACTACAGAACGGCTCCGTACAACCAATATTTGCTACCTGAAAAAATAGGAGAATAGTGATCCGTTTAAGGCAACTAGGTAGGATAAATTTGCCTATTTGCTGGAGTTAAGTCGGAAAAAATCCACCTTATTATAGACAAGTGCATTGTAGATAGGCAATAGAGTGCACAATAATTTATAGGCAAGTTTATTGCATGTAGGCATTTCTTTTGCCCACTAAACACACATATGTACATAGAATCAAGTATTCCCCTCCAACATCAGTTGCTATAGTGATTGCAAATATGGCAGGTTTGGCTTTCAAGGTTGTCTTTAATACTGGGGCAGTAGTAGACATAGGGGAAAGTTTTCATACTGGCATGCAGAGCTGTCCAAAATACATAGTATTTTAAATAATTACATGTATTTCAAATATGTATTTCAAATACATTTTTGTATTTTGTATTTTTGTGGCTAGATATGTATTTTGTATTTTGTAGTTTGTATTTGGTCTTATGTAAAGTAAGTAATGTATTTTGTATGTATTTTGTCTTATGTAAAGTAAGTAATGTATTTTGTATGTATTTTGTCTTACGAAGCAATGTGTTTTGTATGTATTTTGTCTTACGAAGCAATGTATTTTGTATGTATTTTGTCTTACGAAGCAATGTATTTTGTATGTATTTTGTCTTACGAAGCAATGTATTTTGTATGTATTTTGTCTTACGAAGCAATGTATTTTGTATGTATTTTGTCTTACGAAGCAATGCATTTTGTATGTATTTTGTCTTACGAAGCAATGCATTTTGTATGTATTTTGTCTTACGAAGCAATGTATTTTGTATGTATTTTGTCTTACGAAGCGATGTATTTTGTATGTATTTTGTCTTACGAAGCAATGTATTTTGTATGTATTTTGTCTTACGAAGCAATGTATTTTGTATGTATTTTGTCTTACGAAGCAATGTATTTTGTATGTATTTTGTCTTACGAAGCAATGTATTTTGTATGTATTTTGTCTTACGAAGCAATGTATTTTGTATTTTGTAGTTTGTATTTTGTTTTACTTAAGTAAAGTAAGCAATGCATTTTGTAGTTTGTATTTTCGTAGCTGTACGTGCGTATTTTGTTCGCTATAGAAGCTGCTTGTGTTTTTGTTGGAGTACTTTCTTTGGGTTTGAAATTTCCGTTTATATCAGATCGGAATCGCAATCGTTTTACCATCCCATAAAACTAAATTCAATATTTTGGATTTTCAACGTTTCAAGTAGATATGTATTTAGTATTTTGTAGTTTGTATTTTCCACGTTTTGAGTATGTATTTTGTAGTTTCGTCGCCTGAAGAATGTATTTCGTATTTAGTAGTTTGTATTTTCTACGTTTTGAGTATGTATTTTGTTGTTTGTGTTTTCGACGCCTGAAGAATGTATTTTGTTTTTTGATGTTTGTATTTTCGACGCCTGAAGAATGTATTTTGTTTTTTGATGTTTGTATTTTCGACGCCTGAAGAATGTATTTTGTTTTTTGATGTTTGTATTTTCGACGCCTGAAGAATGTATTTAGTATTTTGTAATTTGTATTTCGGGAGCATGTATTTTGGACAGCTCTGCTGGCACAATGAGACAAACAACCAAAGTAGGTAGATTTCAGGGTTACAAATACGAACTCCAGAAACATCGTGCATAAAGAGCACCTGAGCCAGGAGAAACTTCAATATTAATACTTTGTCCAAGTTGCATCAACAGGGACGACAGTAACTGGGATAACGACAACGAATTATTTGCAAAACATACTGAGATTTTGTTCTTTAGGCACACTAAATTTAGTTTGGCCAACATTTTGTCTAAAATATATTTTGATGCCATTCTTTACTAATTTTTTGCGGATTTACAGGATGACATCACAAGTTTGGTATGATTGTGGTGTTTACAGTAAGAATTCTAAAAATTACAATCGACATGTTCCCTCATGGTTGTCAGAGATTTTAAGTAATTTATGACTTACATATGTATGTTTTATAAAATGTATCAATGATCTTTCAGCAATAAAATTTTGTTACTAAAAACATTGAGTCCCAACAATTACCCCGGTTTATTCCTTACATTTTTTTAGAGAATCTGCAAAACATCAACAAAATTACTCCCCCCTTGGTATACACAAACTCATCAGCTTCAAGACCCCCTCCCTCCCCAAAAAATGAAACTTAATATGTGCACACTCCCTTGTCATTATCTGGAGAGACTAAAGATTAATTTAATTTCCCGGCTCATATTTACCACCATATGATTACATAAACATAAGGGAAGGATAAGGGGCTATATTTCCTATTTTGTTTTCGACTTTTGAGTTCATTTTTTGAACCATTTTATTTTAAAAACGTTTTTAATTCACTTCACAATTATTGACTCCATTTGGCGGGCAGTGATTTGGAAGTCGAGCATTTTTATTTTCATAAGAAAAGCACATCTGTTTGATTTTGTCTGCTCATCGACTTTACATTTATTTAAAAGAGAAAATCCTGAACATGAATTTTGGCATGACGGAACTTTGAAATGTGTGTGTGTATATCATTAATCTTGTTTGTTTGAGAATATGTATTCTAGCCTGAATAGTTTATCAAGCACTTTGGGAAGTACTTAGGGAGTATGCACATATTACGTTTCATTTGGGGGGAGGGAGCTTGAAGCTGATGATTTTGTGTATACCAAGGGGGATATGGGTAACTTGCTGATGATGTTTCACTGATTCTCTCAAAAATGTAAGGAATAAACCGGGGCAATTGTTAGACTCAATGTTTTTAGTAACAGAACTTTATTGCTGAAATACCACATACATTTTATAATTATAAGCAAGTCCTGCATCAGTACGAATCTATATGATAAACCATGAGCATTCCGAAAACTCTTGGCTTACGCATGAGGGCTGTCATCCTTGGCGATTAACTTGTACAATTTTATAATATCAAATATTCTCCCGGCTTCGGTGCTCTTTAAGCAGGATGCTTCTGGAGTTCGTATTTGTAACCCGGACGATTCAACTTACTTTGGCGGTTTCTCACGTCGTGCCATGTTAAGTGCAGTTGACAGAAAACTAGAAACTATTCCCAAAGTCTACAACTGCCCCAGCATTCAATACAACCTTGAAAGCCAAACATGGAATATTTGCAATCACTATTTTGTTAGCAAAATTGCATATGAATCTCACAAAGGAGCTGATAATAGAGGTTCGTTAGAAAGAATCTCGAAAATCATTGAATTTGTTGTTCAATGCTATCAAATGCAGTTGTCCAGAGTATTTGTAGTGGAGGATCCGTCGGACTAATTAATTGTAATGTGATTATTGATTGTTATTAATTGATGGAAGCAATTGTGGCTAATTGGATTCAGAGCGAATTTATATATATTGCTGACGTTAAATGTTCATTTTTTAATAATAATATTAATAAAAATGCTACGTATTAAACTTGCTTTACTTTTGTCTTTGTTTTTACTTTGATGTCGTGTACAGGGGAGATGGGGTCAAGAAATAATGATGTTAGCATGACGGGTTCAAAAATAGAGACAAAATGAAATGTAATATGTGCATACTCCCTTACGGCTGCAAATGTGGTTTTACCTCTGTGAGGCTTTCCTAGGCTGGCTTCATATTAAAATATCGTTCCTTACAAGGATGTACATACATATGTATGTACATAGCTGTTGGTAAGAAGAAATTGAAGTTTCAATTCTCCTGCTTGCCGTCTGTGAGACATTCAATCAACACCCTTGTTGATCCTCATCACCAAAATTTCCGCTATCTTTCCCGGCTTTAACCTAAATAAATAATGAACTACTGTATAATCCCGTTTCAAGCTTATTGCTCATTAGTAAAGCTTGAGTCAGGGCAAACTCACAATTAGTGACGCTTACACAAGCTATTACATCAGATGCAATTCTCAATGCTAAGATGCTTACCTAAACCGTCTGTCTTTTCCAGAAATGCTGTGGTACTTAATTACTGAATTTATAGAAACTATTTAATTCCGAAACCTATTCTGTGTTAGTTTTAAGATTACATAAGACAAATCTGGAGCGTAGGAGTAAGATTGTGATAATTTCACTCGAATGTTTTAACCCTTCGTTAATAAGGCTATCCATTTTTGTTGGATTCCTCTTGTATCGATTAAAGCTTTAACTTGAGCATTTGAATAATTCAAACGATCCATAAAGTATTTGCAAGGTTAAAAAAATTATTAATTCTATTGCGAATCCAGATTAACAACATTCAAATATGCTTTTAGAATCTGCATAGAGCACATGATTGTCACTTTCAATTTCTTGTGAAAGCAACATATAGAATTGTATTAGAACTTTTTTTTTTGTAATTTCAGACTGTCGTCCTTTCATGGAATTCTTTGAATTCAACTACTTTCATCAATTCTCAGAAAGATCCATCTCTAATGGGACAACATGCGTAAAAACAAATAAATTTTGTATTCAGGGTGAGCCTTACCGTTTCCCCTTCTAGCTCACATATGTACATATATAAGGCCGTGGGACGGGACTAATACGTGATATGTGATTTATCGCAATTCCTAGGGAGTTTTTTCCTACAAGTAAATAAGTATAGAGAAAATTTCCTGATTTTCTATAATAATTTCCTCACTGGTCAGTGTCAATTTTTGGGGTCACAAAAGGGTGAGACAAATAAGTAAGTAGGTTTTAAGGGCTTCAAAATTAAAATTTGTTAATTTTCTCAAATTTTTTGAACACATTTTGTCTCAGAAAAATTTGAATTGTCAAATTTTGCTCAAAAAAACAAAATATAAATGGGAAATAAAATTGTCAAATTTGAAATCCCCTAAAAAATCTGACGTGGTTTCCCGTAAGGTGTGACAGGAAGGTTAATAGAAATTAATTTAGTGTTCAGTGACTGAAATGTGTGACTTTTATTTTAAAATGTAATGATGATGTTTTGATATTTTGAGGCCTTTTGGTATTTATTTTGTGTAATAAATCCTGTCATCTTCCCATGAGCTATCGAAGGCCGGGATCTGTACTGCTCCCAGATTTACAAACATATACTTACAGAGCGAGGAGCAAATGATATGAGCCATCTACTTCACTAGTACAAGAATAGCGTCATGAAACACAAGTTAAAATGGAATAAATTGATCCGCAGGACAACTCGAGGAGGGAGTCGGGATTGAGCTGTTGAACGGAGAAGATTTCCTCTTTCATTCCGCGTTGCCTATAACAACCTGTTATCTTTCTGGTGTCCCGTTTACTTTCTCTTGTAAGTGAAACGTACAGTACTTTCCTGTTGTAGACTAGTACTTACACTGGAAAAATTAATCTAAATCAAAATAAAACCTACAAATTCTGGTGACCTGTCAAGACAGACATTTTTTAGCTTGGAGTACATTTAAATCCAGGGAGTCAATAATGGACCAGTTAAATTACACCGGAATAAATCTGTCAGACACACAAAAATACCAGCTCGTGGGAATAAGTACGACCGGAGTGGCATGTCTAGTCCAGAGTTGGAAAAATCAAATGAGTAACCCGATTGATGGTAAAATATATTTTACTTGTCTACAAGCTAGCAGAGTGTAAATTCAAGGTGCTTATTTATCTATGTTCAAATTAAGTGCACTTACTACTTGCGCAAAATAATAACGAAAAGAATATTTATTGTTGTCGCTCATAAATTTTGTGTTAGTTCAAGGGGCACATTGCTATTTGAGCGATCCCTATCGGTCCTTATATTGTAACACATTCATATAAGTTTTGTGCGGGGAACTTTATACCGCCGACAGCGCCTCTGTTGGAGCCGTATGCATTAGCGCGCGTTGAAATTCGATCTATTTTAATTTCCTGAGGTCAAACGGATGACCCGATCTTTTCCAAAATTAATGGGGCTCTGACACATTAGGTATTACTTCACTGTAAAATGTTTGAATTTGTGAGGTGATGTTGGCTCCGCAGTTATCACGAATATGGACAAACATACAGACAGACATCAAAACATTAACACTTTGTTTCACCTCCCCCTCCAACCTATTACATCTATTAGCTATTAACAGCTCCTAATTGTAAGGCATTTTTTCTTTCGCTCCAAAGTCGTCATGATATTTTTAAAACGACTGCAAACTACATAAATTATTCCACACCAAAGGTGGGGCGCATCCCAGATCTGGGATAGAATGTAGGTAGGCCCAGATGTGGGGTGTAAAATCAAAATGAGAAATTTGGGCACGGAAATTTGCTAGGGCTCAAAATAATTATAGGCTCCTATGAAAATCTATATTGCGTCTCCAAAATCTCACTCCGGAGTAGGCGATACAAGAACGGCTTTTTGAAATTACCCACGCCTAGAACGTATACAGGTTAGCCGATGGGTCATTATAATAGTTACGTATCTTGTGTACTTTACATTGGAAAGCATTTAAAACATTTCTGAGTGTATATTTTATATCAGTATAAATATTGCTGCTATTTCTGCCTTTTCATTAATTGGAGCTAATTCCACAATTCTAGGTGAAGATTTTTATAAAAATAAATACATAATCAGTGTAAATATCTGTAAAACCTTTTACACGAATGATCTGTTTACCTATTGATTTTTGAATTTTTTAAAATTCTGCAAGTCTCAACAAATTGAATGGTGACGTCAAAAATGTTTCAGTAGGGTACAGCAAACTGACTTAATCGAACTAGCAGAAGAGCTGTGAGTTGGAAGTCATGCATTAAAATGTAATTTTAAAGTCTTAAATCGTGCCTAATAAATTGCTTAGGACCCCGGCTATGAGACACAGATAGCGATATGGTGAATGTAACAAAAAACTATTTTTACAGCATTATCATAAAAATCGTTTGCGTTCCAAATACCATATATTAATGCACTGTTGGTGTAGATTTTGGGGAAAGAACCTCGAATTTCAGCAAAAAAAAGCTTAATTTAGTCTTATCTCAGTCTAAAACTGATATCCTTAATTAAATTTTTAGACTTTAAATTTAAGAAGATTTAAATTAGGAGATTTAAATTTGAGAATGTTTTGATTAGTAATTAACTAGTAGAAAGCCCTGCTCAGCAGGGATAATTACTCATCGGTTTGACTCTTTCATAGACGCTAGAATATGCTTGAGAATAGTGAGATTTAAGGCTTGAAATATTAGAACAATTCAAAGAAAATAACAAGGTTGAGCGCCCATGGGAACTTCCCACCAAGGCCCTGCCCATGTCCCATATTTGACCCGTCGATCCCGGCTGGGAGTTAGTCCCGCTTACACATACAAATGTTAATTTATCGATTAATAATTTTCTTAAACATAACATTTGTTGTGAATGTTTCATTTCTACCATCAAGTATTTTCCTTGTTGTTCGGTATCAATGATTTTAACTTTAACTTTCTTTCCTGATGTAGCTCTTGAAAATGTAATGTATAAGTGTACATGTGCAAAAACTGGCGTTGGTAAATATATTCCCGGCGATCGAAAGTTTGCCCTTGACTTTTATTAATAGCCATTACAAAACTGACTCTTATAAGAAACTGCCTTCTTTTGAGTGTAAATGGAATATCAGGGTCAGACGGAATCAAATCAATTCGAGGTATGAACACTATATCACCTTGAGCTGTTCCTGTCAGTAATTTAGCATGTATGGAATTATTAGCCAAGTGCTTACCTATTAGCCTTGTACCATAATAAATTGTTAATCACCTAATACATCTTCGTTAAGTCTCACGGTATCATCATTCCTAGAACATAAAATTGCCCTTTTAGTGAATTCAGCGGCATCCACATCACTAAAAATTGCCCCGAATATCTTCTCCACCAACGATCCTTTGCAAATAAAACACGATTTTTACAAAATATTAAAATCCCTGTATTTCACAGGGACACTTGCATTGAGATGTGATAGTTTTGAGTGTAGAAATTAAACGCTAATCAAGCCCTGGCGTGGAGATTTATTCGTGTCTTGCTCGTTAGACCAAACCACAGATTTGTATGATGTTTCTTATGAGCTTCCCGATTCGGTTGCAGATAATAGGGAGTTAGCGCACCCTTTAGATGAGGGAAACTTATAAAACTTATACAGCTAAAGTGACGTCACTTTTCGCTACGCACGTGATCATGACATCACTTTCCATAACTTATGAAACGTATAGAGCTGCTGTATAAGTTTCGTTCATTCCGTAAACTTATAAAGTAGCGAAAAGTGACGTCACTTTCGCTGTATAAGTTTATAAATTTCCCTCATCTAAAGGGTGCGCTAACTCCCTAATAACGATGACACTTGGATCAATTCATCGAGGTCTCATAACAACGGAACATTGTTACAACTTGCACAGTCTACATATAAGCTGACAATGTTGGTTAATAACCCATTGTAAGCTATTTTTAATACTTTAGTACCAGGCTTTACATCATGATCCCTTAGCTCATTTATA
Source organism: Allacma fusca (assembly GCA_947179485.1). Classification (NCBI taxonomy): domain Eukaryota; kingdom Metazoa; phylum Arthropoda; class Collembola; order Symphypleona; family Sminthuridae; genus Allacma; species Allacma fusca. The sequence goes on from OX359246.1 coordinate 41,026,016, forward strand.
TAGTTTTGGTTGATACAGTCCACTCCCAATATTATAGATTCCTTTACAAAATTCATATGCTGACAGTGAGAGCAGAAGTCACCAGAGGTGTGGAATATTTTGAAATATTGTATTTGAAATTTTTTCTATCCATAAATTGTTTAAGGTATTTTGTATTTCGTATTTTGAAAATTACGAACACGATAGTATTTTGTATTTATTTATCTTGTAAAATTTACCCACCCCGTATTTCAAATACAAAATATAATTTTAAAATATATGACTCCGGCATTTGTTATGGTCGACTCTAACGCATGTTCGTATAAATATTTTAAAGGTAAAAGCACAAATTTAAAACATTTTGAAACCAGGTTTTGAAACTTTTTTAGCGAGTTTGAAGAACTTACTGGATAAATACATCAAATTCAATGTATCTGAAAACCATACACTTAGCAAAATTAGTTACGCGAATATAACCCAGGAGTTATAAGATTATTTGTTTTAAGGAAAAATGTTCTGTACCTGAGGCCATGTTAATTAACTTTAATACACACAAATGCACAACTCAAAGTCTAAAACTGTAACATGCCTGTTACCTTACGTTGGCTGATTAATGTTTAAATATATAGTATTATTTGTCAAAATTATACAAAATACTTTGAAAGAATAAACTAGTATAAACTGAAAAGGCATGCCACCTTTTGGGCGTTGTGTGAGGCCATTGAACTATGAACGCGCGGAACTTTAAATAAACGGACAGAAAGTGCCCTTTAATAATAAGGATGTACATTTGGATATTCTGAATTGTTCGATAAAGTAGAATGAATTGTGAATTTCAAAATTAATTCGGGGTTTAAATTTTCTCCTTGCTCTTTCACGAGAAATTTGATCATTTTCATCACTTTCACCACTTGTATCGAGTAAGAGATTCATAGTTTACTGTTTAAAATCTGTCTAAATCAATATTATTTATATACAATTTATCTTTATATCTATATCAAAACAATTTTATAAACTCTATTTACAATTTGACAGCGGTGTAAGGTACTGTCACTTTTGAGCGACAATTGTAAGTCACTTGTAATTACGCTGGTATATGAAACGTAATAATTGTAAATCATTTACAATTGCCTGTCATGTCAGTCAATTTTTCCTGTCACTGGTCATTGTCACACTACTGTTTATGAAATCATATTTCAATTGACAATCGATAATTTGTCACTTTTCACTTGTAATTGTCGGATTGTAATGTTTATGAAATAGGGCCCAAGGGTCACTCGTTTGACAGTTGTCACAGACTATAGCTCCTCACGAGTACGAGTAGATACTCGAGTTTCGAGTTCGAGTACGAGTACGGGTCGAGTAGGGTATCAACTTAAATTGGTACTTGTACTCGTCGGTCGAGTATCCGATTTCGTACTCGAACTTGAGTATATTTCTGACGAGTATCTGAGCGAGTACGAGTACGTTCAAAGTACTTAAACCAAAGCTCGAGTACGAGTTTGGGACATAAATTCAAAAGTACTTGAACCCGTACTTGGATTTACATTTGATACTCGAGTAATTTCCTCCAGCACAAAGTCCACATCCATATTTCCTTGATTACAAAAAATCCGTGCACTGCACTGATTTGAGCAAACTTCATTTGCATGTGCAGGAAAGTGAAACTTGTATTAAAAGATTTATAGTAAGGTAGGGAAATAGATTTGGATTGTAATCGGTACAGGTCGCATGTCCGTACGTCAATCCGTTTGAAAGATCGCAAATGCAAGATTGTTTTGATAATTATGTACAGAAAATAATTTTCTGAGGTCGAACGGTTGACCTCAGGTCACCGAAGTTATCAGAAGGCACAACTAGATTTTATGGCCGATGTTTTGGTGAAGGTCAAATGTTCCTATGTCATTCCGTTGTAAAGATATGGCTACCACAAGATTTTGTAGACTGGCACAATGACGGACGGACGGACGGACGGAATACACTCGTGCATAAGAAAGTTTCACTTTCTAAAAAAGTTGTTGTTATTCCGACGCAAAAAAGGAAAAGCGGTTAAATTCAAAATTATTACGAATAGCATGAAACGTTACACCTACAGCGTAAGTTATTGTTACAGCTCAGAATTGAGTACTACTGTAATTACTAATTGTAACTATTTAACTATCGCCGTTAAATATAATGGAACAGGAGAATATGGCAGAATTAATGGAGGTTTGAATGAGATTAACCTGACTGAGGAGAATCCAGTGATATGACTGGCAGAATAAAATCTTGATATATTGTTCATTGGCATTTCAACCTCGTTGGAGAAAATTTTCATTGCAAACACTGTTCGTAAGTTGCAGTTACAAATTCTTGTTAGTTGAATCTACTATTTGTTTTCTATGTTAATCTCTCTTTAACAAAAAATTACGTCTAAAAAAAATTTCTTTTCGGTGTACTTGATACTCGAGTACTGTTCGAGTACGAGTTCAAGTACGGGTCGGTCGGTATAAACGTTTTATACTTGTAAGTACGGTCCAAGTTCGGTAAAAAATTAAGACATATAATACCGTCCTCCGAGTACAGGACTTTTTACTCGTACTTGAAGACACAAGTCCGGGTCCGGGGATTTGGACCGACAATTCGAGTACGGTTCCAAGTACGAGTACGGTATGGATAGCTACTCGACCCGTGAGGAGCTATATCACAGACCCCACTTTCCCTGGGGAGCTCATATCAGAGTTAATAATAATGCTGAGTGAACTATGTATCTCAAATGCAAGTGACGACAAATGCTCCTCCACAAATTACCTACCAACATTTAACAGTGTGACAATGCAAAATTAATTAGACAAGCTGGGAATGCACTGCACAGCATCAAATTTACAGTCATTACATAATAGTCAGCAGATTCCAGCAGAGGCCCTAGGGGTACATTAAAAAGATAAAATGAGTGTGGAGAAATTAAACATTGAGTCTGGGATGGTCTCAAAAATGCTTGGAACTTGTTGTTCAGCTTTTGTGTATAATTATAGGATGCACATATTACTGTGAACATAATAAATCATATTTAAAGCTCATATATATGTATTTGAGGTATCTATACCAATTTATCTACATTATAGGTAAATTTTGCCAAGTCCTCTGGGATGGAATTTACTGTTGGCCCGCCACTCTGGCTAATCAAACTGTGGATGTCCCTTGCTCAACGTTTTTCGGTGAAAAAGTATTTCGCAAGGAATCAACTGTCAGAGGCAAGTAGACAAAAATGTCACCAACAGTTTACATTCGGAGTTTGAGATGATTGCTATGAGGCAAAACATTGAACTTGCGGAACATTGTCTTTTAATTTTTGTTCTCACAAATCAGCTTTCAAAATATGCTCCGAGGAAGGGGTATGGGTTGGAGGTACTTACACCAACTACAGCAGTTGTATTAAAAATATGAAGGAGCTGGCCTTGGTAAGTTGGTTTTGGGGTGGGCTTATGCTGAGCTCCTATTCATCCATTAGATAAATTAGGTTCTTATGTAAGGGCTTATTTTTCAGGTATTGTTAAAGGCACGTGTGGTGACTGATGGAGTCTAAAACATCCGAATATTTCTCCTTGCTATAAGTACCTAGATATGTACAATCGTTATTATTGTCAAAATGGGAAATATCACCGAAGGAAATTGCAACAGTAGGTTGGCATTATTAGCATGCGCGTGAGCTAACCTTCTGTGATATTTTTTGCGTGCAATGTTCAATTTTATAAGCCCAAAAATAACTGGGGCAAAAAATTGTTTGAAACTTCATCAAACATTATTAATTCCCGTGCAATCCTCTATTGTTCAAGTCCAGGTATAGTGCATGCTCTTGATAGAAGCTCAGCGAAATTTCTACATTTTGTAATCTTATGCTTGTAAATAAGGAGAAATGTTAAAGAAGTGGAATGAGTCTTAATATTTTTAGTTTCCAAAGAGAAATCGGGAGTCATAGAGAAATCGGGAGAAATAGGAGAAATAAAAGTACAGTCCTCTTTGTGTGCACATGCGGTTTTTAGAAGGGAAGGAATTTTTATTCAACTTTATTGTGTGCAGAGAACCACAAATCATTGTATCTCCCCGAACTATTAAAAGGGATAAATGATAACAAAAATATTACATTGCCCCTTTACTCTATATTCATGTAACACATTCTCTTCCAGATTTATCAAAATTGGTTAGGTCCCCTTAATCAGTAGAAGATTTTACGTTATGGTCCGCGTACGATGCGCAGATTTTCTCACACGCTGAACTCAGCGTACGAGCGCAGTCACTGCAGTACTATACGCCGTGTTCAGCGTAATTACGTCTGTACTGACTGTACGCTGTCCTCAACGTGCTCCAATGAATTTCGTACGCAAGTTACAACGTAAAATATGTATTCACATATAATTTATTTCCAAGTTTTTAAAACGTGGCGGCAGTACGATTTTAACTCCGACAAAGAATTTTATATCATCGTTGAAAAGCACGTGAAAAACTGAACAAACTCACCGTGCGGATTTAAATTTCACCGTGGGGTTCGTGTGCAGAGTGCTAATGTATTATTGCTTACTAAAACTACACCAGGGTTAGGCTATTTATATATGCCAGTCAAAATAATTATGTCCAGAAAATTGAAATGCTAATTTATACATAATAATGTTAATCTTTACCAGTCAACTGTGCCAATAAGATTTTTCGACAGAAATGAAATATTACCATTTTTAAACGTTTAGGAAAATTTATCATAAAAATGCTATATTTTTTATAGAATGAGCAAATGAATCACATATAAAATAATTCCTATTCAAATAATTGACGACATTGGAAAACTTGCGCATGAACTGAAGCAAAAATGTTTTACCAAGATGAAAGATTTTCCTCCACAAATGAAACTACTTTTAAATGAAAAAAATTTACATGTTTGACAAAATATATGTTTTTATAGAAGTAGACGACGATTATTACACCTTGATTAATTTAATTCTGAAACCTAGTTGAAGAATTCGTTTAACTTTATGTACAGTATAGTACAAATTATTATAAACAGGTTAACGATTTGAGAGAGCGGTGCAATACCTTTTAAACTTCATCATCCCTAGCAGTGTACCAGATTCTGCGCTTATACGCTGCCACGCGCTTAAAGGCAAATTCTAACTATGTACGCGGTTTCTCGCGTAGAGTACTGCAGTGACTGCGCTCGTACGCTGAGTTCAGCAAAAATCTGCGCATTGTACGCGGACCACAACGTAAAATCTTCTACTGTTAATTATAGATGTAGAGCTCCCAATGAAATGAATCAGTTTTTTTAAAAAGGTTACATTTTCCTCCAAAGGAAAAACGTTTGTTGAACAAGCTACGAGGGGGGGGGAATATTCTGATTCACTCACGGTTCTCCTTTGAAGATTCTTTTTGAATGCTTCAAATATAAACTCCTGTATACAGTACAGTTGGTGGCGACAAGTTTATATTATGCAGGGTGCTTGATACTTACTGTAGAATCACTCGAAAATATTACTTGTATTCTTACCTCGTACTATTTGTATTTTGCGCTATGTGTACCTGCACTGTGTACTAAGGGAGAGGTCACTAATGACATCACTTTCAAAAACGTAAATATTTCACCCACCCACTCTATCGTCACTTGCCGTCACTTGAGGCACCTACCCACCCTATAAAGTGATGTCACAAAGGATCGCAAAATATCGTCTTTTGCTCAACAAAGTTTTACGTTGATGGCCCTAATAAATACTGGTGATTATTTACGATACCTGATATATTGTCAAATTTAAACTCTTAAATTGGAGCAGAAAACATTGTAGGACTTTGATTACTTAATAATAATTCAAGTAAAATATTTTGGTTCACATTAACATTGTTTCAGCAAATAATACTGTTTGTTTGCTCTCAATTACATCTTATTGATCAAAATGTAAATTTTGGCTACGCTTTATAAAAATCCATAATTGAATGAAAATACTGCTCACGATCAAATAAACAACCCCGATGCTTAATAATTCCAACCAAATAATTTGCTGTAGCAATTAATTTGCTCACTTTTAAGGTTTTAATGCTATCAGGTAACTGTTGTAGGTAAAAGGATGCTTATTGTTAGTCGTTAGTAAGTTTTAACCCGAATATAGTGTGTATTTACTAATCAAACTGCAATACGCAGCAATAATGTGACAATGTTACCCGCAATAATACATACGCATTTGTCGTTCTGGCTACCTTAACACAGATAGAGTCGGTGACGTCACTTTCCCAACAAACCACCCTACTACTACGTCATGTCTCGTCACTTTTAAGTGTTACCACCCACCCACTCAAAATATGACGTCATTAGTGACCTCCCCCTAAAGTTGCATTATGAGCTGCAGCTCCGTAAGTGCAAAAAACAAGGATCCGAATTCAAAACTGCATTCGTAATGCAAACTTTTGTCACAACATTTTTCTCTCAATTAACCCTATTTAATTTTCTGCAGGTAACATTGGAAGACGAATGCAGTTAATGAGAAGCCCCAAACCTGCACAAAAGCAGCTTACCTTTGATTCCCTCTTTTAAGTTCCAGGGTATCAGTAGATACAGAGTCATACTTACATATGTGAGGTTAAGTATCAAGCACCCTGCATAATGCATACTTATGGCCACCAACTGTTTAAAATCCCACGCAAAATTATTGACGTACGATGGTGATAATATGAGGCTACAAAAGAGGAGGATCATTCTAAGTTTGGAAAATATTGCCTTAATTTATTGGAAAAAAATCACCTTCATTCAATCCATTTTATCTACACATTTAAGATCCCATTTGCAGTTCCTACCTCGTTCCTTGAAGTGAATAAGTGTATAACGTTATTGTAGCAATTAATCCGAGATCCTCAACTCGCATCCAGATATTTCACATTGATCCCAAGAGTACTTCTGGGCGGGTCAGTTGTGTCCATCGTATGCTTAGTATGCACGATTTGTCTCTACACCTATCTCAAGTGAGTGGAATCACGGAAATAAAATGTATTAAACAATGTAAGCTTTGGGCAAAGGAACTTGACTTGGGGACCTTAATTATGGCAAGTGTATTTTATAATTTCCAGATCCAAGTACCTGGACAAATTAAAAATCCTCATGCAACTTATGATTGCCCTACTACTCAAATCCATCCTGTGGATTGTAATTGTGGGGCCAGAAATATCCTCCAAAATTAGGGACTACCGGAAATGGGCTAGTGCAATTTTTAAAATCATCCAAGGCTCCTTAAATAATAATCAATTTTTATTTTTAGAGGTAATCTTATCTGCCCCGTCACTTTGTAAAATTGGGTTGTAAATCTTCAGGGCTGGACCTGCAACTTTGTCATTTCGGCTCATTTCTACACTCAGCTGGTTGCTATATGTTGGGCCCTGGTCTTGGGTCACTATTTACTTGGGAGGCTTAACTCAGTCCAGTCATGTATTGAATTTTTGAAATTGCGATACATGTCTTTCTGCTGGGGTAAGTTGATACACATTCTGAGGGGATGAATTGCAAAATTTACTTTCCTCTTGACATATCGTACATATATCTATTTATATTTTAACAGAGTTTTATTATTTTTGGAGAATGAAATTTTAATTAACGGGACGGGTGTCTGTGCAATTGAATTAATAATCCTATTATACTTCTCACAATCAGGGATCCCAGGATTAATTATCTCCCTGTGGGCTACAATGATGGCACTGAGCAATGATACGATCTGCTGGGAATACCACTCCAAGTCACGCTATTTTTGGATCATCACTACTCCAATGCTGGCAGCATTTGGTGTACAATGTGCTTTCTAATTTTACCTTAATTATCAAAATACCGGTAGGAATTACATCTCATTTGTAATTTGGATTTTGTGTGCTCAAGTATGTACATACGTTACTCTTGTTGTACCTGGACGCAGGCTGAACTTTTTTACCTTGTCAACATAATCAGGACGATTATCAGAAGATATCAAAATGTCCAGACTCGAAATGAGCTTCTGCGGATTCAGTAAGCACTCCAAATTATTTTTTGAGATTTTTTCCATGTACTAAAATAATAATTATTATATTTCTTACATTTAACAATACAATGAATCCGTTTTTCTAAAATTTTTTTTATAGGAAAGCCAAACGGGACGTTGGGATTTTCTCTATCTTTGCGGGATTTAACAATGTCCTGTTACTCTGTAATCCCTGGGGAGAGGCTAACGAGAGTTATCGAATTTTCCAGGCATTTTTTCAGTCCATTCAAGTAATCTCAGATTTTTCGAAGATAGATAGAATTAAGCTAATTATCCCAAATATGAATAATAATTATTGTCACTGTTAGGTTTGAGAATTTTAGGATGAGAATTGAGTTTAAAGGATACTGAATTTGTCTTTTCAGGGAGGAATCATTGCCTTGCTGTGTTGCTTCACCTACTACAGAACTCTTCTGAAGAAACTTAACCGACCGGACCTGAGTCGCCGTCCAGAGTCCTTCCTAGTCCAGTTCCAACAGAATTTCATGACAGAGAGAAATATCTAATACATAATTTATAACACTGCATTTTCTATCTACAAAAAATGACACTCTATGAGAGCCCACAAAAAAAAGCGTAATTATTATAATTTAATTATTGTATTGTGACCAAATCCAATTTCAAAAAGTTCTACAACTTTCCGAACATAATAAAATACAAAGGGAATAAAATTATTCTAATTTAATTGAACTATCTTTATTAAAATATGTACTCACATAATATATTTTAAGAGTATTTTTTAGTATGCCAGGGCTTTAAATAAAATAGTCACACACGAAAGTTTCTTTGGAAACCTCTCAAATGAGTAATAATGTATTGCTAAAGTAGATTTTGAGGTTAAAATAAATTCGAGAACTTTCGGGGAACCCTAGAAAACCTTTGATGCCGTCAAATAAAATTTACAAACTTCCCATTCCCCTGTACTAATTACATTATTGTAATACAAAAGTTTGTAGCGAGAGTGAACTGCATGTATATACATTTTTGAAGGAAATCCTCAGCCTCTCAGTCCTTGTGGTAAAATGTCCCGCTCGCCAAACCTTGTAACTAACGTATAACGACAAAGAGTCTGAACACATCTTGAATCAAGGAGTAATCAAGAACAGACAAGGAGATGCCTCATAATTTCTGACAAAGATTCTAAAAACATGTTTTTCCCTCAAAAAAACCGGCTCTGTCTCCCTTGCATGTCCACCTGCATCTGTACTGTTTACGTAAACAAATCAATGTTTTTGCAGTAATTATTATCACACCACCCGTCACACACCTCTGGATTGAAATGCAAGATGTTGTTAAATGTAGTCCTCACAATGTTCCTGTCAAGTCAGCTACCCTTAATTTTTACCATACATCAACTATGTATGTATATGACTTGATCCCAATGAAGGTTAAAGGTTCAGGCTGAATCTCAACCCAGAAATTCTCACACTTTTCCTTCAACAAAATAAAAATATTACAGAGACTTACAAATATACATAAAAACTACAAGCGTCTGGGAATTAAATGCTAGGAGTCAGAGGAGGCAAAAATTACTGATTGCGAACCCCTTTGTGTCCATAGAACTTCCACAAAAATTTACGTATAACTTGAGAACATTTTTGAAATAATTCCTCCTCAAATAGTTTATCGTTGGTGTAGAGTCAAAATGGTTTAATGACAGACAGATATGTTCATGCAGTTGGAAATAGTCCATTTTGCTTTTAGTGAAATTCAGTATCTCCACTATTTTTAGCTTTTTATCGAAAATGTATTGTAAATTTTGCATCTTCCCTAACATTATATTTTTTTTAGTGTTTAAAACTCCTGAGGATTGAAACTATGAGGGCATATATGTTTGTTCCTTTGATTATAATAAAACACTTCCTCAGCATTTCCTGTATGAACCCTTTTGTTTCTGTGGTGAGGAGGATTGATGACTACAAAGACCTCAAATAATTAATGACTGTCAGCAGCATCCGTGCTAATTTGACCAGGTTCCCAAATAATTTCTCATTTTCACAGGGATTTAATGACGCGTAACGACACGTATCCAAGTCTATAGGTGTTGTTGAGGTTGAGACTCTCTGGGCTACATGCGGAGCTTCGGGCTTGAAAGGGGACTGAATGCAAATTGAATAACTAAATGAAATCATCATAACAAAGGAATCATTGACCTAGCAAAGGCTAAGCTAATGCTGGGAATATATACAGATAATAAAAAAAAATCATATATAATAAATACAGGTGGCTTAGATCCTTACCCCTTGGAGCCCATTAGTATAAAACACAGTGTACTTACATACATAGACTTATTAAACTCATAGGGATTGCATGTGGCTGTATGTAAATATGTACTACTTGTTAGACTCTATGTATACGGAAATATGGGTAAAAGTTACCTCTCTCTCTCTCTGTGTGTGTCTGTCAACCCTCCCTAAAGGTAGCTTTGTCGTTGGCAAGACCTTCACATTGAAACTTTATAGTTGTTCACCCGTTCTCATTACCTCATAAAGAACACGTTTCAGTATAGGGACATAGGGGGGAATACATAGGGAATACTTTAAAATCAGTCGATCTCATCTGCCACAGGTTTTGACTACTAAAAATTTATTTGCAAGAAAAAAAAATCATATATGGGAGTCTTATAGTAAGTGTTATTTTTTTAGGCCCCCAATCTAGAGCAGCATTTCCTATACACCTTCAAATGAGTTTCAAAAACAAAAGCAACCAACGGACTCGGAGTTAGTTTCAATTATGATCTCGAATTGAGCTGTGATAGTTAGTATTTGGAAGACGGACAGGTTTTGTGAATTTTGTGCTTTGGATTTTATTTGGGTTTGTCTTCTATAGGGATTTCCATTGAGACAGTATGGATGACCCTTTGGGACACTTTTTCCAGAGAGTATTTTACGGATTTCTGGGATCTCTGTCCCTGTACATTGCCACTTGGCACAACTTCGGTCTCCTCAGGGATCAGTGGACGTCCAATCCGATCAATTATGTTGATACTTACGACTTCATCGTTGGTACAGGGTTTTAATTTATTTATTTTGTAGTGCGAAAATTTGAGTATGGGCAAATTATGAAGAAAAATTATATTTTTTGAATTTTAAATAATTTAATGTTATTTATTACTGTAGTTGGGGGTGGAACGGCGGGGTCAGTCGTAGCAAATCGACTCTCGGAAAATTTCCGCGTCCTACTTTTGGAAGCAGGTGGTGACCCCTATCCTTTGAGCTCTGTCCCAGGGCTATCTTTGTTCCTCCTAAATCACAACGAGATTGACTGGATGCACAAAACTGTCCCTCAGAAAAATGCTTGTTTGGGTTTGAAAAATAATGTAAGGGATTTTTAACTACTAACAAAAGTTTCAGGGCGGAATTATTTAGGAATACATATTGGAATGGGAAGTAGGGCTTCTGAATTTTAACTCCTGAGATGATAATTTAGATTTTTGTAGTGACATTGGTTTGGAAAAATGAGTTATGACAGGGAATTGTTTGACTCAAAATATGATTTGGAATTTTCCCCAGGAATCAATTTGGTCTCAAGGGAAAGGTCTAGGTGGCACTAGTAACTTGAACTTTATGGTTCACACTAGAGGACACCCCCAGGACTTCAATCGCTGGGCGGAAATAACCAATGACCCATCCTGGAGCTATGAGGGCGTATTACCATACTTCAAGCGCGCGGAAGACTATGTTGGGTCCTGGAACGAGTCTGGTAATTAATTATCTTGGAAATTTCCCCTCGTCATTTTAAATAAATCCCAGTATATTTTGTTCTTTGAAAAACCCAGATACCATAGAATATTAATTTCCAGATACCATAGAATATTAATTTTTGTGTATATATATAGCTGAGCATGCGCGCGGAGGTCCTATGCACATAGCACCGCCCCCTTTTGTAGGGACATCCCCGCTCTTTGTCAAGGCTGGTAAGGACCTTGGATATGATATGGTGGATGTCAACGGGAAGTTCAATGAAGGTAAATTCAAATGTTCAAAACAAAAACGACTTTGATAGCTGAAAAAAATTAGAATAAGGAATTGTTTCTGCAATTAAAATCTGTAAAAAAATTTCCGTATTTACAATGCACAGGGAAAAAATTTTGATGGATGGAAAAAATTGAAAGTAACTATACCATGTCTGGTCAAGTGTGAGGCATGAAAAATTTAATGATGCATATAAGTTCTACTTATGTATATTGTGTGTCTACTCTACAGGTTTCGATTTTATAAGCTATAACATTAAATTTGGACGGAGACACGGAGCCTTCCAGGCTTACCTTCGTCCAATTTCACGCCGACGGAGCTTAACAGTTGTTAAATTTGCTAATGTCCATAAGGTAGAAATAATATACTTCATATTCCTTTGATTTAATTATGTCTTAACTGTTGCAATAACTGATGCATTCTTTACAGTGTCTATTAAACTCTGACCTTACATTTATAGTGAAAAATTAAGGGCACTTTGTGGATTTTATGGGATTTAAAAAGTTTTATGCCCTCAAAAAATTTTGTTTTTTTTTCAGGTTCTCTTCCGCGAGGACAATGACAAAAATGAAGCTTATGGAGTTGAGTTCACTCGCCATGACATCAAGCGCTGTGCTTATGCCACAAAGGAGATCATCCTCTCAGCTGGGACAGTTCAGACGCCCAAGATCCTCATGTTGTCGGGGATTGGGCCCAAAGAGCATTTGGAGACTAATAATGTACATGAGATTAATTGATAAAAAAATACATTTTTTAAATTTCCCGTGGGGCAAAGCTGTCTGAACACATTTCTGTAACTGCTATTTTATTAAACAGGTTTCCGTCAGAGTGGACTCTCCGGTTGGTCAGAATGTTCAAGACCATGTGTCGACATACTTGGGCCCTTTCTTTGTTGACGATTTAATTGTTCCTTCTTTTGATCAAAATTTAAATGGGAAAGCTTTTACAGACTATTTGAATCGGGGCTCAGGCCCTTTTACAACCTCTGGTATCCAAGCTACAGGTTTCGTAGCCTCAGGGCATGCTAAAGCTCGGGGTGAGGGAAATTGGCCGGACATTCAACTGCTGTACATGGGCATGGGAGTGCATGACACTTTTGGGAAGGATCTCGCCAAGGCTTTTAATCTCCGTCATGATGACATTGTCAAGTACTTGCGTCATGCAATTGGGAGAAATTCCTTTATGATTGTAACTTCCCTCGCAAGGCCTTCCCAAAGGGGGGAAATCAAACTCACTAGTAATGACTCCAGCAGTCCGGTAGCCATTGACCCGAAATACTTGCAGAGTCCTGAAGATGTGAAGATCTTAATTGAGGGATTGAAAAAGGCCGTGGAGCTTGTGGAAGGTACACCGACGTTCCAGAAGTACAATGGTCGATTTACCAATGAGACCTTACCAGGTTGCGTGGGGGTTCCTTTCCGCTCTGATGAATACTGGGAATGCTACGTTCGTCACATGACTCTGTCCTTGCATAATATGGTGGGGTCCAGCTCCATGGGGAATAGAGGGGCGAGGGAGTCAGTGGTCGATCCGGAATTACAGGTTATAGGGACGAAGCGCCTGAGGGTTGTGGATGCGAGTGTGATGCCTACAATTCCGATTGGAAATACGCATGCGCCAACGGTCATGATTGCCGAGAGGGGGGCCCAATTGATCAAGAAGGTTTGGATCCGCCCTGGGAATTCTACCGGGGGCATTGGATCAGGGAGTAGCACGGTAGCGTCCGTGGACATTGATCTTAGTGCCAGTAGCAGCACTGGAGCGCCCTCTGAAGATTCCCCTGTTTTGAACAAGACTGAGACGAAGATTGAAAATAGCACTACTAGTGGCAGTAACGAAATTAAGTATCGACCCCCTTTGCAGTGCAAGTACGGATATTGTATCACGGAATGATAGTTTAGAATTATTTATTTGGTGGGTAGGCAGGCACTTGTGGGGGGCTGATTTGATGAAGCGTTGAAACATCTCCAGAGATATGCATTTTGTGAATTTTATTTATATGAATACATTGCGCAGTCACGTTTTTTTTGTTTTCACTTTTTGTTACAGCGATCGGAAATTCTTGTTCTGTTTATGTATTACATTATGACCTTGTAGTTAGTATACAGTTAATAAATATTTTTAATCATTAATGCTCTGTCGTGGACTCTTTGAACATCTATAGATATTCTGATTATACATATGTTGGCACTACCCAATTTAAATTAACGAATGCACTCTTATTACTCAGATCTACATTTATGCCATAATTATATAAAAATGTATACCTCCTGCACAATCACATATGCACATATACATAACCAATACATTACGTACTTATACCTTGAATGGGCTAAGGGAGGTGGAAGATAATCATTTTTATGTGACACCCTTTTATTTTATTTGTGAAGTGCATTGCAAAATCATTGACGCTAAGGAAAATTCCAGTCAGATTAATCTTGAATGGTCCACCGGATGGAAAATAGTTTTCTTTTTGCTTCAAATGCCTAATGTTGGAAGTGCCGGTAATTACTTGAACATCGCACAAAAATAAAAAGTATAAAATATCTGTAGTCAGTGCTTATAATTATTAAGGAACCAAGTACTTATTAATTTTGGCCTAATTCCTTTGATAAAATTTATCTCGTAATTTCAAAACCAAACCGTAACTTGGGTTAGCAGGGCTGACATTCTTCAAGCAAATTATTTTTTATCTCGCATCCGTTGATAAAAACTGCTTAGATTGAACGACAGACAGACACATATAAGGTTAGAGAAGCTTTTGATACTTAAGAATTTATTTACTAAGCCGTAATCTCTTATCGTACCTAGAAGGTATGAAAGGGAAATGGATGTGGATCAGAGTCAGGATTTCTCTGGAAAGACGTTGACCGTTATTGAATTTTTGACACTTCATTGAAGACATTGTCATCTTTTTTTAAGCATTTTCAAGTTTCAAGAGCTTTACATATTAAAGTGGTCGCTACATTGAGAGAATTATGAGTCTGACTATTGAGCCGAAAAAATAGAGAGCAAGGTGCATTCGTCTTTCCTTTCAGGAGTAAACATGAGTAAAGAGAGTTTCTGGTGATGGTACTTTTTCTTTGGCGATCTGTTCCTCATAAAATATTTGAGAGCGCTGCATTTGCAACAACTTTTATGGGGATTTATTTGAGCCTAATATCCTCTTCTGTAGGATAGGCCGGAGTAGTCAAGTAATTATTTATTATTAAAGTGAGTAATTACTTCCAGCAACCATCATAAGATAAAGTAGAAAAATAATCTCCACGAAGCATTGAGGAAATAATCGATAAATTCCCTACATCTCTCAAAACTACAAAAATATCGAAATTTCCAATATATAATTAATTATATGTTTATGCTGCTAACCATGCCATGACACTACTCTACTTCCCTTGGTCCTTCGAAAAAGTTGCAATGTGATGTCAAATAATTTTCGGCTCAGTAGTGCCAGTCGTACCTGCATCTACGAGTTGAGCTTCAATTTTTCTTAAGCAACGTTCTCTCTCACCCCTTCCACAATTTAAACTACCCCTTTAAGAGGTATTATAGTGACTCAGTTCGTGTGTATAAAAATCGTACAATACATTTTTGATATAAATTCAACTATTATTATATTATTGCATAACACGATTTTAGGAATATGGGGCATATGACTTTTCCTCTATGTACCAATGTACATTCTTACACACATCTATATTCACAAGCGTATTTTTAAATGTACATAATTACATTCAACTGTATGCACATTTTGTCCTATGCTTACACACATGTACTTATTTCCAAATATTCACTACACAAGCCTGTACAGCCGTGGTAGCAAGTCTCGTACATTACTCTCATGATTAAATCATTAAAATATGCATAGAAATAATGACATGCACATTTACAAGAACACCGGTTTGCACACCCATATATAGTTAATCTCTTGTCAAACAAATAGTCTCATCCCCTGTAATTCTATTTATATTATTGTATGCCAACATAATTAATTAAACGCAACCAGTAAATGACCCTGCACCTAAATGCATTCAAGGGTAGAAAGTAGATACAGATGACGGCTCTTACAAATGCCTATACATAAATTCAATCACTCTTCTATTTGTGAAACTTTTAGAACTGTAGAATGATTTGATTGAGTATATGGAGTCGTCATAAAGTTTTAAATAAAGGGTTAATTTATGCTGAAGCATCTTTTATTACCTGTTAATTTCTGGTATGAAGTGCTCTTAACTCCATTGACACAAATGCTTTCCTTGTAGTATATAGAAAAATATGATTATAACTTCCTCAATGACATACAGGATTCGAAATAAAAAGGTTAAAAGTACAAGAGTACAATTTAAGAATACTAAAATGAGTAAATATATATAAACAACAGTGTGCTTACAGAGCCTGGCCAGATAAAAATTGATTTCCTAACACATACACATGATACACGTCTTATTAAAATGTAAACGAAGCCCATAACTTGCATTACCTCTTTTCCCCCTCAGTACACCTTTCTCTTTTATTCTAGCGCATCTTGTTACATACACTTCTTTTTGTTCTCCTCACACATGAAAAATGTGAGATGAATTATGTGGAATTATTTCAGATATCAGCCATATAGACTTAGCCTGTCAATGATACTAATGGAACGGCGAGCCTGTCACTTACATATTTTAAAGTAAAGTCATGTACATGATCTTTCCCTCGTAGTGCCTAATCTTCTAGTTATTTGCACAGCGAACCCCAGTGACTGTCATGATTTAATGATACGTGCTCTCTACGCATGTATAATCAATGACAACATCAATCCCTTTTCATAACTCTGCTGGGCACTGCCATTTGAGGCTCCACATTTTATGCAAACTATAACTTCTTGAGAAATAAAAATGAAATAGAAAGTGATGTAGGTTTGAATATCATCATCAGATTCGGAAAGTTATTATTTTTCCAGTTTCTTCCCCATCATCAAGCCTCAATGAGCATATATGAGATCGAGCGTCTGTGTAAGTCAATCCTTAGTCTTATTTAGAGCTGGGCAGAAGGGGAAAACGAAAAAATTCCCCTCAGGAAATGAAATACATAATGTTATGGGGACATATACAGATAGGAAGGGGAAGGAAATCGTACGAAAATTTTTAATGAAACTCCGTCCACGTGCCCATGTACAACTTGGTATTCATGGAATTTGTCAAAACACTATAAACCCCAGAGGTTCCCAACATCAAATTCTGTCTTCTTGTGCAATCAATGGTGGTCAGTCAACAGTGACTATTTGGCTTCGAGTCCAATCTGAGCTCCGGGGATATTTTAAAAAGTGGACCTTCCTCTTGTGATTTCTGATATGAAAATCAGAGTTTTGAAAAATAAATAAGAAAATCAGTGGAAATATAGCCTGAAAATCCAATTCCTGTAAAGTACAATTTCGTCGTAAGTTGTGAGTTTCAAAATGGGGCTGTTTTCGCACATTCGGACGGCCTTCCCAAATTTATTTTTTACGAGGATCCTTTACGGGGTAGTGGCTTCTCTAGCTATTTTTGTGGGGACTTGGGACTTCCTCGATCGGACGGGGGATAGGATCCGGAGCAAGTTCCAGTACAAGTTTGGGGAGGAGACTTATGATTTTATCATTGGTAGGTTCAGGGATTGGGAGACATTATTCTAGGAGCTTTATGCATATTCCCTATTTTCTATAGGGAAAACTTTGACCTTGTGCTTTTTGCATTTGAATTTCAATCAAATTCATATTAGAGCAAAAATTAAAATTTTGTTCAGGGTCTTAAATCTGGGCCCTTTTTCTATTGAGAATTGTCTATGTTCTCTCTATCAATAAATTTTTAGAGAAAATTTTACAGAAAAATGACAATTTTGGGTATTTATAATTGAAGATATTTTTACAAATTTATTTTGCTTATGGGTAATTTACACAGTTGGAGGCGGAACAGCCGGATCAGTGCTAGCTACTCGCTTGGCGGAAAATAGAGACTGGAAGATTTTGGTTTTAGAAGCTGGCGGCGAGCCTCATCCCTTCCAGGCTATTCCTGCTTTCACATATTTCATGCTAAATCACAAGCAGATAGATTTCGGCTATAAGACTGTACCACAGGAAAAAGCATGTGCGGCACTCGTTGGTCAGGTAAGGCTTTGAGGCACAAAAGGCGCCTCAACATGGTTTTTTCCAATGAATAACGTTTTATTATGACGGCTCTGTGTAAATTTTGTCATCGAATTAATGTGATTTGCCATAATTGAAGTAAATTATATTTTATTAGCAATCCCTCTGGCATGCTGGCCGAGGTTTAGGCGGAAGCATGAATTTAAATTTCATGACCTACCTCAGAGGGACCCCTCAGGATTACAACAACTGGGCGAACTTCACCGGCGATCCTCAATGGGCTTACGCAGGGGTCCTGCCCTATTTTAAGAAAATAGAGGACTATCGAGGATCTTATGCTGGACGTTAGCTTTTTTACTTTTTTGTTCTAATTTATACAATTTGAAAAACTACGTCGGAATTATTTAATTTTGTGTACGAGGTTTAATAGTATATGTACATACAAGGTTAATTACACCAATTATATATGTACTGCAGAGGACGCACATGGGAAAGGGGGCAAGTTGAGAATTGAACAACCCGACTACACTGGACTGGCAGCTGAATTTGTGAGAGCTGGGATGGAGCTTGGATATTCCCAAGCAGATCTGAACGGATTTGTTCACGAAGGTAATTAAGCCCATAGAAATATTTAATCCTTTGGTAAAGCTCCATCTGGGACCTCAAAGTAAAACGGGGAATTTATTTTAGGCTTTGACGCTCTAAATTATCCCATCAAACGCGGCCAGCGTCGGACTACATTCAAGGCTTATTTGCGAAGAGCCCGGAGGAAGAAGAACCTGACCGTTTACAAATTTTCGACGGTAAACAAGGTAAGGGTAACACGTGCTAGTATTTGCTATGCCCCCAAGGGTTTTCCAGCTGGTGTTAAAATTCACCATTCATTAAATTATAATGGAATTATAAAAATTGGAAATTATATACATATATTAAATTAATATTTCAGATTTTAATCCGTGGCCCTCAAAAGCAAGCTTATGGAGTTGAGTATGAGCGTCATGGGAAGATGCGAACAGCTACAGCCACAAAGGAAATTATTCTGACTGCTGGGGCCGTGCAAAGTCCAAAGATACTAATGTTGTCTGGGATCGGGCCTAAGGAGCAATTGGAGGATTTGGGGGTATTTGTTTTACAAATTTTTGCATTCGAATTTTTAATTTAGTTAATCTTTTTGACAATAGTCTTAAAACCAGGCACATCAGCATATAACAATCTACCCCCGGGTCCAGAATTTTATTTTTGCTTCCTATCGGAGCAATCTGTCAGAAAAAACCATGGTCCGATATTTTTAAGGGTGAAGCGAAAAAAAGTTCCCTATGGTTAGGGATGCCCTTTATCGCAAAGTTTAGAGATGCAAATAACAACTCACGCATGCGCAGAGCTTCCTTTACAACTAACTTTATTTACATGGATGTACTGGAGCCGGTTCCCACGCTTGGAAAAATCGGATTTTTACCAAGATTTTTGAAAACTAATTAATTTTGATTAATAAATAAATAATAAATAATTTATAGGGTAGCCCTATACAACAGCTAACAAATAGAAATTATTAGAAGGAAGTAGGAAGTCACAATTTTAAATTAAAAAATAAATAACAGTCAAAGATTGATAGGCTTTACGCTTGGCGAACTGCGAAGGTACAGCCAATCATACCTTAAATAAATAAAAATAGGCCATCGATATCAGACGCTTCCACGCTATCGCCTCACTACAAACCAGGGCGGCCATTCGCAGAAGCTGGCTTAGCTGGAATAGATAATATATTAAGTCATTAGTAAATTTTTAAAGCATTGATTTTTAAAAAAATTATAGTACACTAGAGCCATAATTTTGTAGGGCTTAATTGCTGTCCTAAATTTGTTTTGAAGAATCAATTTTTGTGGTGTAAATAATTTTACCTGCAACACCCACACCTTCAGGTGTGGAAGGGACAGCTGCAGAAAGTTGCGCAGGCGCAGTCCCTTCAGCTGGGAGTTCTGCTTGAACTTCTGGAACTGTTTCGGGTGCTTTAGCAGGAACGGCTGGGGTTTCGGGCTGAGCTTCTTGGGCGGGCTCTGTCTCTTTGACCGGAACTTCGGGTTCAGTCTTTGAGTCCTCTTCTTTGGCAGGAGCGACCTCTGGTAATTCCGGTTCAACTGGGTCAACAGGGGCTGGGTCGACTGGAGCTACTACTGGTGCAACTACAACAACAGTTGCTGGTGGTTTTGGAGCTTTTGCGGGTTTAGGGGGTTTGGGTGCCTTGGCAGGTTTCGGGGAAAGTTTCCTGGCTTCTGCTGCCACCAGAAGAGCTAACAAGCAAAATACTAAAAATTTGGGGGACATGATGAATTTTCGAAAATATTTCTTAAAATTTTCTAACTCTAGACAAAACAAGTCCTGGAAATATGACACAAGATTCGAGGATGAGAACTTAATGAAATTGAAAGTTCTGGGGTGCTTTATATACACAAAAATTGAAAGGGTTTCTGGGATTATTTTTGGAAACATTCCCGCTGGGCACTACAGTTTCCGCACTAGTTCTTTCGCCTATTATTAGTATTGAGTCACATATGTATATGTTCCCAGGAGATCATCCCCTCGCCCCGTTCCTGGAAAGTAGCGTAACATTTAAGTACAGCTCAGAATATTTCCAACAGTAAACTTCGTACGTACCCTTTCAACCCTTGTTCATTCATTGGCAGGAACGGTAATAATTATCCCTGGAAAAATTGGTCCTGAAATTAGAAACACGCTATTTCCCCCTTTGAATAATTATTTATAAGCCAAACGTTCAAAGGGAACAGTAATTTTGGATTTATTCCTGTCAAATTACCATTTTTCTACGGACGTACATAATTATGTACTAACGATTTTTTATATCCTTCCTTACTGGAGCCTAGGTATGTTTGTATATGCAATTGTAAGCATATAGTCGAACTATTCATAATTTTAACCTACAAACTAAATAAGGGGAAAATTTTTAATATGTATCTAAGGGAATCAAGTCCTTTTTATCATAGATTTTGTGTCATTTGTTGTATTTTGTATTTATAGATCCCTGTGAAGCAGGATCTCCCCGTTGGGAAGAACTTACAGGACCATTTGGGAACTTTCGTGGGACCATTTGTGATTGAAGATAAACGGACGCTTTTGATTGATAGGGATATTACTAAAAGAGCCTTCCTTAAATTCGGCATTCATGGGAAAGGAGTTTTAACAACTACGGGACATCATGCATCCGCTTATATCAGTTCCCCCCAAGTCAAGAAAGCAGGATGGGGTAATTGGCCCAACATCCAGATCACTTTGGCAGGACTCGCTGCTCACAAAACCTTCCCTAAAGATGCGGCAGCTGCCTTTAATGTCGTTGCGGATGGGGCTGCTCAGTACTATAATTCTTCCATTGGGAAGGACTCATTTTTCTTAATTCCTTCCATCGGTCGGCCAAAAGGTCGGGGAGAGATAACACTGGCTGACTCCAACCCAAAATCTCATCCAGTTATTAGCCCTAAGTATTTGGAGAACGATGAGGATTTTTTGACACTCTTGCAGGGTAAAAATTTGAGTTGATACTCCTTGTAATTATTTTTTAATTCATATATTTGCCATGTGTATGTATAAAGACTAATGTAATAATCTGTACTGTGATTCTTGTAGGTGTGAAGAAGTCAATTTGGATAGCTGAAACGAGCCAGGCTTTTAGTTTCATAGGATCGAAGCTCACGGGGACTGTGTTCCCAGGCTGTGATAGTGTCACTCATCGAAGTGAAGCCTACTGGGAGTGTTATGTCCGGAGTTTATCTGTTTCGTTAAATCACTATGTGGGTACTTGCTCCATGGGGAAGCGTGGGACTCCTGGAGCAGTTGTGGATACCGACCTTCGTGTCATCGGGACCAAAGGCCTGAGAGTTATGGATGCTTCCATCATACCCTTCATTCCTGTCGGAGGGACAGCCGCAGCTGTTATAATGATCGGGGAAAAAGGAGCGGATCTGATCAAGTCTGCCTGGGTTCCGGGCTTCGATACCAACCCCCATTACATGCATGACTACGGTGCGCATGAGTTGAAGGAGACTGTTGGGGACGATGACCTGGAGCCCTTCAGGCCTATGTTTGAATTTCCGAAAACAACTGCAGCAACCCCGCTGGAAGTGCCTAAAGGTGCGTATGGGACACCAGATCATACACCAGGAGAGCCCGTAGGAGGATACGATCCTCAAAATACAAACTCAGGATCAGATCCCTCTGTTCAGATCCTTCCTCCTGAAGAATACTCCTCGGACCGACTTCCTTTATCATCTTGGCGAACGTACAGCAACATGACCGAGGAGGACATGGAAGTGATGAGCTTCATGGAGTCCTTCCGATCTGCCAATGATATCTTCGGAGTCCCTGATAACAGAGATTTATCGCTACCCAAAATGATGAAGAAGATCAACAATGTCCTGGACATATTAGAAACCCCCGAAATGCAAAGAATGGCCCTTCCGGAAGTCCAGTCAAAAGCTAGATCTGCTTTGGACATTTTTAGTATCCCTCAATTAGAAAACATGACAGTTCCTGAAATGATGGAAACCTTAAAAAGTGCAAATGATATTTTTGGCGATCCTGAAGATAAGAACATGACTACAATGGAAATCACTTCGAAGCTTAAATCTGCCAATGAAATATTTGCAATTCCTGATATTGAAAAAATGACGGTTGAAGAAATGAAGGAAAAGACTAAGTCTGCTTTGGATATATTTGGGGTCTCCCCCGTAACAATGACAGTCCCGGAAGCAATGTCCAAACTAAAGTCTGCAAATAACATCTTTGGAATTGTGGATCCCGAACCGGATACAAATGTCACTGTTCGTCAAATGATGAGGAGTTTGAAGTCTGCTAGTCAGATTTTTGGAGTCCCTTCAGATTTGTCCGTCGTGCTTAATAAAAACTTGCCAGGGCGTAAAAGGAACCGATTTTCTGGCCAGAACTTCACCACCCCTGATGTCTTCGAAGTGGTGGAGAGGATAAAGAGCAATCGAGCACTCAAACTTGGAAATGAGAGAAAATCAAAGAACATGACAGCCCTCAATTTTATTGATATGTTGGGAACTATGGAGCCTCTTCAACCAATTCACGGAAATGAAGACGAGGAAGCCTTGGCTATAGAGAAGGAAGTAGCAGATCTTATGAGACAATTTGGATCCATTCCAGAGTTCAAACCTTTACCCATTGATGACTCCAACTCGTCCTCCTTGCTTCAACCCAACCAGGTGGTCACCAGTAGTGCTGAGAAGCCATTACCTGTAGAATCCGCTGCAACTGTAAATCTAGATTTTAATTTCCCAGAAAAAATTAATGCTACAACCATGATGCAATCTCTCATACAGTTTATGAAATCTCCAGCGTTCCGTCTGAGATTCGGAGATAGGATCCTTCCCAAAGTGAAATACTTGTTAACTGCAAAATTTGCTCTGGCAAATTCCAACGTGACCAATGCCACCATACAATCCCAAACTACAGTTGCCAGTAGCAAAACAGTTACTAAAGTAACAACTTCAACAACTCAAACCGAAAGTACAACAACTCCAAGAGCTGATGTTAATAAGGCTCCGACTGAGGTAACTTCCATCCCTGAATCTGAGCCTATACAGCTCGAACTTAAGCCTGTACAACAAGAATCTATCCCTGTTCAGCAGGAGTCCGCACCCTTACAACAGGAATCTGAACCAGGGCAAATCGAACCCATAACTGTTGAAACAGGATCAAGAATAGTTGCCAAACCAGTCAAAGTATTTGAAAAACCTCCTTTGAAACCAGCTCCAAAGCCAAGCAAAGCGGATCCAGAGGATCTGCCAGAATTGAAACCAGACGAGGCAGACGATGAAGATGATGTTCGGGACCAAAGGCTAGAAGGACTCTTAAATACCGGTGGATTGGCGACCTTAGGAGGCATATTCGACAGACTCCGACCAGCTTTGAGTATACTCTCTGCAGGAGAAAATGCTGCAAATGCTTTAGGAATTAATAATTTAAACTTCTTTGAGGACTTTGATCTGCCGGGAGTCAAAACCGTACGATCCATGCTCGGGCTATTTGGTCGCGGTGGAGAGGAGGATTTGGAAGACAGTGAGTCACTTCCCCAGCCCCAATTCAGATTTTTGAGGAAGCCTGCCCCTGTATACTATTTTAAAAATACTAAAGATGATACAGCAGTCTACTAATAAACGTTTACTTTTTTCCCCGCCCCTGTTTTTATTTTAGAGTGGGTGAAAATTTTACGACATCCAGATTTTGTTAGTACAGTAGTAACCTTGGGGTAATTTTAATGGGACCCCAACAGTTGGAGTATACGATAATCCAGAAAAACGTTTACATTTTATTTGTTGCAAAATACACCATGTAATTGTAAAGACCTGCAAGTATTATTTTAATGTTAATGACAGTTGTTACGACGAGTCTATACTTTCCCGGAATAATTAAAAAGACGAATAAATTACTATTTTTGAAGTTTTAATGAATTCTTGACCAATCCTCATGACCTCATAAAGAGAGTTTACGAAATCGTGGATAATTATTTTCTTGGTTCTGTTAATTACGTATTCGAAATTGGGGAGTGAGAGTGAAGCAAGTCAAATAGTATTTTAATATTATTCATTAATTATTTAAGAAATATAAGTTCCTTGGAACGTAAACGACGTTGTATAAGAATATATGAGAATTCGCAGGTCGAATGACACAGAGAATCATTGCTTCAGAATTGAAATGGGTGTGATTGTTCATATGTAAGTATATAAATTAGAGCACCGAGCCAAAAAGCAATTAAATAAGATTATCGGAATAGTTACAATTAATTGTGAAAGTGAGTTATCGGGAGCTTAGGTGAATTTCATTATAACTGCAGCTATTAAGAAATAGTAAGTCAATTTTTGACGAGTTTTTACCTCATGAGAATATGTGACTTAACTTAATTAATAGGTCTTTGTATGCGTTATGCATATGAGTTATATAATTAGCAGCATAAGTACATACACATAAAATATGATGACTTATTTTTCCGATCGATTATTTCATTTACGATTAATGGTAAAAATTAACCAGGGTTATATAGATTCTCATAAGTTGAGTTCGGTGTTTCAAATGCCCCAAATACCAAGAACTCCATCATTATAGCTTACAAGTGGGTACATATTATATAATTATTTAGTAAATGCAACATCAAAATTTTGGGGTGCTTATTTCCGACAGTTCGTTTTTATGCATTATTATTTATATGATTATTTCCAAATAATATGCATCTTAAGGACAAATTTCTATACTTTATGTTTAATGTTAGTTTCATCCAAGTGTGTGTACATATGAGGAGCATGGTTGCAACACGGAATATGTCGATTTTGTACAATTTTACAGCAGGACGAAAATCTTCTCAAACTCAAACAGTTCCGAATAATATAGTAGTGAATATAAGAGTAGGAACTTGCAGTGTCGTAAATTGGGAATCCCGATCCGATGTTTCAGCCACAAAAAGTGATATAATGTCTAGTAATTGAAACAATTTATACTTTTTCTTTAAAACCTCAGTGGATGTATAGTGCTTTGGCGAGGAGTTAAAAACATATTTTCTTAAATAAGGTTGCCTCAAGACGATTGCCGCTTCCTTGCGCACATGAAGAAGGAACCTATAAAATATTTGATTCCCCCACTTTGTAGAAAATTCTTTTACACAAATTCTAAAATGTATTTTTTTGACCTCGGAAAATTGTGGGAAATTGAAACAGGGGTTGTTACAGCCTGGGATTTGCTACAATGATAATGGTCTTCTCAACCGAGCCCAACTACTCTTGTTAAGCTATTTTACGAAGGAGCAGCGTTCAGCGTTCACTTCAGTACATGTTGACAAATTCCCATCTTTCCGGTACATTCAACGACTCTTGTACAAGTGGTAGCCTTTTCTATCCGTATGAATGAAAGTACAAGAGTCTTAGTACAGAAAATTATAGGAAATGAAAAGGCTTTATTAACAACAAAAGCAATGTTGATTCATTCACTCTATTTTTTCCCCTCAATATAACATACTACATTTCTTCAATTCCTGCATTCAGCAATACACTTTATCTGTACTAATCAGTTTATAGCAATCTTTATATAGGAAGTAAGTATAATAAATAATAAACGCAACACAGTACACCTTGCCAAAGCAACAACGAGTTACAAAGCGGAGAGTCGCTTGACAATGCACGTGGAGTTTCGGTTCGCTAGTGTCCCTCACTTTGTCCCATTCATTCTTCATTCAGTCGGGACGTTACTCGGGTCATGAACATATAAAACTTGCGAAAAATTGTAACAATGACATATCTTATTTACACTCCGTTACTTTTAAAAAAACGTTATTTCATATTATTTCGAGACAGGGTCAGGGAATTACGTTTTGCAGCAAAGTTGTGGTTGGAATTTTGTGTTTTGTGTCTTGCGTTGGGTATTTCACTAATTATTGCGTCCACTTGCAATGACCTTTGACCTTTTGGATTTTTACCAATAAATGGTTCCGTTTGTAATTCTAAAAAATTCCGTTTTGTAATTATGCTCCTCATTTTCCCCTGAAACTTATAAAAGCAATTTTCAGCGTTCCGCTTCTAATGCTCTGTAATATGCGAGTATAAAGTCTGGGTTTTAGAATGGTTCCACGAAAGATTGTAATTTTTATCTCCCCAATCCGCACAACGACTTGTCACATTTTCAGCTTTCCAGTATTCCGTGAAACGAATAAATTTCCTTGTCGCCAAACATAATAATTCTAATAGAATGGGAAGTATCGTCGGTGCCTTAATATTTACTAACTTGATACTCCTCCCGAAATATTGTTCAGCCACTGACGCACAATCGCCTCTGGAAAATATCTTCAAGTCAAACGTAATAAGAAGACACTCTGTAGATCATAGATCTCCATGCTATTTGGAACTCGTAGGGCAGTGGCATTTGGACCCCGGATTTGAAACTGCATTGCACCGAAGCACCATCCAAAATGATATCCCTCAAGTAGTTAAAACAGCCCACATCAAATTTAAACGGTTCGTTCAAAAACATCAAACCCATTGTACAAACGTGCTGGTTCTTCCAAACCCAGTAAAAAAAGATTTTCTGTCAACAGTTTCTTCCAGTAGTGAAAGTGTTCATCAGGAATCCTTGCATTTTATTCTCATCAACTCTTTCAATATTTTAGCAAAAATTTGGTCAACATCAATAGTTACCAGAATCAAGAGAAAAACTGGTCTCCTCACTGATCCCCGCTCCTCCTCAATTTTCATAAGTAACGTTAGAGGGGACCACGACTCTCAGCAATGGTTCCTCACGGAAACATTACCAACGCCATCTTTCGGATGGTCCTCGCTCAGGAATGAACACCTCAGGGTTGGAATATTCAAGTTAGATGTGCATGTTATTTTTGACTCCGCTGGCTCGCCCAAGTTTGGATTTTCGTACAGCTGTTTGGAAGCTCTAGCAAAAGCACGGAACTTCACCCATGACCTGGAAATCAAATATACGGGATTCGGTCAAAATCCTGATGGAACCTGGCAAGGGATGTTAGGAGACTTGGTCAATCGGAAAAAGGACATATTATTTATAATGGGACAAACGCTCCAGAGGAACGAAGCAATTGATTTTACGACTCCTTACGCCATCACCACGATGCGCTTCTTCACCAGACGTCCAACAGCCTCCATTAAATGGGAAGCCATTTTTTACCCATTTGACCTCCGCACTTGGAACTTAATTTTATTTGTGTTTGTTCTGATGACGCCAGTTTTTTACCTTCATTTAAAATTCGGTGGAGCCCCTCACCGAAGTAAGCAAGAGGATCCCTGGTATCATGCAATTACCCTCCCATTTAGTGCTTTGATCCAAGAAAGTATCAACATCCCGCCCCGAGTTCATTTTCTAATGCAAATTTGTCTACTTTACTCAATGATCATTCAAGGCTTTTATTCCAGCAATCTCATTTCCTTCCTGACTTTCCCTGAACCTGAGCCTGTCCCACTGACGTACGAAGACCTGGCTTTGAGGAAAGATTATACAGCAGAGCTAATGGTTTTTAACGGCGGGGCGACGGAGGTTTTATTTAATAAAACTAAAGTTCAGCACTTCGTCGAAATTCGGAAGCGTCTGCTGATGGAGAAGAATTTCAATAAATGCGTTCGGGATGCTATTCTAAATAAGAAAACTGTTTGTATTAGTTGGCCTATCATGGTTGACAACATCATGGCTAAAAACTTCACGTTGAATCCGAATTTAAATTTGGCGCTCGTGTCTTCCTCAGGGATGTTTGCTTTCATAAACATCGGCTTGCAACGCTATTCCAAGCATACGGAGTCACTGAGCTCTGCCATTGGCTGGCTGGCGAATACTGGACATGGGCTAAGGTGGAAGGACAATGTAATTTCCTATTTGAAGTCTGAAGGGAGGCGATGGTTGGTGCAAGAGAAGGGAGAAATCTATAGGAATATCACTGAGCTGGCAAATATGTTTGAAGTTCAGACCAAACCATTTGGTATTTACCATTTTGTAGTTTCATTTTTCGTGGTACAATTTGGAGCCAGTGCCGGCTTATTTGCATTATTTGGGGAAATTCTGGGAACCAAATTGGGTTTGCAGGTTTGTCGGGTTTAGTAATTCGGCCCATGTTTTTTATTCTACGAAATTTTGTCATTTCCATGAAGCGTGTTTTTTCTACATACAACAAAATTGGAATCCAAATTACAAATTACTCCAACGTTATTTTTGTCGTACACGAGCGGAAGTTATACTGGACAAATGTTTGTAATTTATTTTCGTGCTGATAACGTGTGGGTATACCCTGAATTGACACACCGTCATGGGGATTTTAACAAGTGCCAGTTAATAAAATTTTATTGAGTGGATGTACTTGTAGTAAACCTTTGATACATTGTCACTGTCATAAATTATTTGTATTTGCGAGAGAAAAAAATATTATTTGGTAGTATAATCAGAAACTTGTCTGGGCTTGTAATTATATACCCCTATTATATAATAAATGCAGTACCATCCCACTTAAATTACTTGTAAATCTAGTATTTTGATTTGATGTAACCCATTAGTTTGTCAATTACAATTTTTCTGGTAAACCCCATGTTTCACGTTTTACGTAAGAAACTACACATCCATACCTATGGAAAATACAGGAATAATTCCCTTATTTAAACTTTTATAGGAGCAATGGATAAATGATAACAAGGAATAAAAGCTAGAAAAATTCAAGGAAAAACTACGAAAGAAGTTCCTTGTGACAGCTTTTTGGGTGTCAGATCCACTGAATTTTTGTTGGACTCACTTTTTGGGGAGGAATTAAAAAATCGAAACAATAATGTCCTGTCTCACAAACACGTTACCTATATCAAAAAGGTCCAATTAGATCCGCACAGTTGCCAGGCTCATTTGATTGATTGCTAGTCCAAGCATTTGATGCAACTCTCACAAGGCCATAAGTGATAAGGAATAGTAATTACTCGTGTGTTTAGGTTAAGACCTATTGGGGGAAATCTCCTCTCATGTCCTCGAATTGCTTACAACAGGCTGTTAATTTTAACTCGTCCCATTACATTTTTTTTAAATTTCATTGTGAGGAAATGCGTTTATTCAAGTGCAAGCTCAAAAATCCCATAATCATGAGCTGACAATCCAAAGACTACAAGTTTCTAACAAGTGATTTTCCCCACTTAAAAAAATCGGTTTTTACAACGAGTTAATCATTGAAACAAGTCAGGAACTTCTTTTGTGTTCCTATAACTTTTACGACCCTACATGACAACCATTATCTTTTCAATCAAAGCATTTCTGATGGAGCAGGATCTCTCAAATAAAAATTTATTTCTGACCAAAAAATTTTATAAAATTCCTGAGAATTCCAGATCAATACGTCTGATGATAAAAGGTCCAATTAGAGTGTTTAAAATAAAATGCTGGAATTTTTCGGCGCCAGTACACTGTATAGATTCCCATGTCTTATTTTAAGAACTTAATAGCTTTAATAATTGGCAGTCCTCATAATAGTCACATTTATATTATTACACATAATTACACATAATAAATTACGACGACACGTGTACATACAATTTCAATACGATCAGGAGTCAGGTTGCATATATACATACATACATTTGAATGTAATTATTTACCCTGACAATTGAGGAACGCTGGTATATACGAATACTTTACGTAAACACTCGTATTATAAAGTCTTAAGATAAAATATTTTAAAGGTGCATAATATAACCCTATAGGAACTTCTTTCGTATGAGGTGGTTGAGTTGCTGAGGTTGAGGATAATTCACGCGAGTGTGTAAAATCCAAGTAATTAAATACTACATTGTTAAAGTGTGAGGACGTACATACATATGCACATACATACATATTTAGTACTACATTATATACTAGTAATTATTATTCATGTAAATTTTTACTAAACAACTCTCGCTGGAAGGCCAGCACATGCTTGAATTTTGTTAAACTCATCCACAATAGTAGCCTTTATAAGCAGTTTGCGGATCTGAAAGGGAAGGGTAAAGGATGATATAATTACTAATTATTAATAATATTTGTACACATTACAAGTCATACACAGTTAATGCACATGATGTTTTTGATTATAATAATTACGACAAATGCTTGTAAAACTGTACATTACTTACTGGAGGAGCAAACTTTGTTAATTTAGCTGCCATTTTAATTTTGTATTGGACACCACTTTTTATCGGGCATTTTTGACCATCTGCCAGAATATCGCAAGCGTTCCCAGCCATCAGGGGCAACGTGATACCGTACACGTTAGCAGTTGCATTGAACCTTAAATTGCTACTATTTCCATCTAAAATACACACAAAAATAACAATACAATTATCATTTAATTTCCTGTGTTACTGACTTGCACACATAAATTATGGTAAATATTATGCAAGAGTAAAACTCACTCGGAGTAAAAGTAACATTAATAAAATAATCCTGGCCCCTCTCAAAAATACAGGGAAGACTCTCGCAACCCGTCACTTCCACCTTCTCCAGCTGTCCAATTGAGTCTGAAAATAAAAATAGGTCCAGCTTTGTAGCCATAACTCTTGATCTCACGCCTGTAAAATGTTAGTATTTACAATTATGCAAAGATTTTGTATTTGTAATAATTACTGCATTTTATAACTTCCACCCCACTTCCACTCG
This sequence comes from Allacma fusca, assembly GCA_947179485.1. NCBI lineage: Eukaryota > Metazoa > Arthropoda > Collembola > Symphypleona > Sminthuridae > Allacma > Allacma fusca. The sequence goes on from OX359246.1 coordinate 41,057,275, forward strand.
CTAGCTCCAAGCTCAACAGCAAGGCAATGGCAGTTGTCCTTATGAACTTATACATTTTATTTTTAGAAAATATCTGCCTTCTTAGGACCTACGTATTTAATTAATAAACTTGAGATTAAATATTAAAATTCGTGAGGAATTTTTAACTACTTCTAGTCTTCTTTAGTCCTCCCAACACTGACTTCAATCCCATCTTGCCAGAGCTACTTATGTAGCCCCAGAGGGCTATTGCCCAATGTATGTATTTTGTCCATGTGAGTATGTATATTGTTACTAGTGTTAATTTTTTCCTCCAGAAATTCTAAGTAAAGCTTATCTTCCTATGGATCCTAAATTTTCCCATTAAAAACATATCATGTGTAAGAAAAGGGCTGATGGGATTCCTCATGTGGAAATATTCATTTTATTTTATTTCCCCATTACAAGTACAACTATAACTCAGACCTTCCCAAAGCCTTTCAAAACCTGGATTTTTATATTTAGACGTGTATGAATATGTATGTAGATATACATAGATACAGGAGCAGAGTTAATACTCAAAACAGTTTTTGACCTACAAAATGACTCCATGGGACAATCCAGCTGAGAATACTATATTAAAATATGGTACTACTGTGAGGGTCCATCCGTGGGATTACAGCCCAATGTCAATGTCATTTTATTTTTAGCACCTGATTAGGATTTCATTAGTACATGCTGTACATCAAGCAAATAAATATGCATAGCCACTTCCTCATAATCATGTAGTAATTTCTATCCCTCTAATAACACAATCCACATCCAGAATTGAGCATCTCAGATTACATTGTTGAAAGCATTCCCTGCTTGTAATTTACTAATAAATGTTGCCTTTGTCAGACTAAACATTTTCAAGTCTAAAAACCTGCAATCATAAAGATAAGAGCTGTAACATATCCATTAAAACAATAGTTTTAAATGCATTTCCGAGAACCTCTCTCTCTCTCTCTCTCTCTATACCTTCCTTATAACACAGAGAGCTCAGTAATTATTACTGAACAAAGCTATATTTACTTCTGGCTTTGTTAGAAATAATTACAACATGCCTGAAACCCTCTGGGACAAGATCTACTCTTCTCACATGGCTTCCATAAAAAGCCGCTTTTCTTCAGAAAAATCCGTAATTTATGAGCCCACGGATGCATAAACAAAAGCAAAGGAGACTCCATACGAGACTCACTCCCATTATGGGGCTACATCTAATAGGCTTAGATGGAATAAATATTTAATTAAAGCGTGCTATTGACTGACTTCCAAACCACTCATAAAAAGTCACAGGATAACAAATGATAGTCACCTTTAATGGCCAATGTCAATTGTTTATCGTCTTCTTTGTGAGTGTCTGTTGGGTGAAGACTTGTTGTCACTTGCCGGGGCCGTTTGGAAGTAAATGTAGATATGCAAGTACTACAAGATCAAGCTAGCCCCTATGTACATACGTGTATGTGTGTGTATATTTGTAATCACCCTTGTGTTTTATATAGCCCTTAATAGGATTTGGACCCACTAGTCAAAAAAAAAATTAGTGGAGTTTTGAAGAGTGTCATTAGTCATTGGAAATGGGGGAGAATGGTTACAGAGATGAGTGCTCATAAAGGTGCTCAGATCCCAAGGCTTCCGACAGGAATATCAGGTCAACGGCATATTTTATCACAGCGTGACCTACCCACGTCAGAAAACTGCTTTTTTCGCCCATTTCCATACAGGCCCAGAAAAATAGGAGACTCGGCTCCTGTCAGCTAAATAATCATTAGCCACAACACAAGCAATAGAGACACAGTAGATTGTAGTAATTGAGTAGATATAGCACACTTGGATATGGAGATGAGCCCTGCAAGGAGCACATTATGAACTCCCCAGAACACAAATGAACTAAATCCCATCATCTACATATCACGTGCTGACAATTAACTTTGCCTTGAAGTACTTGAAGAAAAGGGATTTTTGTTTTGGGGATATATGGAAGCCCAAGAGATGAGTTTGATTGAGGGAGATGATTGCGTTTGTAATGTGTGTTTGTATGTATGTATGTATGTGTATGTGTGTGTATGTATGTATGTACGTGTGTGTGTGAGTGCCTATGTGGAGGGTAGTGAGATGACAGATGATGCATATAATTATTTGTCAGGCTATTAGTTGTACATGAATAGATTGTTAAAAAAAAAGTAAGAGTAATAATTATAATGTGGTTGCCAAAAATGTGGAAGAGAGCTTTTGGAGAAGAAAAAAAATTAGAGAGGCTCTTTTTTTTATGTAAACGAGACTCGTCAAAGGGACGTCGGTAAAAATTGGGATTGATGTAACCATAAAACTTGCATGCATGCTGTTGGATTACCTAAACACATGCAGTCACACACACCTTCCCCATGGAGGTGACCATAGATGCAAGTGGGGAAGATGAGCACATGTATGGGCCATTTACATGCTATTACATGGACAGGGTCAACCCTTTCACTTGAGTATAAAACCCAAGAACCTTGTCTTTACTACCTCACAGCAAATATTCTCTCGTTCTTGTTAATTTCTTTAATTACTCCATCAATACTTCAAAAAATCCAATCATCATCATGAAAGCTGTGAGTTTTAGATTTTTCCTCGTTATTTTCCTAAAATTTTAAAAAATTTCAAAGAAATTTCCGAGAAGGGATTCAATTCCAGGGGGAAATTTGAATTTCAGAGAGAAATTTTAATTTCGTAGAGGAATTTCAATTTTATTTGATCTTCGGGCTTCCCTCAATTGGCCAGAGCTACTCAAAACTTTGTATATGTACATAGCTTTTTGAAATTCCTAGGATTTTATTTTGTGAAATTTTTATTTTTTATTTTATTTTCACAGGCTTTGGTTTTCGTTGCCCTCTGCGTCGCTGGAGCTTTGGCTGCTCCTCAACTCCGTCAAAACGATGTCCAAATCGTGAGCCAGAACAATGACAATGATGGAAGCGGTAACTTCAGAAACAGGTATTAAAAAAGCATCAGAATTTTTTTTAAATCTCCGAAACTAACTGTCTCTGTTTATAAAAATATTAAAATTTTTGAAATTTGTTGGCATTTATTTTATTAAATTTTGATTCTTTATAGCTACGCCTTGAACGACGGAACTGCTGAGGAACGTCAAGGAGAATTCCGTCCCATTGATGCTGAGACCGGTATCCAAAAGGTGACTGGAGTCATCTCCTGGACTTCCCCTGAAGGACAAGTAATAATTTCATACATTTGAATTTTCGCTCCTAAAAATTATTGGGTTTGTTAAGAGTTGATCAGATTTTTTTTTTGGAGATTATTAATAATTATTACTATTTGAATCCTTCCAGCTCATCACTTTGAGATACGTCGCTGATGAGAACGGATTCCAACCCCAAGGAGACCATTTGCCACGTGCTTAAGTAACACTCCCCCTGGCGTGATACTACTAAATTGTATACAATCCCCAAAAACCCATGTCAACACTCCAGTATACTCAGAATAGAGATCCAGGGCTCAGTAGGGGCTCTTGGGAAAATATATATTATTATTTTTTATAGTCTTGTCAAAATCCCAGAAAATTTGCTTATTTATAATTGGTTCACCCTTTTTCCTTTCCACCTCTGACTTACATAATTATGTGTCCCCTCATTATGAGAGCCTTCAACACATATCTATGTACATATGTCTCCCTGACTTATTTTTACATTCTGAACATCCCAACAAATGTAATTTGCTCAACCACTTTATAAGCAATGAAAAATAAAAGTGCAATTTCGAATTACCTAAAAGTCTTCTCTACAATACATTTTTCTCCACATATAATTTACAAGCTCGTCATTTCAGCTCTCACAAAACCTCATACGACTATTCTTTTATTTAGCCTTAAAAAAAAGGGGCGGGGAGGGCGGGGAAGCATTCTAATTGCACGGAGCATCTATAGGAAATCTGTAGATACAGATATACTTGCGTAAAAAAGAAAATGCATAATCAATTTATGAGCCGGCAGTGAGGACGAGTAAATTTCGTGCTTGTTATGTATATCCCCTGCATTAATGCCCCATAAATAATTTGGCTATAAAGACAAAAACAAAAAAAAAACATAACTGACACGGAGTAATGTGGCGTAAAATATCCTCTTACAAACAGCTAGCACATTAAATACTAAATGACGATATAGAGATGGGAGTCATGCCATAAATTACCCAAAAATTTATGCATTTCAAGAATTCCATAAATCAGCCGCCCAACTGTCTCAGAAGAGAATCCTTTAAATGTGGATATACTTTAACATAGACCTGATTGGATTATTACTACTACCTCAACAATTTGTTTACATAAAAATATACTTGAAGATAAAAATCATCAAAAATTTGAGAAGTTAAAAAAATCAAGTATCTTATTTGATTAATGTGATTTGAGTTCTTCAAACTTGATCTCCTACACCATGAACACGCTTTTGAGAAATAATCTGTCTGTTTTAATATCTTGAGCATTGACATTATAGCTCCTAATTCTATTACAGAGATGATGCTTTAAATGATATCCTTCATGAGGACGTATAACCAGTTAAAGTTATTTAAATCATTGAGGGATTTGTACATATGGGATCTGTCTGAGTGCATTATTTATTTATTGTACTATATTTATGACATTAAAGGAGCATTGGGGATGTCAACGGTTAATTAAGAGGGTGTACAGTGTACATATGTACATAAATGAGAGGCTTACCCAACAGCGGCCCTGTAAGGGCAAAGTCACTTGAGATTTTTATTGGCTCCAGTCATGCTCCCAGACACGCATTTTGTACAAAGAGAATACTGAATTTTTAGTGGATATCAATTACTCTGTAATCAAGTGTCCTCTCACACTTGATACATCACTTGTGAAAATCCTAGCACGCAATGAATAGCAATAAGCAATAAGCAAGAGGGCTCATTGAGAAAGTTTGTCCTATTTGGAATAGATATATCTATGCGAGTGTATAGTATAGTGTTATAGTATTTGCAATAATAATTAAAAATCCATATGGAATCCATCATCCGTGCATGTTCCAACTAATTAAAACCAATAAAAATAAACAAGAAAAATTTGTAGCAATTTAGGTGAGGACAGTGCGAGTGTGCGCGAATGTGTACATATTTACTCTGAGAGCACTATAAAAAATATATGTAAAAATGGGCAGCTGTGAAAAAAATTTTACAGTTCTGTTTTGTGAGGACTATCACGTTAGTAAAGCACACGGGAAAAAACCAGTTCTTAATTTTGTGAGATGTGTGACATGAGTTTTTGTAGTATCTATCTATGTATAAGAGATTAAAAATAATTCTCCGGATATGCATCATAGTATTTACATAGAACCTCAGGGAGGAGGAGGAGAAGTAAAGCAGGTCAAGTAGTCAAGTCAGTCATATTTTTATTAGCTGTTTGAATTACTCACCGGGCAACATTCTTGAATTGATTTCATGTATATAGGAAATTCTCCTGTGATGGGAGACTCCTCACTATTCATCTCCTGGGTTGGGGACGCTGATTAAGACAGGGATAGGAAAGGTATGGAATTATGTGTCACTATGGCACGTCTAAGCATTGGGATCATACATAGTCAAAGATCGGCACACTCCTGGCGCCCTAAGTACTCCTGAAGAGCATTAAAGTTGACAGTAAGCGAGTATAGCTTTTTTAGCATATGCTCAGAGCCACATATACGTACAGTTTGTTCTCCGTATGGTAATAAAGGGAAAAGTGGTTAGAACGTTACAAGCCTCTGTCATATATCTCTCTCCAGATTGCAATTGGACTTTGGGTGCCCGAAACATTTCCCTCCCCCTCGTCCGTAGACTAGGAATATCCATAAAATGCAAATATTCATTCTCTTACTTTCTAGTATCTATTTAACTTTCCCAGATTTTGTAAAGCTCATTTCAGTGACTTACGTCAATATTTCAGGTCATTGTGATCGAAAATATGAAGGACAGCAGTATTTTGAAATTATTGACAATATTATTTTATTTGCACACAATTTTTATAAATTCATTTTGACGCTGAATATTTTAGAAAATTTTTAGCCTCGGATGATAACATGAGAGAGATTCCGAGGAGGAAGTTTATGCTATTATGTTATGCTTTTAGTTTTTGCTATCAATGTATCAGGGAAGGTCTGGTAATTACAGGCGGATTTTCAGTATCTATACTGAGCTTATGGAAAATTGCACGGGGATTTGTCCTCCGCATGATTTTATGAGTACATTACAAAAATTTTCGGGTGCAAATAAATACCAGGAATGTGACGCAAGGTTCAAAAGATTGTTTGAAAAAATCCTCAGTTATTTAGGGCTAAAAACCTTTAGATCTGAGATCCCCCTGTTACATTAAGCTTTAACCTGGGTCATTGAAGCAAATTTCAGAGAATATGGAAAATAATGTGCAATCAAGTAATTAATTGATAAATGAGTTTTTTTTAAAGCTCATGTAAAAATTAGATTCTTTTGTAAGAGCGAGGGGGGAGGGGAGATTGAGGTATTGAGGCACTCTGCAGTCAGGATTCCCTCTGACACTCATGCAAGGTTATTATAATGCAGGAGGTATGTAGTAAAATTGTAAAAGAGAGAACCGGTTCACATGTCGTAGGATTGGAAATGTACTTACGACTGTGGACTGTACACGTACATACATAAGTCAGTAATGCAATGGGACGTCTCCACCGAAAAGGAAATAATAAGTGTCTCAATCCTTTCATCTCCCATAGCAAAAATCTAGGCTCTGGGGAGACAAAGTCGGGCGGAGAGATAAAGTAATTGCGAAGAGATAGTGTGTCTCCATCAGAACTAGGAAACATGTTTCCCTATATGAGATATCCCAATGCTTGTACTGTAGCATGACACGAATTCCGAGTCCATGTCCAAAGTAGGTTAACCTCTCAAACAGGGAATGTTATTCCAAGGGATGTAATATCTCCTCAATTGAGGATAAAAAGAAGTTTTTCTTTTTATAATGGGAACTTAGCTCAGCCCTGACTTGTCTCAAGATCCCAGTCACAGGATGAGGTTGGCTCTATGGAAATGTATATAAGACCCAGTCTTCCACAAATACTCCTGATAGTTCCCTGACTGAGGTTGACCCAGAGCAGTTTTAACCATGAGGATAATTTTTTGTCTTGTCGTTTTTTCCATTTCAATAATACTCCTTCCCCTCTCACATGGTTTCATTGACCGGAGTCCGGACAAACTAAATCGTACGAGCCAGGTGAGACTATACTCTGACGTTTTTTTTTTTTTGAACTTTATTCCAAGACAATCTGACCTTCTCAGGAGACAGTCTATGGTGAGTTATTGATTGTAGTATCGAATTTACGTATCCCAGGGAAATGGAATAAGTGCAGAAGAACTGGAATTATTAGAGCCATCTAGTGCAGAGTCCCTCACAACGCCCACAACCCCCCTCGAAGAATTATCCGTTCAGGACTTGGAGGTTTCTGAGGAGTCCCAGGGCTTTCTCAAATCTGAGGATTGCCGTGAGTTTAAGACAAATCCTTATTTCCCCATACTATAAGAAGCCAACCCTTGAAATAGTAGTAATTCTTTCTATGGAGGAAAAAAACACATTCCAATTTCCTACAATGTTACATTTTTCCTCTCTATAAGAACATTTCTCCTTATGAGTAAATTTTTTTACCCCTTTCACAATACTCTTAAAAATTGATTTTTGTGATTGTGATTAGGGAAAAAATGCTATATGATTTATATTTTGAGTAACAATTTCCGCACGATGGGTCTTATTGTCGTGACTGTCATTATTTCAGAGTGTGGTCTCAAAAATGAAGGGAATGGGATAGACTCTATTTTCCCATATGCTCTCAGACGAATTGATATCGAGCCACTTATTATACCTGGGGATGCTGCCGTGCCCCGGGAATTCCCTTGGATCGCTGCAATCACTAAACTGAAGTACGGAGGAAAGCAAGTTGTTTGCGGAGGCAGCCTCGTCAATTCTAAATATGTTGTAACGGCGGCTCATTGCATTAAAAAGTATGTAAATACCTCTTGTTCATTAAATTCTTCCCTAGATTTACCATCCCTTTTGTTTTAGCTTTAATATTATTTTATTTTATGGAAACATTTCCCAAATGGTGGCATGCAAAAGGGGCAAAAAAATGAAAAGTGGAAATTAATAATGATAAAGATCGGTTTAGTTAGCCAAGACGCTTTTGCAGATTTGCATTTAAATTTGTAAAATTTATTGCAATAATAACATAACATTGAAAATTGTATTGAACAGCAGGTAATACATAATTAAATTTTTTTGAAACTAGAAAGTTTCAAATTGCTTTGTAAATGTCTGCTCTCGTTTTTAATATGTACGTGCTCCTTAACGAGGATGTTTTATAATTATTGCAATAACCTGTAAATGGTTAAACTATGTATGTACATATGTCTAGGCTTATGTACACCTGCTGTTTTATTATAATATTTTAAATTAAATTTAAATATTAAATTAATTTTAAAAATTTCAGTCAAATCTCTTCAAGGATGGAAGTCTTGTTCAATGTCCATAACGCCTCCCAATTTGCAGTTAGTAATGACTCTATGGTGGAGAGACGGAAAATTAAGCGCTTCATCGTTCACTCGGGCTGGAATGAGAAAACAGTTGATAATGACATTGGGTTGATTGAGCTGGACAAACCCATTGATTTCTCAACTTCCCCTGTGAGACCTATTTGCCTTCCCTTGAACTATTCCTACAATGCTTTTGATGGGCTGAATGGAACTGTTGCAGGATGGGGATATACAACTCCTGGAGGTAAAGGAATTCTCTGCAATTTTTGTGTTTGCAATATAAACATTTAAAAATTAAAAATAATTTTATTAATTAACTTTGAATACATTTCAGGTCGGAATTCCCAAGTCTTGAATAAAATTGCAGTGCCCATTTACAGTTTAGAGGACTGTCAAGAAAAGACAGTCTATGGGGATAAAGTATTGGCTGGGATGATTTGTGCGGGTTTTGAGCAAGGTGGCCGAGATGCTTGCACAGTAAGAAATAAAATAGCTATAAATTCCTCTTTAACAAGTGTATAGCAATTACATGAGAATAGCCTTAAATTCTCAGAAAATTACTATTTTATTTGTCATTTGCAGAATGACTCAGGAGGCCCCTTAACAGTGGAGGAAGATGGGAGGACAATTCTTGTGGGCATAGTCTCATGGGGTCACGGATGTGCTCGACCCAAAGCCCCCGGAGTGTATACTAGAGTTACACGTGAGGATTTATTTTTTTACCATAATTTGTTGTACCTTTAAATTTCCTTGTCTGTAATAATTAATTACTTCAACGGAATATTAATTTTGAAACCTTGATTCAATTTAGAATATATTGACTGGATCAACAAACACATGACGAAAGGGGAGACCTGCTCGGGCTGACCTGGTTTTGATACTCAAAGGATAAATTTTCATTTCACAATCAGCTTATATGGTGTCTTATGATGAGTGGAAGCTGGAAATATATTTATAATTGTTACTCATACCTGTTCATATTTACATTCATCTCAAATAAGCATTTAATGACTGAGTAAAATAAATATGAAACCAATAAGTAAAGTAAAAAATAATTATCAATATATAATTTATTCTTTGCGTGATTACAATAGGCATTAAATTTTTTCGGGAGATTTGAGAAAAGAGACAGTTCCTGCAGAATTATTTACATAATTTAAATTTAAATTATTAAGAATTTATTTTATACACACAATTGGGAGTCACAGTATTCAGTGCGGTAGATTCCTGCAAGGAATGGACGGAGTTTAATTTTGTATTCCTGAAATAATAATTGTGTAAGTTGCAGTAATTACATTAACTAACGCACATATTATTGCGTACATCACTATTTAATAGAAACAGCCCTTTCGTAATGCTGTCAAAATCTTCTAACGTATGTATGTAGATTAAAAATGAGGAACAGAAATATGATGTCAAATTCACGGATTGTATGCTCTAACTCTAGTTTATAGAAACAACATAATTACTTTCCATACAAAAAGTTGTCATAAATCATTAAGAGGGGTGAGTCAATCGGATAATAAGGTCAATGAGTGGTAATTTGAGGAAGTATTAAATATAATAATTACAGCCTCTTACTACGGTTGTAAAGGTTAGCTCCAGTAATTGATTTTTAGTTAATATTTCCAGTAACTCCTTGAGAGTTGTGAGTGAACAGTCGGAAAAACAGTTAATAAAAGTGTCATTCGTTAACCTTAACCAACTAATTAAAGGGAGGAAACGCCACTGTATTTCCATAGCGTGCTATTCTTTAACACTAAGGTAGGTCTAGTCACACAATGCTCTTAAGTACGAGTTATTGCTTGTAGTCATTTTTCTGAATGTGCTGCCGTCAGTTTATTTACTCTTCCTTAAGAATTCTCTCATATTCACACTCCTTACTATTCCCATAATCTGGAACTTCCTATAATATTCCCTCTCATAGAGGTCTTAAGTCAAGCTTAAAGTCAAGGTCATGATAATACCCTTCATCATGAATTTTTATTCTGTAGTGCTAAATATATTTTTTAAATTATTAACAACTTCTTCACGATATTGATAGACAGAGCGTCCCCTAACTGCTATTTACAAAGTATGGAGCGTTATTTCGAGGCATTTCCAAGGGTTTAATTTGTATGAAACATATGGCATATTTACTTGCATTGTATTCTTAAATATAACTCAATGTGTTAAAATGGATGATCAACGTCCATTTCAGTTTAAAACAGCAACTTACAAGTCTAATAATTTCTTTTGTAGTAATAAAACAAAATAAAAGAAACTATCCCAAGAGTTTAATATACTTCAGACTTCGCGATCCTTGTCTGCCTTAAACGACAAAGTATCATGTTTAAAATATCATCTCTGAATTTTATAATTCCGTTTACATTTTGTGTATGCAAATTATTGTGGATTTTTCTACATGATCTTGGTAAACTTAATATTACTGTATTTATAATAAGATCTTTCGTAAAGTGAAAGTGTTTTTGAAAGTTTTCATAGATACTTGAAAAGGATCCCCATGACCCAATAAAAAGGCCAGTGTCTCGAATATTTTTAATTTTATACTTCTTAAAAAATTGAATGAAGGGTTATAAGTAGCCATCGGATGTTTTAAAGGCTTCATGGGGAAAAAGTCTGATTCATAAAATACGAGTCAGAATGATAAATGTGAAAGTTGTTAAATATTTTCATGAACTTCATATTCATCACGTTCATACATATATGTGGCAATACTGTTGATCAAAACGACTTCGTTTTCAAAACGCATGCTCGCTTTGATGCCATTTCTATAATTTTTTCAATAAATGAAGTATCAAATTGAAGGAGGACTGTGTTTTGAGGAAAGCTGAAGGACGGGTGAATTAATTTAAAAATTGAAGGAGGGCTGATGGAAGGCAAATAATTTTAAAGGCTTCATTCATTGGTAGGAAGAAGGAAGGGATTTTTTTAAATTTCCCTTTGAAGGCGTGGAGGAAGGCCATTTCATTTGGACATCTCTGCTCTCCAGTCCAGATTTTACGTGAGATAAAATGTATTGTCCCCGCTCCGGTCAGATTTTGTTTGTGGACAATTTACCTGTCTCCACAAACTGGACGAAAATTTTTGTTTATCTCGTATTAAATTTATTTTAACTTCGATAGCTTGCATACATACATAGCTGTATTTCATGGTCAAGATTATGAATGCATGGAAGGAACCTATTTTCTGAGGAGAGCTAATTACAAAATTATTGAAATGTTAGATAAAACGTTCCTAAAATAATCTTGTTGCTTTTAGTGCTTTCATTTAATTACATTATACTGAGCCTACCTATTTTATGTGCTAGGTTTTCGCATACTAGCCTCTTCAAACACTTCCTAGCACCCTATAAATAGTCTATAAACAGACCTCCAAGTAGGATAGGCTGACAACTTTAACGTATAGGCATAGAGACTGCAATGAGTGTATAAAAGTGTTCAGATATTTTAAAACAGTAACTTTTAAATATTTAGTATTTATTTTTCATTTATACTCTTCCCATGTGTACAGACACAGACGTTTATAAAGTAAAAAAGCTGTAAACGAATTGTATAACCCCCGAGTTTGAAAAAAATAACTACATTGGCTAATAATAACACTAGCTCCTTTATAAAATTTTCCTTTACTTTGCAAATGTCCGAGAGTGATATTAATTACTACGTAATTTTTTTTATCCCTGTAATTATTAGTGTTGTTACACATCCACGGCTCTTGCAATGCTTGCAATTGCATGAAATCGTCTTATGCCTATATAATTATTAGATTTTACTTGAACCTCTCCAAAGAATAATTTTCTGTGAAGGTTATTCGTGATTTGCGTGATAACTTTGTGTGGTTTAATTGGACACAAATCGGCACTTACGTAATTATCTCGAAAACCAGTTTCAATATTCTAATGCTTTATTTGATTGACAAAAAAATTATAAATTACGAAATGCAGAGGTTTTTATATGCAATAATTACTTATGAGCACATTACAATTGTACGTCTCGATTGTGGTATTTATTTTAGCAGCTACTGCCTAATAGCTTCACTTCTTTGAGTAAACCAAAATGGACCACATACCTGTGATTGACTTTGCCAAGATAGCACAAGGGACTGGAAATGAACAAAATTGGGAGACAATTTCGGAAGAGGTTAGGAAGGCTTGCCATGGAATTGGATTCATGTACATACTAAATCATGGGATTAGGAAGGAAACGGTAGGAAAAAGCAATTGAATTATTTAAAAAATAAAATCTTAAATGCTTTTTCCAGGCTTAAATAAATTTTACTTATTTCAGATCATATATTCTTTAAATAATGTTCTCTACAGTAGATGTTGTCTTATACTCTTAAAAATAGATACAAATAAAGCCACCATGTTTTTGATGCCTTAGATTGAGTCTGCATTTGAAGAAAGCAAGAAATTTTTCCAGCTACCCCAATCAAGAAAAAATGATTTTCCGTTGGATGCTGCGAATAAATACCGTGGCTATACTCGGTCAGGACAAGAATTGTGAGTATTTGGATACCTGAACAATAAGAATAATAATACAATCTTTTTGTTATTTACAAAATCTATGTAAAATCTATGCGAATACAATTTCACAGGTTATCGCCAAATTCAGCGTTTGAATTTCGGGAAGGTTTTGCCGTCGTTGGGATTAACAGTCCTCAAAAATTCCCCGAAGAATTGCTAACCTTTAAAAAAGCCCTCTTTGACTTGGAAAAGGAATGTAATGTATTGACAAGGACGCTACTTTCTTTATTTGGGAAAGCTCTTGGGTTGCCAGATGAAAATCATTTTCTGAATGCAAATCTTGGTCTTACTGATGCTTCCATTGCCAATAGAGTCACTCTGCGGACGCACTGGTACCCTTCAATTAACAAGGATATTACGATTCCATCTAATTCCGTTCGATGTGGTGAGCACACCGACTATGGAGTTTGCACTTTATTGTTTCAGGACTCAATGGGGGGCTTGGAGGTAATTAAGTTTTAACCTGTAAATATATATTTTCATTCAAAAATCTTTGCAATCCAATGTGAAATTTTATTTAAATCTTGTATTGATGAGCGTTGGGCCTGGTCATAGTGTGCACAATTTTTTAGGTAAGAAATTCAGCAGGACAATGGACCCCAGCAACACCCATTGCAGATACAGTTCTGGTGAACCTTGGAGACATTATGGAAATTTGGACCGGGGGGCTGTTTAAAGCGACAGTAAGAAGTCATTTCATGCTAACACATAGGATTGTAATGTTTTGGTTGAGTTTGTGCAGTTATACTGATATGTATGATTGAGAATCATTTTTCATATAATCTTGTAAAAGGGGCACCGGGTTCTCATTCCTGAGGAAGAAATTCGCCGGAGGACACCAAGACAGTCGATCGCATATTTCGTCCTGTTGGATGACGACTGTATGATTACGCCCTTGAAGTCAACTAAAAATTATACTTTTAAAGAAAACTTTGAATCCATGAGTTTTGCTGAGTTTCTTGACAAGAGATTGGGAGACACTTACCAATATTAAATTCTTATGTATGTATATGTACCAGAAATGTCCAAATGAAATGGCCTTCCTTTACGCCTTCAAAGGGCAGTTTAAAAAAAAATACCTTCCTTCTTCCTAACAATGAATGAATCCTTTGAAATTATTTGTCTTCCATCAGCCCTCCTTCAATTTTTAAATTATTCAGCCTTCCTCCAGAAATAGCCATCCTTTATTTCGAGCCTTCATTAATTACATAAATATTATAGAAATTGTAAGATAAATTATAAGATAATTTAATCCCGGCGATTATTTCGTATACTCTAATGTTAAAAGATTTCCAAATAGTCAATTTCCCAATAGTCTATAATCCGGCACATTTTCAGTCTCGAAGAATAGTCACACAATTTTAATAAATCTAACCGAAATGTCATTTACATTTTTAAATTAGTCAATTGTGTCTACCATGTATGTATTTTCAAGTACTTTAATAGTATAATGATGCATAGCATGTGTATATTTTTGTTCATTAAAGTTCAACACCCCTCTACATCACATTCATTATCATTTAGTGTATTTGTACACAAATCGGTTTCTAAAAGAAGCGTGTATGTAAAAACATCCAGAAAATTCGGTTGTAATGCTTTTGAAGGGCTGACTGGAACTGCTGCAGATGAGAATATAAACAGTAAAGGCGTGGCCCGCAGGAGATTTCCCAACCCAACCCGAGTCTTACCCACAAATACGTAACCCGAACCCGCCCGACCCGAGAGTCAACCTCTGAAACGTTGACCCGCCCCGACCCGACAGTATTTTTTTAGGCCCGTGCCAGACCGCAGCCCGCTGGGTTTCAGGGGACACAGCCCGACCCAGCTTGCGGGCCCCCGCGGGGCCCGCAATTGTTTAAGAACTTAGTAAAACGCTGTCAGATCCGCTTCCCATCACAATATCTAAAACAAAAGTATAAACCGTAGAAACCGAAGAATAAATTTTTTAATATCTGTAGCTGGTTCAATTTTTAATTTGCGTTTGAAAATCCCTTCGCAGGAAACGTTAACTAATGGTAAGAATACTGCTCTAACAAATTTTACATGCTTTTGATTTCAGAGCAGCAACTTCAAAACGTTACACGTCACAGTCACACAATGATAAGCGAGAAACACGATGAAACAGGAATAGTAACAACCAACACTAAAGGCCCAAACATGATCAATCACAAATAGTCGCAAGCCATATAATTCTCCTGGAAAAATCCTAAGCGTCGGTGATTGAAATTTAAACGTTTTGCGGGCTGCTTGCGGGCCCAACGCATATTTAAATCCTGCCCGAACCCGCCCGCAGCCCGCACTATGTGCATAAACTTCAACCCGACCTGCCCCGTTGAAATACGATAAAAACCCAACCCGATCCGCAACTTGCACCACGACAAAGCATTAAACCCGAACCCGCTCATAACCCGCACGGGCGGGTCGGGCCGAGGCCCGACCCGAATTTTTACCCGCGGGCCACGCCTTTAATAAACAGCTGCCAGTTCCCGAAGAGCAAAATAGTTGGCACACCCATTTTTATTACCAGACTTGTTCCGGAATGCATAAAGACGTAATTGACCTTACCGTTGAATTTTTAAGATTTAATAATCATTTCTCTCAAAATAACTATAGGATATGAAATGATGCAGTAATATACGATGAGAAAATAGACATATTATGCAATGTGTCCATAATACAGATATAAGGGTGCCAATAAACGATTTGCCACCAATTATAAAGAACCACGGTTAAAATTTTGAAAGCTTTAAATTGTTTGCTTAACTTTCGAAATTTGCTTACAAATAGTTTTCCAGACGGGGTTTAGGAGCTACTGAATAAATCCCTGCGTTGAGCATTGAAGGCATTACATGACCTGTACGAATATACAGCTACTATGGAGATTAGTGAAAATATGAGGCAACAATAAAGCAAAAGAAAAATGCCTTATTTAATCAAACAAAAAGTTAAACTTATATTACATTTTCAGTTCCCCATACTTTTACTTTACAGTTTTTGATTTGGGAAGATAATATTGGGATAATGTGAAATTTTGGTAATGATATTTTGTACAATCTCAGCGTTATGAAAAATTTTTATGAACCGAATTTTTAGACCGACAATGAAAAAGTGGTCAGACCAGAAACGTTCAGGAAATTGAGGTCTACTCGCACCGAAAAATAATTAAAACCGATTCGTATTTTACGTATGTATATACAAGGTAAAAATACGTTTTCGACGCTTGCAGACTACTGCTGCACCATGCCAGAGTGGGAGGAAATAATTACTTAAGGAGGTCCTTAAGGACGCGGGAGGCGTAACCAAGTAGTAGCGACCCGAGCTTACTTACGCTACGTCAAACATTTCATTGTGTTTACATTTACTGTGACAAACTAAGTAATTCTGCAAAATTTTAAAATGAAAGCCGCACGATAATTCAAAATCCCCAGTAATACAGACTACAACAATCCAATACGTTAAAATGAACCCGTTTGTTAAAAACAAAAGTTAAATTACTGACTTAAAAAGTACTTTGAAGACTATAAATTAAAGATTTCGAGAATTGATAAAAGCAATGATCATGCTAAGGATAGCCATTATAACCATGTTTAATGAAGCTTTGTATTAATTGGAAAACCTGCAAGAAAACAAATGACTTTTTTGTCAACCGTATTCATTACCATTAAAAATAACCGTTATTAAACTATTAACGCTATTGAATCCAATTAATAACCGTTTATAAACATAACCGAATTCTTAATACACCAATAACGAAAACCGAATTTTCACTGTCATTAACTTTGAAGCCATTAACGTAAACCCAAATTTTCGGATACCCATCACTGGTTTTGGTACTTGACTAGAATAAATTTTCATTTCACAATCAGATGGGGCCTTATGATGAGTTGAAACAGGAAATATATTTATACATTATTACTACTCATACCAGCTCAAATTTACATTCACCTCAAAAAAGCATTTAATGACTGAGTAAAAATATGAAACCAATAAGTAAAGAAAAGTATAAACTATAAATATTTTTACTTTGCGTGATTACAATAGAGATTCATATTTTCGGGAGATTTGAGAATGAGACAATTCCTGCAGAACTATTTACATTATTTTAATTCAGATAATTCCGAATTTATTATATCCACATAATTTGGTGAATGGTTTTTGCTGTCTTTGAATTATAGGAATGTGCATTGCTAATAAAGGTCCCTGTTTTACTCTAAATATAAGTACACCTACTCACATCATACGTTGGGATGGGATAAGTTCAAAGGCTAAAATTATTTTTTTAAATTATTTTTGGAAGTTGATGTAGCGGAGGGTGTGTGTCGAATTTTACCAAAATGTTGATGACGTAATAAAAGAACGCGTAACACATTTACACATGTGTACTCGTGGAACTGAAAGATTTCTGTCTGCTTGCCCGGTATCCAATTTTTCTACATATTGTAAGGTATGCATATAATAATTACACAAATTAGTTAAGTTCTCACATGAATAAATAATTAAGTTGTGAAGACACAACCATAGGTTAAGTCAGTTCAAAGTAACTCAAACACTTTATTGTAAAGGTGCAATGTAAGCACTTCCCACCGGCTCAAGCCGACAGATGTCAACGTCCGGTTACATCCATTATGATGTACCGTCTAGACTTAAGATTGTAAAAATAGGCTCAAGTAGCCACTTGTTAAGTTTAAGATTCTTCCAGACTCTTTAGTGAATAACTGAGAGTCATTCCAGTAACACCTATTTTTAGTTGTTAATCTTCATTTCCTTTTCCTTTTGATTTCGATTATTAAATAAAAGCAATTAGTCTTCGGATTAATAGAAAATCACAATCGATCTTTTATTTATAATCATTCCTTCCATCAGCACGATTTCCAATTATTTACAAATTTCTACTAAATACTTAAGTAAATAATCCAGGAGTAAGGACTTCATGGTATAATTATAACCTACTCTTTCAATATGTTCCAACTCCAATGCAGCTTGTACATATACATACGTTCGTACGTTACATACCTTTACGTTTTGTTAGTATAATTCTTTTACTTTGTTCCCGCCTTCCAGTTCTGGCAGTAGTCGAGGACATCAAGGTCAGCTCTTCCCAAAATTGTCCTGCTGATTCACTAGTCAAGAATGAGAAATGACATTGAATTTGCAACTTCATTTCACATTGTTGTAAGGGCTGAGAGCAAATTCAACCTTAATAAATATATTTATCTATTTCACACGTTTTGCGCTAAATCCATCAAAAATACAGGCATTTGAAGTAAATTATATCGTAAAAATAAAAAAAATCTGCTGTATATTTGTTTACGTACAATGACTTGCTCTACAATAAATTAATTAATATATACTTAAATATCAAACTCCTCGAATCTGCTGTCGAACTCAAACTCCTCGAACTGTGGGGGTCACCTTCATGTAGTTGCATCCTTACTACAGCCGGCATTTGGATCTGTATAAAGCAATGCAGTAGTAATTTTCAGATCCGATGGAGTATCTTGTCGTGTCAAACATTATCACTCAAAGTATAAATTTCAGTATGTGAAATGAAATTTTGGAATTGATAACCAACGTTCTGCTTATCAATAAAAAATAATATTTAGCCATTTAATAATGTTGTAAATAAATTT
Source organism: Allacma fusca (assembly GCA_947179485.1). Taxonomy (NCBI): domain Eukaryota; kingdom Metazoa; phylum Arthropoda; class Collembola; order Symphypleona; family Sminthuridae; genus Allacma; species Allacma fusca. The sequence continues at coordinate 41,075,964 of OX359246.1, forward strand.
GCCCCATATACTTTACCGCTTTCACGCACTGGACTAACCCGTTCAGATGGAGAATTCTCTATTTCTTGCATTTTCTCAACCAGGTTTAATAATCCGTTCTGGATTTGATGGTTGGTAATCTGTATTGTTGATTGTTTAATAAATATAAATATTTTTATTCCAGGTGAAATTAGTTCATTAGTGTGTAAACCGCTTTGTACGCTTATTGCAAAATACTTACAAGTCAGGATTTTAGATCTGGGTTACAGGCATTAGTTGATTCGAGATGTAGGGATTCTGGTATATTCTGCAAATTATGAATGTTTTCGACGGCAATTCGGATCAAATCTCACGTACGATAATCGAAGTATATGGTACCAATTGTGATACGCAATGATCATTAGCTGCTTACCAAATAGAACAAATATCATGATACTTACCATTACTATTACTCCTATTAGTACTATTATTGCTCCTATTACTATTTACATGAAAAATGTGATACTTTAATGCAGAAGGTTTATTAAAGAAGTTTACCATTTTCTTCTAAAATTTTAAAGCTGCAATTATATATGTACACTAATAAATAATAATAAAGTATAGTGCTTTTAGAATTGAGTTTTCTAGTTTAAAAACGTCAGGCTGAAAATTACAGACCTCACCCTCAAAAATGTACGCACAAACCAAGTGAATGTAATTGCACGTCATTTAAAATCATCTGTTTGTTGTTGAAATCTATTTCAAACTCACCTTCCTGCCTCGTAAGAACACTTGGAGGCACCCACATATGTGGTAAGAAATTTCACATCCCCCTACCCTTTCAACGTAACATTTCCACTCCTGGCCCCCTCCCTTAAACTCCTGTAATATTTTCACGATCCTCCCACCCTTAAAACCAGTCAACGTTAGATTTTCACCCCACCCACCCATTGAAAAATACCATTCTTACGTTATCACGTGATTTGTACATGCGCCCTTAGTGAATCGTGAAAGCAGTAAACTTATCATTAGCTTATTTGGCCTGTTTTTTCGTATTGCGGATATAAAATTTAATTTAAATAAATTTACACTTTACTTCAACGCCGCTTATAGTAATAAATAGCATTATGCAATTATATCATACAGATTGTGAGTTACAAAGTTTGTATGTTTGTCAGATAGCCTTTTTGAAATTATACTTCGGGATTAACTACACAATGCTCCGTCTCCTGCCTGCTTTTTACTACGTGACGTATTGAAGTTCTTAAATTAGCTTCATTATTATTATTTTATTGGCTTCATCGGTAGTTGCAGGTTGCAGTGCAAAAACTTGGTCAGCCAGCCTTACTTTGAAATTTCTTTTATCCGCAGCATTCTGCTGAACAACTTTATTAAGATTCTTAGTTTTGATCTCAAAATATTTATTGTAAAAAGACGCACTTCAATATTACGTCGATCGTCGATTAGTAGCACCAAAGGCGGCACCTCTATTCCGTCTTCCAGTGTAATTTAAATATTTTCGTGACAGCTCACAATCAGCATCACGTTCTCGTAACATTCTAGCAGCGTTTGTAGATTATTTTTTATAATCCAGTAGGCAATTTGTTAGTATGGTTAATTGAGGCTTAATTATATGGACCATCCCATATGCTTCAAGTTCATACATGTGCACAAGTGTTGTCAACTTGCCGATTTGGTCCACATGGAAGGAAGTGGAACTTTCAAGAATGACTGATAAAGATTGCTTACTTCATGAAAAAATTGTAAAAAGAAGGAACTAAAGAAATTAACAACACACGAGATATGAACATACACGTACACGATGTTATGCACATGAAAGAGTTAAATCATTCCATTCATTCAGTACACCATGAAATGCATGACAGCTACATCATCATAGCTAATTGTACGTCTGACTTGTGTTTGATTTATTCATGTTACGGACAGTGAGCATAGTAATGCTCTTTATCCAATCTTTCGAAGATATATCTACAAATAAACTTACACATATGTATCATTACAGCAGTAATTTTCGTTTAAATTTCGTTACACTTTTATCACTTTGTGTTAATATTTTTTATGTAGTATTTTATGTGTAGATAGGTGAGTGAGATGATTAAATCTAGGTTGTTAAAGGAGGATGACATTCATGACTCAGTTTGATGGGTTACACCGGAGAAACCCGGATTTTTTGAGTTAGCACCTCCCAAAAATTATCAAACATTCCCTTAAGAATTTTGAGACGGACAATGTTTCGTAAATACAAACAGATAACCTAAAAAAAATCCTGACTAAAATTACGAAACTCGAATTTTATCACGATATTATCCATGAATTTTTTAAAAAAACTTTAAATTAACTAAATTTTTTATTTCATATACCCGCATGCACAAAAAGAATTTGCCATCGGTAAACTCCGGCATGCTGCATTGGGAACTACAATCCTTCTTAATACTAAAATTTTCATCGTAGTAATAGTGATGGTTGTTGTCCTGATGTACATAACATGCTAAGTACTGTAGAGTTCAAAAGGCATCACTATCATCTAATAAAATAAAGTAATGCATTAATCTCTATCACAAACCCTTTAAGGAAGTACATCAAATTATTATAGTTATTGGTTTGAGACTTCCTTGAAATAATAGTACACAACTGCTGTTTAAAATCAGCCATGGTTAAAGAGGCAATTAAAAAGTGTAACACAAATCCAATGTTCTAATAAAAAAACGAATAAAGTCAAAAACAGTTTATAGTGTAGTAAGAAGGATAATAAGGTAGATTATATATTATATGGTTGTTAATTTTTATGTAGTTTTAATTCGTATAATTATTGTTCTTACAACTACATTGCTTGAAATGCAAATAATATGCATTTATTCATTTGCATGAAATCGTCTTACACCTTCATTACATACATAATTATCAGATTTTACTTGAACCTCTCGTAAAAATAATTGTCTGAGAAGATTATTCGGCATTTGCGTGATAGCCTAGTGAGGTTTAATTGTACACAATAAATCAGCACTAATTTAATTATCTCAAAAACGAGTTTTATTTTTCTATCGTTCTAATTGATTGACAAAAAAACTGTCGTCAATTACGAAATGCAAAAGGTTTCTGCTTGTCTTCTTTAAGAGCAATGCATATGCTCACATTTCAATTTTACGGCTCGATTGTGGTATTTATTTTAGTAGCAGCTGCGAAATACTTTCACATCTTTGAGTAAACCAAAATGGACCAAATACCTGTAATTGACTTTGCAAAGATAGCACAGGAGCCTGGAAAGGAACAAAATTGGGAGGAAATTTCAGAAGAAGTTAGAAAGGCTTGCCATGGAATTGGATTCATGCACATACTAAATCATGGGATACGGAAGGAAACGGTAGGAAGAAATAATTTAATTATTATTTAAAAAATAAAATGTGAAAAAAACCTTTTCCAGGCCTAAATAAATTTTCATTCATATCAGATAATATATTCTTTAACGAATGTTCTCTACAGCAGATATTGTCTTATACTCTTAAAAATAAAAAAAAGCCTCCATGTTTTTGATGCCTTAGATTGAGTCTGCATTTGAAGAAAGCAAGAAATTTTTCCAGTTACCACAATCAAGAAAAAATGATTTCCCGTTGAATGCTGCGAATAAATACCGTGGCTATACTCGATCAGGGCAAGAATTGTGAGTATTTGGATATCTGAACAATAAGAATAATAATACAATCTTTTTGTTATTTACAAAAGCTATGTAAAATCTACGCGAATACAATTTCACAGATTGTCGCCAAATTCAGCGTTTGAATATCGGGAAGCTTTTTCCTTAGTTGGGATTAACAGTCCTCAAAAATTCCCCGAAGAATTGCCAACCTTTCAAAAAGCTCTCTTTGACTTGGAAAAGGAATGTAATGTATTGACAAGGACGCTACTTTTCTTATTTGGGAAAGCTCTTGGGTTGCCAGATGAAAACCATTTTCTGAATGCAAATCTCGGTCTTACGGATGCTTCCATTGCAAACAGAGTCACTTTGCGCACTCACTGGTACCCCTCAATTAACAAAGATACCCCAATTCCAGCTAATTCCGTTCGATGTGGTGAGCACACTGACTATGGAGTTTCCACTTTGTTGTTTCAGGATTCAATGGGGGGCTTGGAGGTAAGTGTTTATATAAGTATCTATGTTATATATGTTAAGTGTAAATATATTTTTTCATTCAAAAATTTATGTAGCATAATGTGCATTTTTATTTAAATATTGTATTGATGAGCGTTGGGTCAGGTCATGATTTGTACAATTTTTAGGTAAGAAATGCAGCAGGACACTGGACCCCAGCAACACCCATTGCAGACACAGTTCTGGTGAACCTTGGAGACATTATGGAAATTTGGACCGGGGGATATTTTAAAGCGACAGTAAGAAATTATTTCATGTTAATACACACAGAGTTGTGATGTTTTGGTTGAGTTTGTATAGTTATTGGTATAGATAAACATCTTTTTCCATCTAAAAGGGGCACCGGGTTCTCATTCCTGAGGAAGAAATTCGCCGGAGGACACCACGACAGTCAATCGCATATTTCGTCCAATTGGACGATGACTGGATGATTACACCCTTAAAGTCAACTGAGAATTATAAATTTAAAGATAACTTCGAATCCATGAGTTATGCTGAGTTTCTGGACAAGAGAATAGGAGACACCTACCAATATTAAAGTCTTGTGGGTCATTTAATCATTTTGATTCCCCATACATTTCATACATAATTACAGAAAGATAGGAAAACAAGGAGCACGGATTTATTTTGTGAATATACTCCTGAACTTTTATCGTGACTGACTCTTAAGTCAAAAATGTAAGTGAAGAGGGAGAAATCCTAACTCTGGATTTTCACACGCTCAAGTTTAAGTCGAAGCCCGTCATCGGGTCTTCAGTGCATGGGAAAAACATGCAAGGTAATTACGGATGAATTTAATGAACATTACAGAATGTTAGATGTAAGTCTGTTGAAGTGTTAAGTTTGAAACTCAGTCTTGTGAATAGATTTATTCCAGTTAATTACTTTTATCTTTAGTTGCTGATCTTTGATTAATCTTGTATTTTTAACTGTACACACTTAAAACCAAAAAACTTAAATGCCCTGAAACCTCGCCAAAATTTAAAGTTGAATATTCGGTACGAAAACCATAAAATCGACAGCTTGGGTAAAATTTTGCGGTTGAACACAGTTCGAACTTCAAACAGGATTTACTGAGATACAAACGTTGTCAGTCAGCTAATCGATTTCCGTTGTCAAAATTGTCTCGCTTAACTGACTTTGGATATTGCTTCACGTGGTATATAATTTGTGAAATCTTAGTTGCAACATCCCTGGTCCCGATTTTCGGTGCAAACCAAGACGAAATCGATAAACTGTTCTGCTCTTAGGGACTTTGGACAAGGTGACTAAACTCAAACTATATTTTATTCTGACCCCATTGACATGAGCAAGGGCATTTAATAATTATTAGGGACTCATAGTATTCCCTCAAGTATTCCGTCGCTAACGAAAAGCATATAATTATTATAAGTAGGAAGGGTGTAGAATGGCTTAGTGTTCCCCGTATAGGAATGATTTAGAATAGTCTAATCTAATCGGCCGTTAAAATGTATAGGCATAAATGTAGGCTTATTCCAAATTCTAAATATAGGAAGGATATAGGATAGGCTGAGTCATTTGGACACCTTTGTGCTACACTGTCAATATTATCTATGTATATGCATGGGTGGAATTTGAAAAGACAATTTCTCTGGGAATTCCATTCCAGCAGGAACATTTCTATAGATGGAAGTACACGTCAAAATTCAATTCTAGGCAATAATTTACTAGGTACGCCTTTTTAGAAAGTGAAACTTTCTTGTAGACGAGTCTGTTCCGTCCGTCCGTCCGTCCACAAAATCTTGTGAGTCGCACAACTCAACAACGGAAAGACGTACGGACATGGGACTTGTCCCAAAAAATCGGTCATGCATTCTAGATGTGCCTTTTGGTATTTTCCGTGACCCAGGGTTAACCGTTTGACCTCAAAAAATTATTTTCTGGATATACTTATCAAAAAATCTTGCATTTGCTATATCTTTCCAACGGATTGACGTATGGACATGCGTCCTTTACAGATAACAATCAAACTCTATTTCCCTACCCTACTGAAAAGCTTTAAATATAAGTTTCACTTTCCTGCACATGCAAACAAAGTTTGCCCAAATCAGCGCAGTGCACGGGTTTTTAACTCTATGGTTTAATGAAAATTAAATCCTTGTCTTTATTTACACAACAGCTCACAATCAGCAATGATAAGAGAGATTGTTTTACCTGGGAGTGCTGGAACTACCATTTACCATAAGAACCCCCTTTCAACACAATGAATGTATTGTTAAAATGAAAAGGCCTTTAGGGGTACTGTTTTAATGAGAGCCCACTGTATTTTGTCCCATTTGTAGTTTCTGGTACAGAAGTTCTAGTACTCTATGAGTCCTTATTGGCTAAACGTTAAATAGAACGTTGGGTTTTTGCTGAACAGACGACAGTTAATACATACAAACACCTCTGATAGTTCTGGCTTAAACTCACAAGTATAAGTTCAGTCCGCTCTAATTGTAAGGGGCCCGCCCTCCCGAGTTTTTAATTTCTAGTTAATGTTGGCTGGTGTTATCGGTCATTATGACAGAAGTTGAGGACAGTGAGGGTTTTAAAGGTTTGTACGGCTGGAAAGGAGTGTCGTCACAATGTGGCCATAATAGTTACATCGGCACTCCTTTGGTTCTCCTCCCCTGAACTAACATAACCAGAACATCCGAAACGGTGGGTCAGGTTTTCACTTGGTATTTTTATCAGCAATAATTTTCAATAAATGCCAATAAGCTCTAATTAATTTGTATTGCCCCGGCCTTATATTATTTTACCCTGCCCTGGCTAGGGTGGGCCAACCCATAAATCCTCCCCTGCATAATAAAATAATTTAATTTCTACCCAATAAAAATTGGAAATTTCCAATCAAAGTTACATTTTGGCGGGATATTCAAACGAATCCCACCTCGTCTCGACGAGGCTTGTCGACCGGACTCAAAGTGGCCCGAGTCAACTCCGACTTAACTTGAAAACTTGCGACTTGACTAGACTAGCAGGTAAAAACACCCTTGCAGCAAAACTTGACTAGACCATATTATGTTTTTTCAATTACGGGGCTTGAATTGACTAGACTTCTTGAAGCGACGAAAACTTGATGCTTGACTTAACTCGACTAACCGTTTTTGGTGGAATTTTCAAGGCGATATTATGAGTCAACTTATGTATATCTATTAAAACAAAAATCTAGTTTTTTATTATAAAAAAATCATAATGTCAGGTACAAAATCTTCACGGATGCTTAAAACCTTGGACGAATACTCTAATTTCGGAAACAAATTTGTGGATCAGTTTTCTATGCAAATAATTTTATTTGGTACAAATCGACCAATGAAAATGGCCGGAATTAAGTTGCATACTTATCCAGGTATCCTACTACCCGGGTTGGTTCAAAAAATTTATATAAGTTCCTAGTATGTAACTTATCTGCCATATATTTCGTAGACTTTACAAGAGAAATTTAGGAAATAGCCTGAGGCGTACCCTTTCCCTTGATTTTGGGACAACCGAGGTCAAACCTGCCAGTAGTTCCTCATACCTGGTTGCATTAGCCAATGAAATTGGAAAATTTAACGCGTTTGAAATATTTGGGTGCTTTGCAAAAAGTTCCAACTTTGCATTCAGGATACATGGCGAGGTAACAATTGTTTACCAAACGTGTTTTAGATTCATACCCTCACAATCATACCAATAGACATAAAAATGATGAGTCTGCGTCAATGTGTGCAACTTCCAATTTTGGCTGACACTTTAAAAATTAATTTTAATTATTTGATTGATATTTTATCACTTCCCCCTTATCAAATAAATTTTAGATTTAACATTCAGATTGCACGAGTAAGTTATAAGTGTATCTGCAATGACTACAAATTCACATACGCTATAATCTACATTAACAAATGATAATTAAACTCAATTTTTTCCCAGTGATTAGCCAGCTAATCTGTAATCCTTTCATGGTTATATACGTACGCACTTATGGGCGTAATATGGTATTACAAAGTTGTTGTACTGCGATTAAACTTAATTTGTACCTACTGTTTGCAAATTAAATAATAGAGAAGGTCAGAAAAATCACATATAATTAGATATATGTACAACTACTTCTGTGGAGCCAATACCGATTTACCTGATTGACTTTGAAACCACTATGAAGAATTCGATAGGTAATCTGCTGTTCCGATAAGGTTATGGAATCCTCCTTCGCAATAAATTGATTTGGAGGACATACAAAGGTCCGGTTCAATACTTTTTACTTTGGTCCATCCATTCTAACTTTACCTTCGGATTTGAGGTGTTATTTCCAGGAACGCCATAAGAATGAAGACTATACCATTTGTTTGCTTTTTAGCTCTTGTTGGAGCAGGCTTTGCCACCTCTCTGTCCTTCGCAGGTAAAATAATATTTAGTTCAAATACACACTAAAATCTGGTCTATATTACTTAGAATACTTGTACAAATAACTGTGTTGCAGCAAATTGTTGATGATAAATGGACCCGTTTGATTTCCCTCAGGACAAGATGCCAAGCCCAGGGAGTCAAATAATTTGGGCGAACTAATTGCTCAGCTTATCAAAAACTTCACGGGTAGTTTGGGGGATCCTTGGGAGGTCATTTCTGAACTCTCCATTCCCATTGAGATAACGGAACGAGTTTATCTTAACGGAACGCTTAACATTAGGTAAATACATAAAGGAGTATCTGCATATTAGCTGTATTTTTTATACAGTTGTCTTATCTCTTCCCTTTGGATCATGTCCCCTTAAATGGGTACATGGGGCCACGTGAGACTACACCTAAACCTTACAATCAGTTGGACTCATTTCGGATGACATTTGCAAATTATTGAAGACTGATTTTAAAACATTCAGTTGGAATTGGAAATTATACAAATATGACAATGCAAGGTCTCCTGGGTCAAATCTAAATTTTCACCATGAATTTTTGTGCTGCTATAAACGAGGCGTCCATGCCTTATCCTTTTTGGCTGTCAATTGATATAAAAATTGGGAAATTTAATAATATTTATAATGGTAATAATAATAACAGTATATTATGGTTCTTAATAATTAAACCATGAACATTTTGTGCTCAGTGATGTTCAAATAGCAGGACTGACAACACTAGACATTACTGATGCCAAGGCAGCGCTCCTTCCGCTAGGGGGCTCTTTCAAGACTAAACTACCAGAGCTAGTCGTTAGTGGTATGATTAGCGGAATATTTTGGAACTAAAAGCACAGGATGCCATATAACGTGTCTGTTACCCTCCATTATCTTGTAGAAGCAAGTCAGGCGTAGAACACTAAACTTTTGGCTTAAATTATTAATTTTTAATTTTTCTTTTCAAATTTTATTTCAGTTTATAAAAATTACTTTACTGGACGTAGTTCAATATGTCGTAGGAGGTATCTATGTATATGGAACTATTATCCTTCATATTTTCTCTAAAATTTCATTTCACATGTTTTCTAACATTTGTTTATTACAACATTTGCACCCGTGAAGGAAGCTTAGACTTCGAAAATCAGATATATAGATTTGAGCGCAAGCGCGCTTCATCTTGGTATAGCTAATCTTCCCTACGACCGGAAGAGAAAATATTGTTGTTTGACATCCTGTACTTTCAGACTAAATTCAACTGGAATCTAATTTAAATAAAAACATTAAGACCATAATAATAATATTACGTGTAATAATTATGCTTTCGCATCGCAGGGAATTACGCAATGGATGCATTGTTAACCTCCCTTTTCCCCCTGCCATTGCACGGTGCTGGCCCATTCTCTCTGCGCATCAGCGAAACGGCCCTTAACACGGATATCAAACTGAAGCTCAAGACGAATTTACATTTGGAAGTCAGTGAGTTGGCCTACGAATTGGATATTTATGAATTTTGGATCCGACTGGAAGGACTTTTCTCCGACGTAGACCCGGGTGGTGAGCTCAACGAGGCTGTAAACATTGTGCTCAACTCTTACCTCACAATCCTGTTCAATATGTTCGAAAGCAGCCTGCACGATGATGTCAATACCCTCCTTGTGTATGTTGCGAACACCGTTTTGGCTGTAAGTTAAATTTCATTTCTAATTATTATTGAATATATGTGGGACGATAAATAGTACAACAAATTTTTGAAGCAATAATTTAATTTACATCAATACCCACTCTATGCATTTCACAAATATTGTTCTTTTCAATGGATAGAACATGACACTTGCTGACCTCATTGACTTGATCGGCGGGGGTGGTAGCCCAAAGGTTCCGGTGACCCCTTTCCAGTTATACAAGCCAGAAATCTAAAAGGCGTGTGCTGGCAAAATTATTCTATGATAAATTAAAAAGGCATGCTTTCAAATGGAGAAAATATTCTAAATAGTATTTTCATGATTTTGAATAGCCTATTAAACATGTAATAATTACATATGTACGTACATATAGACTCCAATCAGAGAATAAATTTGTTCAGATGTTTTGAAACCGTAAAACTTAGGTGTTAATTCTTTCACATTGATTACGAGACCGCTTTCCTTGTGCACAGACATATATTTTCATAAATTACATCAGCAACACAAAGACAATGACAACCGGCTCAAGCCCGTAAAAATAGATTCAGCAATGTCCAAATGAAATGACCTTCCTTAAAGCCCTTAAAAGCCAACCTTTTAAAAAAGATATTCATTCTTCCTACCACTGAATTAAGCCTTACAAATTACTTGCCGTCTGTCAGACTTCCTTAAACTGAATTCACCCTTTCTTTTTATTTCCTCAAAAAAAAGTCTTTCTTAATTTCGAGCCTTCAATTATTATTACAAAATTTTAGAAATGGTATCAAAACTTATATGAATTTTGAAAACGTCTCCGTGAAGACTGTAATGGAACGGATTCTATATTTCTTCAATATGCTGAAAAATCGGCCTGCCGACTTTTCTCTTCGACGAGCTCTTGCTTAATTGTTACTACTGTAATAGCTTCACTTCTTTGAGTAAACACAAATGGGTCAAATACCTGTAATTGACTTTGCAAACGTAACACAATGGCCTGGAAAAGAACAACATTGGGATGCATTTTCGGAAGCAGTGCTTGCCATGGAATTGGATTAGTGCCCCTCATGGGTACAGGTTTTACCCGGGTATTTGGGTACAGGTACAGGTACAGGTACGTATCAGGTACATACTTCTTGTACCCATCCAATTTGGGTACAGGTTCAGGTTCAGTCGTTAGATACCTGAAAATTCAGGTTCAGGTTCAGGTATGGGTACAGGTACAAAATGAAATCTTTTGGGTATAAACCCATCAGGTACGGGTACGCACTGGGTAAATACCTGAACCTGAATGTAAAGTACCTGAACTTTCAGGTACTTTTCAGTCAATAATAATTTCCAAGTAACGCCTGTAAAGGTGTTGTTGAGCTTTAAAAACTCCTCCGAATTTTTTACCTTGAAACATTTTACATTAAAATTTATACGTGTAAGCTCAGTCAGGAAAACTAATTCCACCCGTGTTCGGAGAAAACTCCGCTGGGGATTTTTACGCCGAGATTTGTACGCCGCGAATACTCCGCGGGAGATTCTTACGCTCGGGTTGAGATTATTACGCGGAGATTCTTACGCGGAGATTCTTACGCGGAGAAAATTCCGCCGGAGATTTTTAAGTCACGTGAGAGAAAATTATGTGGAGAAAATTCCTTCAGAGAATATTATGCTGCATTTTAAACTACATCCGAAAAAAAAAACAATTTAACTGCCAATGGTAATATTTTCAGTAGAATATTGTAAGACAGTGCCTGTACAAATTGTGCTAACGAATTCTGAAATGCCAAGTGAGAATCTGCAGGAGATTTTTATGCGGAGTAATTATCTGTAACAAATGAATTTTATTCTTATATGTACAAATGTTTTTTTTCAAAACAGTAGTCATAAAATACACTTGGTAACATAGAGTAACATTAACGCATAATGATAGCATCCACAAAGCACTAGACGAAGACATTGTAAATCATTCTGCTGGAAAGAGTGACAAAGAATTTTATTTATTAAGAATCTTCTATGCGGGTTTCATGCATTTGTCAGCTTTGTACTGCCTTTATTGTATTGCGTTAATCAATGACAATATTATAGAAAGTAACGAGTCGATAAATGCAGCGCTGGGCTGAAATTTAATTTGTTGACGTCACCTCATCTTTGACCATCTCATCTTCACGACATCCCCAATCATTATTGTTGTCATTATGAATTCAAAGAATTCACTGGCGCAATTTGTACTGGCAGTGTCTCACAATATTCTACTGAAAATATTAATAATCTACAAAGGAATTTTCTCCGCGTAAATTTCTCTCACGTGGCGTAAAAATCTCCGGCGGGATTTTCTCCACGTAAGAATCTTCGCGTAATAGTCTCCACCCGGGCGTAATAATCTCCCGCGGAGTTTTCTCTGCGTAAATAACTCCGCGTAAAAATCCCCGGCGGAGTTTTCTCGTAACTCCATTCCACCGTATAGGAACTAGGCCTCCGCTCATGTACAACTCAGACATGAAACATTCATGTCTGACTCATGTCTCAACTCATGTTCATGTATCTGATTATCGAGTCACAAACCATTCATGTGCATTTAAAACATACTTGACAACAGACATGATTTTTCAAGTCATGTCTTATGTCATGTGCAGGTTACCTTGAAAACATGACAATATTTTCATGTACACTTTCATGTTCACAAAAGCGGAAGACATGAATTCAAGCTCAAAAACACGAATATTTTCATGTCACCACAAAGTATGCTACTTATAGCCAAACGTTTCCATGTCGTTCAATTCCTTTATCGTATTAAGCGTCATTTTAAGTTGTGCACTGACACTATTAAGGAAAAAGAAGGTTCAAATATGACCGAAAAAGCACCTGGAAGTAGCATTATTCAGGAAATTGACATTTTTGGAAGAACTTCAAGAATTGCCATTAAAAAACGTTAAGAAACAACGATCAAGTGTACATAATCATTTCACACTCGAGGAAGGAAATATCTGGAGATATTATTGTGTACATACAATTTAGTTAGCGGCAAGGACAATGAAAACTATGCTTTTAGATACTCCCTTGAAGTTGAAGCAAATTCGGGAACCGGATATTAAAGAAGGTCTTTAGTGCAGCATCACAAATCAATTGATTTAAAGAAAGAACCTGTCGCAGACCACAAGGGTGCAATTGTAGAAGCATTTGCTAAACAAGCTAGTGTTATTCCCTTATTGCGGGAATCCGAATCTCTCTTGTTGTGTACTTTCTTAAATATAAGCTTAATAACTCTTCTGAAATTTAGTTCATGTCATCATGTTCATGTACATGTTCATGTCCAGTTCATGTACTTGAAATTGCCACTTTTCATGTTCATGTAAATGTCATGTTCATGTGTGCTTTATTCACATGAAATGAAAATCAAGTATTCGTTTTGAATCACATGATTTAATTCAGGCCTGGATAACGTTATTACCGGAAAAATGACAGTAACGGTTTTTAAAATCCTAACGAAAACCAAAAAAAAAGATTAACGATAAACGAAAACAAACGATAAATGTGTTTTAGTAAAAACCGAAACGGAAACGGAAACGGAAAAAATACGGTTATATTAGGTTTTTTTAACAGTAAATGCGACCAGTACCCATCCCTTCCAACTGTCGATTGAACTCAATGCAAACGTATGCCGTTGAAATTCGTGGCTAATTGTAATAGTTCTAATTGTTAGTTCCACTTTATTTACAACTTATGTTCCAAGGGTTTAAAAACATTTGACCACAAAAATGGGCATACAAAAAGTCAGCGTAGTTTTCCAACATTTTGAGTTCAGAAACGCTGATCAAACATCTCGCTGCTTAGTGGAAGGATGTGATTCGATTGTTCGGGTAAGCACATAAATGCATAATGAATGTACAATCCTATTACTAGACACATAATTCTCATGACAAAATCTATGCTTGTCAGGGTTTATCTTCGAATTTTTTAAATATTATTTCAATAACCACAGGGTAGTCATGCAGGAAATCTCAAGTCGCATTTACGAATCAGCCATCCTGAAATTTTTAAGACGGTTGAAGAACAAGATGCTACAAAATATGCAGTTAAAAAAAGGCCTGTCGAGATTTTTAATACTGAACCGGGAACATCTGGACCGAAGCAATATCGACAGAAGAAGCTCGAGGGATTTTTCAGTACAACGCCAACGTCCTCTTCAACTCTTCAACAGTTATTAAAGGATGTGTTCAACTAGTCACAACCAGGACATGAAGGACGAGGTACTGAGCGCCGTATTGTTCCTTCGAACCAACGGATTTTGAATGGTATTGGATCCGTGGTTTTGAAATGTTTGAATAATACTGTTGTTATTAGTCTAATCAAATATAAATTTAAAACTAGACAAATAAAATTTGTTGAATACCGTTATTAACCGTTTAACCGAATTTATTTTGATTGTTAACCGTTTTAACCGATAACGGTATTTTAAAATAACGAAAACGAAAACGGAAAACAAATTGACAATAACGTATAACGAACTAACGGAAACCTTATTTTTCGGTTATCCAGGTCTGATTTAATTCGTGTAATTTTGAAAACAACTCATGTAAAACATGAAAATTCATGTTCATGTTCAAGTTCATGTTCATGTTTAAGGAAATTGTACATGTGCGGAGGCCTAATAGGAACGCGTGGCTAGTTACCCAGCAAAGCATTAGCTGGAATGACCAGAGATTTTTTACCAGTTCCTGGAACTGCTAAGAACAGAGATCTAAGATTGAGCGAGCCTTCTCCTATGGCCCAGATCTTCTGACGCATAAACGCTTATATAAGAGTTGGGTTACGGTAGGAAATGTTTTTGTTTCAAAGCTTGGCTGAAGTTAAAATCTGAGGAGTTTGAATCTAAAAAAATGTTTTCCATTGCAAAAGCAATTGCAGGATGCAAAACAAATTCTTAATCGTTTAATTTCTCGCCATTATTGAATGTTTAGAAAATATTACACTGCATTTATATTGTTGGATTGAACTTATTCATATCGTAGATTTTGCTACCTATTATCCTTTTCTACCTTTATGTAATCATTTTTAGCCACTGATAATTCCAGTACTTAGTCATTCTTTCAAAGAATAAATAATAAAAATATATCTAATCTGACAAATAAATTTATTGAGTCAAAATGTCGCAGATATTTAAATTTTTTATTTCGTGTAAAATATTTGGTAATCCTTTAAATTAGTACAATGGAAAATACCCGGGTAGGTTCAGGTACTTTTAAAATATACCCGGGTACAGGTACTTTTTTGGGTACTTTTTGGGTACAGGTACTTTTCAGGTACATGTACTCCTGATTTGGTTTGAGTACAGGTACAGGTTCAGGAAAATTGAACCCAGGTATTCAGGTACAGGTACGGGTATAGGTTCAAAAAATCCATATACCCATGATTCAGGTACAGGTTCAGGTCCAGGTACAACATTTGTGTACCCATGCGGAGCACTAAATTGGATTCATGTACATGCTAAATCATGGGATACGGAAGGAAAAGGTGGGAAGAAAAACTTGATAATTTAAAAAAAAAAAAATTTAATACCTTTTTGAGACAGTAAGTCAATTTTACTGATATCATATTATGTAGATACATACATTATATTTTACCGAATAATTTCTACAGTAGAGATTGTGTTATTATACTCTTAAAAATGCAGTCATCATATTTTTGATACATTAGATTGAGTCTGCGTTTGAAGGAACAAGAAATTTTTCCAGTTACCACAATCAAGAAAAACTGACTTTGTACTGGAACCTGCCAATAAATATCGTGGCTATACCCGAAAAGGACAAGAATTGTGAGTTTATCAAGACTGAAGGTGCTTACAGCCTGTGCCTGTACTTTTTCGTTATTTACAAAGCAATATTTAAAAGTTAATCTCAAATGCTGCAATTTCTCAGGTTATTGCCAAATCCATCGTTTGAATATCGGGGAGCTTTTGCTCTAGTTGGGATTAACAGTCCTCAAAAACTCCCGGAAGAATTACAAGCCTTTGAAAAGGCCCTCTTTGGCACGAAATAAGAATGCAATGGTTTGGAAAAGTAACTACTTTCTTTATTTGGGAAAACTCTTGGGCTGCCAGATGAAAATAATTTTCTGAATGCAAATCGCAGTCTTACTGATTCTTCGTTAAAATTTCTGATGATTAAATATCAAATTTTTAAGATAGCTGCAATTTAGCGGGTATTAGGGATACCAATGGCTGCCTCACTTCATCCTTATCTTCTGCCGTGTTATCAACAATCAATGACAGTGACTGTATGTGTAGGCGTTATGCCAGTGACGCATTGGCACTATCATAATCAGTACTGGGGAAAACTTTTTAAATATGCTGCGATTTTTTTATACGGATACCGAGTTATGATTCTACTAAAACCGGGGATACTAAAGACCGCCCATTCCTTACTTTGTCCATACTGATGATACTCGTTTGTTAAAATATGGACTCTTTTTATGAAATCAATATATTTTTATAGATAATACATAAAATTTAATCAAATTCAGACTGGAAAAAACACTTTTTCGTCAAAAATAATCACAGAATCGTAATAAATATTCTCACTCACTGAAAACAATTTCATATACTTTGTTATGAGCTGAACGATTTCACGCAAAACATTTCCGTATTTAAAGTATCTTCCTTGAGATGAGGTTTTTAAACTATTGTAACAGAGCGTTGTAATTTCATTCACGTCTGCGTTTGTTGTACCCCGCCTTGAAACTGAGCATGGTTAGGGTTGGCCAAATAGTATCCAAATTGGATTTCTTGGGAAACTACCTGAGGATTTCCGGGCTGGTACTGCACAAAATAAGTGCCGGGCTGTGCCTGGCTCGGGAAGTACGGCGGAGGGGACTCCTGGTTCATAAAGTTTGGTGCAAAAATTACTTGAGGTGAGGTTACGTCAATTGATGTATTTGGAGGTGGATGAAATTTACACGGTCTTAGAAAGTAGAACACGCTATCTAGGACAGCCAGTAACTGAAACCAAAAATTTTACTTGCCACAATTATTCCCGTAAAATTTTAGTATGTTGCAATTTTTAATATTTTTAAAATATTTATTGTTTTGGCATTTACCCCTGCAACTAGCTTGGCTTCATAACGCTGACAATGTAATCCAAATATCATCTCATAATAAGAACAGGTATCTGAGTCCTCAATTGTCTGTGCACTGACAAAAGTCATGCACCCAATTAATATTAGAACTATTCCTTGAGTTGCTCTGAGGTAGCGAGACTGTAAAAAAACATACCCATTTCAATTTTAGCGTTGTTCAATGAATATCCGGGTTTAATAATAATATCATTACTGATTCTGTGGAAAAGTGGTTTTATAATGCATGGTCTTTTTTTTGTAAAAATTGTAAAATATACCCAGGCTTTTCGTGGGAAATCGCGACCTTCCGGCTTAAAATATATTGCCCAAGCAAAAGAGAATATAAGGAATGGTACGGCGAACCCAATATAAATTTGATCAATCCGAGCGTACATCAGTTTATCGTGACTGTATGCGTAAACTGCACTTTCAACTGCAATCATCACGATTTCCATGATCTACATATGTAAAATAAGAGTAAATTGTATGCAAATATTTTTGCAAAATTCACTTCGATGGCAATTCTAAAATGTGAAATTTACTACTTCAAATCCTTCTTGGTAAATTAAATACTGGAAGGAATTTAAGCATGTATTTTACTTCCATACCACAACCAATGCTGAATAATTGTTAACAAAACCTGGATAAAAAAACTCACGATATTAGCCGGAATTGCGTAATTTAGCGTCATTTTGAGATTTCCAACCAACGAAGTTTAAAATTCGTTTTAAATTATTTATAGAATCCTGGTATTCGTAATAAAATTCTTGTGCGATTTTTTGCAATGGAACAAGCAAACCAAGATATTCGATTAAATCTCCCCCATTCGAAAATGGAATGTTAGGAGACAAAAAGACACGGCGAGTTCGATAAGCCTAATGACGATAAGCATTAGTGTGTTTCTATATGTCAGCAAATGCATGCGATACTAGAATAGATAAAAAGATGAAACCTTTGAAACTGTGAACTAGTAATCACTGATAATTAAGGCCACGCTGATAAGTTATATCTGCGGATATATAATCGCTTTGGCTGCCTATAAGCAGCTCAAACAAACTATACTTTAAAAAAGGTCAAAGTCAAAAAATTGATAGAAGGAATTACTAACAAAAGAAAAGTTAGCTAAAAAATTGATTTTTTCCAGATCCCTCTGATCCTGATCCCTAGAGGGCATAACAATCGTTAGTTTCCCGTGGGTTAATTTTTTCGAACACTTCTAACTTCTCCACACTTGAAGAGACAGCTTATTTGGTATTAAATAAACGCTGAATTTGGTCCTTCGAGCCTGATTAATATCTGTGAATATGTAATATATATTTACCATAGTAAAGACCAACAAAAATTTAAATAACAATGAGTCTCTGTAAGATTACAATTAGCCAAACTAATTGTTAAAAAATATATAAGAGGATCTCTTACTGAAAAATTCCACTGTATCTTGTCTTGAATAGTATGAGAGTTGCAGCAACCAAGGGGGGCTAAGAAACTGTAGGTGCAAACATGTATGCTGTGTTTGCAAGGAAGCATTGCCATGTTCTTCGTCAATATGTTTATTGCAATAAATTATTATAAATTTTAAACATGACATCCGCAGAATTTGTTTAAAGGCAGTTCATTTTTCATTTAAGTCAAAATTAAGTAAAACTGTATCGACAAAAATTGATTGAACCGCTACCGTTGAAACTCAGCAGCTGGGAAAGTATAAAATTAAAGCCAACTAGTATTAGACAAAGTACCATCAAGTATTACACGATCAATTTTGAGTACGTTTTTAGAAGGTGGTAAAAGTAACAACTCGAACCCGGGAACAACATGTGTGGGAACGAAAAACATGCGCAGGTTGTAATTGATTTAAGAGCAGATTTATCGACGCAGTATAAATTTGAATTATTCCATTTGAATTAAACCAATGCTCACTCCCGCTGCAACTTTTGCTTTTAAACGTTGACAAGGTAGTTCATAAACGAACTCATAAAAATCACAGGCATCTGGATTCTTAATCGTTTGTGGACTGAGAGGAGTTAGCCAAGCAAATGACAGTAGAATCATTCCTTGAGTTGTTCTGGGAAATCGGCTCTTTAAAAAACATAACCATTTCAATTTCAATGGAATACGATTAATCTCCGGGTTTAATAATAATTTCATTACTGATTTGGAATGAATCTTGAATTGATTTTATATTTCATGGTCTTATTTTTTTTAAATGTAAATATGTATACCCAGGTGTATTGTGGGAAAGCGCGACCTTCTTTCTTAAAATATATTGCCCAAGCAAAAGAAAAAACAAGGAAAGGTAGGGCGAACGCTTGATAAATTTGATCAATGGAAAGGCTCGGCAGTCTTTTATCACTGTATACGTAAACTGCGCTTTCAACTGCAATCATCACGATTTCCAGGATCTATTTAAAATAAGAGTAAATTGCATGCAAGTATTTTTGCAAAATTCACTTCCATGGCAATTCTAAAATAGGACAGGCAAACCAACATATTCGATTAAATCTCCCCCAGTCGAAAATTGAATGTTAGGAGGTAAAAAGACACATCCGATTTGAATAAGCTCAGTCTCAATAAGCACTAGCGTGTATATGTTAGCAAATGCATGTGATACTAGAATAGATAAAGAGATAAAACCTTTGATGATGTGAACTGTAATTTTCAACTGGTAGATTTGATCAAGATAGATAATTTCGTATGTAAGTATAATTTGATACAGTATTAGCTTCCCTACCATTACGCAGCTCAAACAAATTATACTTATAAAAACAAATTATACTACAAAACATTTATAAGAAATTATTAGCAAGAGAAAAGCTAGCCCCTTGCTAAAAATTTGGTTTTTTTCCGGATCTCTCTGATCCTGAGATTATTGCACCCTTGATATTTTTCTAACATTTCAAACATCTCCACACTCAGCTTGAATAGAGAAACAACTTATTTAGTATTAAATAAACGCTAGCGTTTGGTCCTTCGAGCCGTAATAATATCTATGTCGTATGTCGAAAGTTGCAGAAACCTACGGGCGACAAGAAACTATAGGTGTATACATATATGCAGGGATGTCAATTTCCAATTTTGTGATTACAATTAACGATTAACGATTACTTCGAAAATAAAATGAATTTATAATTACAATTAATGATTAATGGGCTTATAACTACTAATTAATAATTACGATTAACGATTACTTGAAAAATATTATTCACTGATGATTACAATTAACGATTACTTTAGAAATAATTTTCACTGATGATTACAATTAACGATTACTTTAGAAATAATTTTCACTGATGATTATAATTAACGATTACTTTGAAAATATTATTCACTGATGATTACAGTTAACGATTACTTTAGAAATAATTTTCACTGGTGATTAGAATTAACGATTACTTTAGAAATAATTTTCACTGATGATTACAGTTAACGATTAACGATTATTTTTGAAAATAAATTAATTGAGGATTGCATTAACGATTAACGATTATTTTGAAAATTAATTAATTGAGGATTGCAATTAACGATTATCTTTTAACAAAATATTTAATTGTCGATTACAATTATTGTTTATTTTTTTAAACATTTAATTGCCGATTACATTATTTATTATAAGTAATGATAAGTAAAACGACCGTTCAGAACGGACAGACGTCACCTAGATTTTACATATGATATAGATTATATTTTGGTAGACTTAGTTTGATTAAATAAAAGAAGAAATATCAGATCATTGCTACGAACTTGTAGTAAGTAGTAACTGCATATGATACAGCAACAAAAATAATTATTTTATATGGTTACCAGTATCTTTTTAAAGTAAATTATTTTTTTACAAGTTTATAATGCGTAAGTTTTTGGGCTTGACGTGTCTAACATCATCAGGTGAGACAAATTATTGAAAAACTGTCTCATTTCGAATTCCGTATTACATATCGTTGGCTAAATTCTAAAAAGTACCATTTTCAATGGAGATCCCATTTAAAAAGCACGTGTTAAGAAATCAAAATGGTACCTTTTAAAATTTAGCCGACGATATTAAGATTAATGACTACTTTATGAAAAAAGTGATTGATGATTGCGATTACAATATACTTGCTGCTAAAATATCAGTTACGATTACAATTACAAATTAATTTTTACTGAAGTTAGGTTAGGTTACAATTACAAAATAGTTTTTACTAAAGTTTCAGTTACGATTACAATTATTACACATTACTTCTTGTTAAATCTACACTTCCGATTACAAATTACTTCTTGCTAAATTTTGAATTTCATTTACAATTAACGATTAATCATTTATAATTTAATAATTGATGATTAAAATTGATGATTGATTTTTGAAAACGGTAAATTGATGATTACAATTGATGATTGATTTTTGAAAAAGGTTAATTGATGATTACAATTGAGGATTGATTTTTGAAAAAGGTTAATTGATGATTACAATTGATGATTGATTTTTGAAAAAGGTTATTTGATGATTACAATTGATGATTGATTTTTGAAACAGGTTAATTGATGATTAGAATTGATGATTGATTTTTGAAAAAGGTTAATTGATGATTACAATTGATGATTGATTTTTGGAAAAGGTTAATTGATGATTACAATTGATGATTGATTTTTGGAAAAGGTTAATTGATGATTACAATTGATGATTGATTTTTGGAAAAGGTTAATTGATGATTACAATTGATGATTGATTTTTGGAAAAGGTTAATTGATGATTACAATTGATGATTGATTTTTGGAAAAGGTTAATTGATGATTACAATTGATGATTGATTTTTGGAAAAGGTTAATTGATGATTACAATTGATGATTATTTCAAAAAATCCAAGCTTACTAAATTAACGATTGATGATTAATAATTAGTAATCGTTAATCGTTAATCATTAATCGTGATTATTAATCGTTGACATCCCTGCATATATGCAGTGTTTGTTACAAAGCAGTACCATGGCCTTCGTCAATATTTTTATTACAATAAATTATTATAAATTGCAAACACGACATTAACAGAATTCGCTTAAAAGCAATTCCCTTTTCATTTAAGTCAAAATTAAGTCAAAATGTATTGACAAAAATCCATTGAACCTCTACCGTTGAAACTGAGCAGTTAAGAAAGTATGAAATTAAAACCAACTTCTGTTGTTGTCTTTGTAACTTCTAATGTATAAATTATTACACTGAAACACTCGTCACAAGATTGCCCTTGACAAGACAAATCGAAACATTTGACCCTTATACATCCATGATTTTATAAGAGACATGAGACCAAAATAAATTGTGTCCACTACACAGGAAATGATTTGATAAGGGGTCTCTTTTATCAAAAGTATAACCTGCACTAAAGTAATTATTAGAGTGAAATGGTACATATTTTGTAAAGGTTATTCCTACCACACACACACAAGTCACTTTAGCACAATATTGACATTATAACCTCCATTTTGAAAGTTGGCAGTAGAACAGTATCACAAATTCACAAACATTCACAACAATATCAATCATCTCCAGGAGAGTTTTCATGAAATGTAATTCCGTCCGGGATACTATATCAAAAATAATTTCCACGTCACATCGGATATAAAGTTTCCAGAAGATCCTTATCGCTCCCGTTCATTATCAGATGGGTGGTTCATTTCCTGGAACGAAAGAAACTCCATCTCGATGAGGCGGGCTAGTTTAAGGGCAGACTCACGATGAGGGAAAAGCGTTTTGTCCACGCAGAGCGAAAACCGAATGGCCCCGTTGTACGAAAAAATTGACAGCCCGATTGCTTCAAACAGACATAAAATGCATCTTTTACATGTTATTCTTAAAAGGTGTACATTTAACTCAAATTTTGAATTTAATGTACGTTCATATCCCATTCTTACCCGCATCCGTCAAAAGCCGTGGATGGTATGATAACAAATCTTGAACCATGTATTCTCCAAAAAGCAAAAGCTCTTGCTTTGGTCCAGGGAAATGCCACCCAGCCAAAGTGGTCCTTCTATCCTTGATATTAAAATTACTCAGCCAAATTGGCAATGCTGCATGAATAGGTCGAATGAACCAAACAAAGCTCGGCACCAAAGCCTTCCTAAGCAGCTCCACAACCTTGCTGACTTGAGCGAATCGTTCAATTTGCACTTTCTGTCCCACAGGAAGAGTTATGTTAGTATAACTCCTACTGTAAAAAAAAAATAGAATAATTCCTTCAAAATATTAAATAACATTTAATTTATTTTATAAAATTTTTTTTAAAAAAAAAGCAAAACTATTTACCAATAATTTGTCAGTCTATTAAAAGCATGCTTCACAATCGGGACAGTAACTCGAACACGCATTTCCTTCGGGATCCTCCTCTGCTGACCTGCTTCAATAAAATACTGACGGATGCCTCCAGCAACGGAAGCAAAAAGAACGGTCGTAACCGAAGCCCTATTCTTTTTACTCACCGTCCTTGCCACATTATACGGGAGTTTATGGGTAGTTACCAGATGGTAATTCCCACTGATGATCTCATCCGAAATCCTCCAAATGTTCCTATCATTCTCCAGTGCCCATAATTTCAAAGTGTCATAGCCAAGTCTGAGAAGACCCCGGGAATAAAATTTCAAATCCGCCCATAAATTATGCTCATCAAAAAAGGGCTGTCGTCTCAACGGACTGAATGTTTCTCCCCCAAAAATATTTATAAAAATTTGAGCAACGGACTCCCCATCAGCAAGGGCATGATGCCATCGGAATAGTAAGACAAATTTCTTATCTTTCCTGAAATTCGCACACTGGTACAGGGACTGGATCTCCTCGTTTTTCTCTGCCACAAAATTCTTCACCACCAAAAGTTCCCAAGGAGGGCGCTTCCAGCCAAAAGGCATTGAAATATACTCCCCTAGAAACATCTCCAGCTCCTCCTGACTTGTACAAGGACTGTCTTCAAATTCACTCAAAAGTCTAATATGATGGTTCAAATCAAAATTTTTAGCCCGTTTCCAAAAGGGGTAGGACAACCAGGAGCCAAAATAGTACTGAAGTTTTTGGTACGGGGACTGTCCCCGGAAATTTTTGTAGTTGAGGACGTAGTCTTGGAAGAACTTCCGGATTTTATCCACGCTGGGATCCCCTTGAGCAATGACTCCAAACATTAAAATATTCTTGAGTCCATCCTGGTTATAAGGCTCTTCGTAAAAGTCCCCATCCGGGGCACTCATGAGCTTCACCCATTTCGGATGCACGAATTTTGAGAGGGGTTGAAGGAAGGAACGAAAAATGTAAAATGGACTAGACAGAGCACAAAATGTGACTAAACTCACCCAAAAAAATAAATTAAGGGCAGCATGGCACAGAAACCCGATAATTTTCCTTGTGAACATGTTCACTAAATATTTCCGTTAAATTTGACTGGACTGTTATTACTACAAGAAAAATTCCCTTCCTTTAAGAAGATATATGGGAAACGTTTGTCACATCCTGAAACTGGATATCTTGTCCTTTGAATAATTATTTCCCTGTAATAATAATTATTATTATTATGAAATTCTTGTGGAATTAAATTTTGCATGTCCTCCTGGTACCCATTTCATTGTCACACTATCACTGCCAAACAAATTCAGGGGAATGGACCTTGAGCAAAACACCTCTTCACGTCGTGGCAGACCTTCATGACCAGAAGTGACTCAATGGGGCAATGCAGTAACAAATATGTTGTTAATCTGAGCAAACGATTTGGACAAAGGGCAAATTTCTGACTCACACCCGCTTCCTTATAGGAATCCCAAGCCCATGTTTTCCCTCAAGTCTGAGGTAAATTCTATCCTTTGGAGTTATATAAGAGACCCACAAATTCCTGCAAAAATGTCAAACGCAATTGAATAACAATTTGCACTTTCAAGCAGACCGGCTAAATCTTCTTGGCATAAAAGATACTTCTTCAGTACAAAGTCACGTGGAAGAGTCAAGTATCTTTCTTACCTGTTGTTTTGGGGATCAAAGCCTAAGGAGATTGTTTTTTTATGCAAAGGTGTGCATGTGTGTGTGTGTGTGTGTTTGTGTGTGTTGTGTGTGTGTATACAAATTCCTGTGTATCCCACACATTCCCTTGGGGTTCCCTTTGAAGTGTATTTAGCCTTATACGTGTGGATGAATTCTTGCATGCAACTCTGATGCCTCCCCGAAGTTGTTTTCGAAAGATTAGCTCATATAAAAAAGGAATGAGAGGAAATGAAACCATGAGAAATGGCTTTGTTTTTGTGTTTCCTACCTGAGAGTTGACGAGAGCTTCAGGTATATCCCATCTTGGGATATTATACACAAGGGTTATATGTATCCCTATGGAGAGGATTTCCATTTGCATGAGCACGAAAGGTTTTCATGCATTTTATAGGGGTAGATGCAGTTGTAGATATGTAACAATTGTGGGTCTCTTCTATGTATGTATGTGTGAGTGCGTACGGACACATGTAAAAAAATTAAACTTGTTTTTTGCCAATGCTGAAGAGAGTGCCTGCGGTCATCTGCATTGCTACTCTTTAGACTATAAGTTTATATTCTATAAGTCTACAGTGATAGTTGTAAATATGAAGCGACGTCCACATCCTTTCACATGTTAAAGTTTACAGTTGAATGCTACATTTTTGTGATGCTTCGTTTTGCAATAAATTGTGCTACACTTTTATACACTGTGGATCCGAGAACATTCCCTTGTAGCCTAAATACAGAAAAGAGTAAAAACAAGTAAATTACAGTTCACTCTCTTTATGAGTGCATACTTGAAAGGAATCAGATTTGACTTGTAAAGATCCATCTACATATTTCATGGACAAATAATACCATGGTTGCAAAAACCGGAGTGCTTCCAAGAATGTACATATGGATTTTACTACCGGGGAGAATAATTAATATTATAGGAGAGTCTTATTGTTAACAAGCATCAAGGAAGGGTCCATAAATGATGTCAATCGAAAATAATTTTTAGATAACATTGATACGCATTATATGTGTTACTGATTCCACTTGTAAAAGACCCGTAATATTTGATGGCGTCAGCATTTCAAAATCAACGGCTTCTCTGTGCAGATTTGTGCTGAAGAGACCCGCTGCTTTTATGGCGAATTTAAAATTGGAATAGTAAGAGAATCGTATGATTGAAGTTTCCAGAAGGGATAAAAGTAAGTACCCAGATTATAGTGTACAACAGCAACCGCATGCGTACAACACAACACAATTCCTTTACATGGTATATACATACCTAGTGTATCTTTGATGCCTCAAAACCGTCAAACAAGATGTTCCCGATAAAAATTTTTTAGATTCGTAATCTACGCATGGAAATACACCCATGTACCCAATTTTATGGAAAACGAACAAGAAATGGGGAAGTTGGCTTCAAACATGTTTACACCTATTTTAGATCACGAACCTAAAATGAACCAGTTGATCCTGAGCTACTGAGGCAGCAGGACTTGCGGCGGAGGGGAGCTTTCTGGAGCATGCGCGTGGGTCTCTGAGGAGCTCCCTAAGAGATGGTCATGGGCCACTGAGATCCGGGGAGAGCAGTGGCCTACGGTAACCTCCTATATGGACCATATTGCCCAAGGGCTACCGTAGAGGCGTTGTTTTGTAGGAGTTAGGGTTATCCCTTTGACCTCAGAAAACTAAATTCACGCGTAAAAACTGGCAAATACATATGTGCAGAAATTAAATACCATTACGATCTACATCTTAAACACTGCGGAGCAGACGTGGAAAACGTTATTGAAAAACGGTATTACCGGAAGAAATGACAAAACTGTTTTTTAAACCAAAACGAAATCCAAAAACAAATATGTAATTACTTTAAGCGAAAACAAACAATAAGTGTGTTTCATCAAAACCCGAGACAAAAACAAAATAAAACAACAAAAACAAAATACTGAACGCCTGTTTGTTCCTCAGAACCAACGGATTTTGAATGGTGAATGTAATAAAAATTGTGGTTTTTAAATGTTTGATTAATACTTCTGAAACTGTGTTCTAATATTGCAGCAAAAATTAATAAAGTTCGTTGAATACCGTTATTGGCAGTTTAACTGAATTCATTTTGATGAAAACCATTTCAATCAATACCTGTATTTTAAGAAACCGAAACAAAAACAACGAAAGAAATATGACAAATATGTACGTACGACTAACAAGCAGAAACCTTATTTTTCTTTTTTCAAGAGCTGCTGCGAAGTATGTATACAAAAAACGAGTAGACAACACTTCATAAAATTATTTTTAATTCTCGCTGCAATAAAACATTGAAGTGTATAGCGTCTGCTAAATTTTAAAAAGTATACGATCTACATTTAAGGACCTATACTTTTTAAGTAAGATCCCTAGAAAAATTGGGGCTTTTAAAAAATGTTATCCAACGATATGAATGAACATCTCGGAGGTTTTGACATAACATTATTTTCAAAAACAGGATCTCGAGTTTTTAATTGTGGTAAATAACACGTGAAAATGTCACACTAACCAAGGGATTAACTGTCGCTGTCATTTACATCTCATTAAAGCGCATTGTCGTCCACTCTTTAACGAATGACATCATTTATAGACTGCACTGAAACTGAGGCCTCATTCTTCAGACAGGATGTCAAAAGAAAAAAAATGACATGGATTGACCGGATAAACTAGACATTGTACCCTTTCAGATAAGGAAGAATACATGTTTTAATTAATGAAAATGTCTTCCCTCCCTGAAACTTTTACATATATATGCATAATTATGTTGCAGAGAATTCTGTGGAAAGGACACTACTTAAATATATGTAGCTGAAATAATTACTTGAATAATTGCTTTAATGTAATTTATTTAATTTTTAAAGGAAGGAAACCTACAAAGTTTTGCTACACTATTAGTCGCACGACATGAATTTATTTTTACAGGATGATTTTTAATAATACACACATGAGACTATCAAACAAGCGTCAAGTAATGATAAGGTTTTAATGGTAGCGGTAAAACTTTCGGACTCTTTGAACGAAAATGAAAAGCAACATTTCTCATCATTATTCTCACTGCAGGGGAAACCTGTGCAAAGAATTCACTTAAACACAAAGGAATAAAAGCACTGACAAACTGCATCCATAAGAAATGTCATATTTCAGGAAGGGACATCGCGCAGTGTGAAACAAGCATTAAAATTTTTATTTGAACTTTACTGCCTCAAAAATGCTTACACTTTCGTATACATTTGATTATCAAAATGATTTGACTTAATTAACACACACTTACATCCTTTTATATCATTAGTAGCTTTTTTGCCATGTATGTGAAACGGCAAGAGAGCATAAATACTACTTTGTGTCTCAATTTCCCCCAAAATTTACATTAACGTAATTCTTACTCCTTTAAGTAATTATCTATATCTATATAAAATTATTTGCAGCAAAATAACAGTTTGAGCAAACTTGAACTATATCTCTGTACATTATTTATGGAGGTACAAGGAGCTATGCTCAAACCAGTTGGGTTAGTAAATCTAGGGTACGAATTTAAATAAATCCTTAAAATACTGTGCACATAATTGCATACACTCCGATATAAAAATGACAAGGTCACTCAATCTCAATTTCAAGTTCTTTTCTCGTCGGTAAATCCTGGAAGGAGTACATTTCTTCTTGGATGCATTGCGCTAACTTTTGTGCTTGCTTCGATTCGAGGACGTACTTGTCAGCTGCCACAGTAATCCTGATTGAACCATTGTAGGTTAGGATGGCCATGTGCATAGCTGTGGGTGAAACAATCAACATTATATGTATTTTCTCATAATTTCAGATTCAACAGGATAATTATATTCAACCATGATTATTTCTATATTATGTTCATACAAATGCTCATAAATACACTCCTTCAATAAACTTGTTTCTCCTTAATGTCACTAATTACAAGGTTACGGGGTTAATAAAGAAAGTACCCTGTAAACATAATTTCAGGAATGTCACTTACAAGCATTCCCTCTCAGTCTCGGCAGCCAATACCAAGTATCCTCAACGGGCCAGCGTTCAAATAGCAAGCAGGCTTTCCTGGGTCCGGGGAAGTTACTCAATGTCACTGTAGTCATTCGGTTCGCTCCCCAAAGATTAATCAACCACCGGGGAACCGCCATGTACAGTGGAGTAAATGCCCAAACCATCCCAGGCACTGCTGATTTCTTGAGTTGCTCGAAATTCCTATTGATTTTCTCCAGTCTCTTTTGGACATCTGGGTATTTCAAGGGCAGAGGAACATTTGCGAATGTCCTGCACACAGGGAAAAAAATCTGATTTTATCATCCTGACTCACTGCTAGAATTTTTGAAGAGTTTAAACATTTATCAGGCTACGAACACAATCAGAGGAACATTACATTTTGTATAAATAACAGTTGCCATTGAATTTTTGTATAAATTCTCAAAATGTACTTCCCTTTTGAAAAATTGCCAGAAAGTAAATATCTTCAAGATATATTAGAACAAAACTAACCAATGGTTGACAAGCCCATCCAACGGATGCCCTCTCATTGGCAGTGCAAAGAGTCCCCGCATCAATTTAGGCATGTCCGATCCGCTCTTATCATTTAATTTCCAAAATCTCCGGATCCCACCCGCAATAGCTCCGAAAAGAACACTTGTAGTAGCCACTCCGCTCCTCCGACTAGCCTCACGGGCCAATTCAAAAGGAATCGGATCCGTCATAAATGTATTCCACTTCCCCGTGAGCTTCCCCAATGGGACGTGCCAACGGTTGAAGTCATAGTCTAAAATCAGGAGCTTGAAATGAGCAATCCCAACTTGAATGAAACAGTCCATAAATAGTAGGACGCTTTTCCAAAATGGGATCTTCTCCCTTGGAGCCCTTGGCGTATTCTGTTTGGGCTGCCCACTAAAATTCTCCACAATTAATTTAGCCACAGAGAATCCATCACAGAGTGTATGATGGAAGCGAAAAATCACCGCAAATCTGTCTTCCTCACTGACTTGAGGACGCGCATTTTTATTATCGTCGGGATTGTCATTATTATTATTGTTGTTATTGTTATTGCTAAAACAGTAAATAGGGATCTTCCCCTTGTCTTTACAAGGCAGAGTGGCAGGCTTGTAGTTTTCCACGATGATCATTTCCCAAGGGGAGGTTTTTGGCATGAACAATTTTGTCGTCAGAGGGCCCATGATCTCCATTAAATCCCTCTCTGTAGTTTCCTTCCTCCCCAGAGTTTCCTCACAGGGTCGGATATGTTGCTCTAAAGAAAAATTCTCCTCATGTTTCCAGAACGGGAAGCCCATCCAGTCTTCAGAGTAGTAATGGAATTTTTCATAAGCCAATTCTCCCAGCTTGTCTGGCTGAAGGAGGACTTTCTCCGTGAAAGACTTCCGGAGTTCCGTATAATTTGGAACCCCTTTCAACACCAGGATGAGGGACACAGTTGAAGTGAGGCCTTTTGGGTTCCTCATGTCCTCACTCACAAAAACGTCCCGGACATTCATCATCCCTACCCATTCGGGGTGACGACGTCGGGCCACCCATTTGACAATGAGTCTGTACAGATATAACGGGGTCACGAGAACATACGTTGGAGGGAAAGTAAGCCAAAAGATAATGGTGAAAAAAATGAACACAGTGAATTTTGAAAAAGACTCTAGAAACGCGACCATTTTTACTAAAGAAAATAATTCCCAGTATAATTACTAATCACTAATTAATTGATGTCACCTTTGCATGTTTACAAATCAAAAATTTATTATCCAGAGGTTCACACCCGACTCACCCGGGCTAAATTAAATTCACTACTGGAATTTCACAGGGGCCTAAAAATAGTGCTCTTGACCAAAGACACGGTGTGTGTAAAAGCTCAAGCACAAATGACATTATCTTGACACAAGACTCAAGTAATTATTATTCTTTGCCGTTCCTAACCTCTAATTCTTTCCTGTGTGTATCCATTACACTGGATTGGGTGTACATATGTATGAATGTGTGGATCGTGTATATATGTATATCTATGTATATATTTTTGTAGATCTGATTTCAGGGATGAAAATTTGTGTGTAGTTTTGGTCCACGCACATGGACTCACATGTGAGGATAAATAAGCCATGGCGAAAGTTATTAAAGACATTGGGGCAAAAGTAAGTACATATGCAATTCTTCCAACGTAATAAAATTGTATGAGGAAAAATAAAATATAAAATATCATATATCTCCAATGTGCTCAGACTATATGGTCAGATAAACGAGGGACTTTTCATTTTTACTACATTTTACAGTTCAAGGGGAACCGGCCACAGTCTGTTTTTATTTATTCAAATGTTGTTGTTTTTGCTGCTTGGGTTATTGTGTGTCTGCATGTACAATTTATACAGTCAACTATATACATAGATATAGTAGAATGCATGGAGTGCATACGGAGGGACACACGCTTCTGTAATTAACTTATTTGACTAGGATTTATCAAGCTCTGATACGTTATTCTGATTGTTTACCAAACTCGTTGACTCTTTATTGGCCTTCACACAGAAATAATTACGTATAGAATTCTATGCGTGTAGATACTCAGACAGAGTCATATGTTAGCAGCCTGTAGAACGTAGACAGGGACAAGATTTAGTATCGTTAGCAGTTTGTATAAATTGTATAATTTTGCCTCACATTTAGCACAGCATGTGAAACAGAACGTGAATATTTTTGATTTAATTATTATATCTAAGTGCAGATTTTCCTCTTAAGTGACATGATCACGTTTCAAAATGTCATGGGAAAAGGGAATGGATTTGGATTCGCTACATTGTGTATATACATAATTATATGATTGCTCCTTTCTCTTGAACTATACTTGGATTGCATTACAAAAAGCTTAATTTGAGGGAATGCTTTAAAGTGACAATTATTACCCCAAGTCCATTGTTCTGCTTGAGATACTTTATTGTTGGGGTGATGAGAGTAAGAGTATTTTCTTGAGCTAAAATTATCTGAGTCTACTTCCTTCTTTTAAGGAATTTCAAGTTTTGAGTAATAATTATGCTTCCCTTCGTGCTGGTGTGACTGGGCTGTTTTGACAGTGATGGAATGTTACAGTGGCAGCCTTATTTTTTACTCTTCATTATTATCTCTATCAGATTTATTATAAAAATAAGGATTTCCACAATGTCAAGCACCCATTGCCCCAGTGAATACTTGCAACTCATTACAAATGGAGTTTTCTCTGTAATATTAACTGAGTATTATTTTGTGCAAATGGGATTACTTCATTTCAGTAATTATTTGCAAAAGTTATAGTAGGTTTAACTTGTGTATCGCTACTTGGGTTTTGTAAAGATGGAACGAATTTAAATAAATGGTCTTACTGTGCTTACTGTAGTGTTATTTCAATTATTAGTTTGTGGAGTAATTAAAACATTTATGGTCACGACACATGTGTAAAAATTATTTGGGTGTTGTAAATTCTAAGGGAGCATGCAGGATATCAAAATGCTTTACAAAACTTCGGCAGCTTTGCAATTTTCAAGCAAGAGTTGTACAAGAAATGAAAATAACAGCTGTATGTATGCATTGTAACAATCATGCATTTTGGTACCAGCAGCTTAGATTGATTCGTATAATAATTACAGTATTTATGGAAGCAGTATGCAAATTATTTTACACGTAAATCAAAAAAGTGGAAATATATAATTACATATGCACGTACGCTGGGAAATTATAAACGATAAACGTACAGAAATTTACATCGAAAATTTAATTTATAATGATTTAATTACTTAAGGTTGAAAGTCTTGTTTTTAGCGAAAAGAAATGAACGATATCCGACGTTGTTGAACCAAATAAACTAGTCGTTTTTTTCCAATTACTGTAGAGATGCCAAATGATCTGAGTGCTTACAATTTCAATAAATGCTAAAGGACATGTAAGAGTCATCCAACGATTTAAAAGTTAAATTTAAATTCAATCAAATCATAATAGACTCTGTCATGCTGAATAAATAAGAAATCAAGTTGCTTGTCCAAATACTTACATAAACACGTTTTGAGCAAATGCCAGATGATGGGCAGCGTATTTTTTCAAGAAAGAAACATTCGTAAATATCAACAAAATTATTCCATACTACATACTATTCTGTAAAATCACGCATAATAAATAAATTCGTCATTCAGTTTACTTATACCGGGTTCCTAAACCCTTTACAGTAAAACGGTTCAGTTTAACTATACATAATTATGTATATATGTAATTATGTATGTATAGTTACTACTTATATTACTACAGACCAATATTTACTGGCTCCGAAATTCCAATGCTAGACTTGATAGAGAAAAAACTACCCTTGTGTAGCCAGAGGTAATTACGATTTGAATTTCTGCGAACAAAGCTATGTGAGCATGCTATTATAATTTTATTGATTGTCGTTTACAGTGACTATGCTTCATTTCTCTTCAGAATTACGAATGGAATTTGATAACGCTGAAGTTAGAACATTAGGGAATAAGAAACGAGTAGTAATTTTCCTCTCAGATAGTATATATTCATATCTGATTTACGTGGAATTTGATTGATAATGAATGTTTTGTAACCTATCTATTATTTTCAGGCAACAAACAGCAAGCGAGGAAATTCTAGCCATTTTAAATTCAATTTTTTAGAATTTGTAGTTCAGAAATAAGTTTCTGATTGTAGTCAATCTCTATAAAGTATACTACTGATAGGTTAAAATTCCCCCCGGCATTGTCTTGCAAGTAGACTCTGTTTATACTTTGATATTAAAAAATTTTAAACTTTCAGAATGCCTGCCAGTAGATTCATTCACAGAACACTTCTTATTAAAAGTTATAAAAAGCTACTAAAACGTGTAAAAACTGACAGGGAGAAGGGCATAACTCAAATATGCACTGCATTTAACATTGACAAAATGAAGTCCCTCACCGATAATTGCTTCATTTGGTGTCACTACCTCTCACCTGTGCCAATTCAATTTAATTTTGATCAGAATGTACCTGAGGTTGCAAGCACCAAATTAGCGTTTGTAAAACTTATGACGTCGGTTCATATGATCTCTTCGGCTGTGATTACTTGGCGAATTTTAATTACCCTTTACTTAGGAATGCATTTTGGAGCACCGCTAAAATACTTCGACAAAGTCTATTTATTATATGCGCTCTTCACAACTGTGGGTTATGCCACAGCAAGAATAATTATTCCTTGGGAAGAAATTCCACAGGTTTACCTCCAGGGTTATGATTTCCTCCAGCGTCATTCAGGTATGGCTGAAATATTGTAACTCACAATTACATTTTTGAATAAGTGCCCATGACATCGAAAATCTTATTTGTTAAATATGTTACCACATATAGATTAAACGGAGGTGTAATTTTTAATAAGTGTGTAACTACAGGAATGAATGCTGACGATGCCTGAGTTAAAATCCTACAAATATGTATATAAAAGTTTATGAGTACATATCCTTACATGCATTTCTGAAACATACTTACAGGCATAGTTATAACTGCATCCGCACTGAAGGATTTTCAAAAGTTCCGTCGATTTATTACAATTGTCAAGACCTTTGCAGTTGTTTCATCAGCGATTCTACCAATTTTTTGGTTTTATCGTAGTGACCTTCCGCCAAATATGTTCCCAGTTTCTTGGCCCTTGAATTCGTTCCCGAAGCTGCTCAAGGCCATAGGATCTCTGCTCGTCAACTTTTATTTGCTGCTGTCTGTACTTACAATAATGTTGACTGGTTTAATTGGAATTTTACCCGCATGGTCATTTACAATCACTACCATGAACGAAATGATGTAAGTTTAAAATTTAGTTTAACTAATTGTAAGTCTAATAAATTAAGGATAAACTTTATAGTCGTTTTGTATCACGTACATAAATGTCATTATGTATGTAATTATATAAATACTAGACGTATATATGTCGTGGCATGAATCGTTCTTTAGTATTTAAAATCGATCATACTTGTAATAATGAGATTATGTGAGTTTCAGTGATGCACAACTACAGCGGAAAAATGGAGGGAAACATCGCTTTGATTCCATATCTTGCTTTCTTTACATATACCGTGGATTATATGTGATGAGTATCGGGAGCAATCGCATTTCTTACAATATGATATTAGTATTTCAAATTATTATTATTGTCCAGTCAATACTGGGCTTACTACTAATCACTGGGGCTAACAATTACCTGGAGTTCATGGTTGGCTTTCAATTTACACTAAGTTGCTTTGACATAATTTACTGTTTGAACAATTGGTCAGGACAAATATTCGAAAACTCTCAAGCTGTTTTGGAAGGCTGGAAGCGCCATAGCAATGGGCTGTACTTTAATAGAAGGCTGAGGTCTTTGAAATCAATTAAAGTCCATTGTGGACCGGTATTTTACTTTGATGGGAAAATATTTATTACGGTGGCAAGTGCAGTTATACGGAATTACATTAGCTTACTGCTACAGCGACCGCCTATCAGGAGAATTCTATGATGTGTCAATGCATTCACCTTTTTCTTGGTCATTCTTAGTTAAAAATATAGTTGTGGGAATGGTCCGGACTGTTCCAAGATTTTGGGTCTGTTCGGCACTCTCGGACGAGAACACGATTTTTGGAATATTTCAACTGGTCCAAAACTAGGCGCCAGATAGAGCAATTGTAAAGTACAACCTCATGATCAATCTGGTGAGTATCAATCTAGTTCAAGTTTGCAGTTGGATAAATGTCAAATCTCATGGAAACATTTCGTTTTCGTTTGCCGCTTCAGGGATGGTCACATAACTGAGCACAGGATGAAGGAGGAAAGGTGACAAGGGATGTTTATTTTACCGATATTTTGTAATAAAGTGCGGTAATGCAATAAAATAACATTTTTAGGGTTAACTTTACGCCTCGAAAGTTTTCATTTGTTATTTTTGGGTATCTATAGATATATGTATAAGAAAAAAAATCCTGGTTTGACTGATTTCAATTATTTGAATATCTGTATATATACAACCAACTGTATTTTTCATATAATGGGGGAGTTCAATTTACTTCAATGTTTAAAACTATTTTATATTATATATAATTATTTTTTAAATCAAAACTACGTACTTACCCTGGCAAATTATATGATTTAATGATACACGTAACATTTTAGCATGATTGAGTGGATGTATCCGTGAGCAGCTTTGTCAAATTGTTTCGATGGTTCTTTCTTTTTGTTCGAAAATGTCTTACAGTACTCTACAAATAGTTATTGCCATAGTCTCAGAAGAGTCATAGTAGTGGTAGTAGTTCTTAGATTTAATACATACACGTATGTAGTTATTAGGAATCATTTTGTTGTCGTCAATGCTACATGCATATGCTCATTGCAACTGTGTCATGGCAAAGATGTCCACATTGCGTATAAATAGACCACAAAATTGCCAAGGAAATAGAGTACAGTACAAGCAAATTTTGGTCCCAAAATAGAATATGATAGGAAACAATTTTTGTTTGTAGGATTTACAGCCTTGCTTAAATGTAGACGGAAATAGGTATTATAGGACAGTTACTTTCTAGAAAATTTAATTTCTAGTTTCGAACATTTAGACGTTATTTAAGTCGTGCTGCAGCTGCAACTATACACTTGTAGTTCACCTTTTTCCGGTTCCCTTGTACCTAGACATTTCATTGCATAATTACTTGTTACTTGCTATAATATTGCAGGTAGTATTTACGTCCGAATATTTGTTCTTTTTCACTTCATCTAACTTGATTAAAAAACTGATTCGTAGGAATTGCTATTTATGCATGACAATGATCTGATGCGGACTTTTTATACTTGTCGCATCCCAATCACTCGAAATGTATAGGATCCTATCAGTATGTTCTATAAGATGAAAGTATCAGATATGCATATGCGACTATATTTCAAACGATTTTACTATGATCCAATACTCTCTCATAGTCCCAACCCCGTAAATAGTTCCAGAATTAACATTTGTCTAAACAACTAAACCAACTACAGTAAACATTTGCATACATACTTTTCATACTGCTGAGGCGCGAAGAATCTCTGTCAAAGCAAGCACGGGATTTTTCTAAAAATGTCTTATAGTATCCCCAACCTTAAAGGATTTTTCTAAAAACTTTCTATGGTGCCCTAACCCATAAAATGCGAGTACAAGTTTTTCTCATGCGCTAAATTATTTATACGAGATCTTCTAGTACGACTTTTGGGATTTCTGATACTTTTTCTGACATACCCTGTGCAATCCATAGGAATTCCAAACAGTTTCGAGTGACTGGGAAGAATGGTCTGGTCCGGTACGGCACACAATTTTAAGCGGATTCTCTACAATTGGTCCAGCAACTGACCAGATTATAGGAGTGCAGATACTGTACGTTCGCAAAAACATACAAATTAAGATATTAAAATTTAACAAAATCCCATGGCAAGGTGTAAAAACTTGTAACAAAATAGAAAATTTACTGAATAAAACGTGATTTTTTTAAGGTCCGGACATCGGTATTTGATCTGGTCTAGCTTTGTACAAGATCAGTTTCATAAAATTGGGCTCACACGAGATATACTGGCATTCCTAGGATTGGTTGTAGGAACACTTTAAGTAGGCAGGGCTGGAGTAGGTGGCAATAGCATTTATGGGTATTATAGGAAATTGGCTGTACAAAGCCATTCAAAAGATTTTATACGGCAAAGTAGGCAGGCAAAAAGTATTTCTAGATTTATAAATAGGTTCCTATATGAAGATGAAACTGTAGGTAGGGTATAGGTAGGCGAATTCATTTGGATATCTTTGTACACTGTGGTATATCTGTAATTTAATCTGTTATTCCACTTAACTACAAAGAATTAGCTTGTGCAACATTAGTATTAGTATACACAGGCGGGTATGTTTATTATTTAATTTCACCAATTGTTTTAATACCACCGTTACTAAAATTACGTTGAACAATTTCTCTTAACATGACAATGACATTTGTCATGGCTGGTTTGTAATTATCGGGTAAAATTAAGTATTTTGTAAGATTATGTACTTGTATTCTCCACTTAATTTATATATGATTTAGGTAGACGTTTTCGATTTGATTACTTTAGCTCCGGATGTTTTTAATAGCTATTATCGGAATGACGATTGAGTGTAATAAAAAAATAGATTTTCTACTATTTCTACAATTGCTCTATTAATACCTTTGAGTAAGTTCAAGCATACTGTATACTTAATTGCTTGAAAAACATCCGTTGTGATAAACAAATTATATGTTATTATTAGGACTGAAGAATGTCCATGCTAGAAGCAATTATGTATATGAGTCATTAATTTTGTTATTGACTATAAAACACTCGTAATATAGCCTTTTCAGTTGCAGTTTAATCCTCCACACTAATACCTTATTCTGTTTTCAGGAGAACCTTGGCAAAGAGTAACGTTTCATATAGTTTCAAAGTTTTCACCTTTAATCTTAGCAAAAAATTACGTGACCACAGATTCTAAGCAAACAACTGCGTGGAAAATGTTGATTCCTTCAAGAGCCCACAAAGCGTTAAATGTTATTATAAACATAGGACATTTTTTCGGATTTACTCCGTATCGTTACAATGTAGCTGAGAGCAGATTAGAATATAAATCACGTTGGCTAACCCATGCTAAGTATTTTATAAATCTGGTACTTCTACTAGTGTTCGAAGTATTTATTGTGTGTCGTTGCGTCCAATCCTTCTTGAAAACTGACGTTTCAATTAAATTTCGAATCAAAATTCTGTACGCTACAATATTTACACTAGGTCTCAATTTCAACCATTTCATCACCATTCAGCACTACGGAAAGGCACATTTATTCGTTAACCAAGTTTTTGAAATTTCGGAGAGATTAGCAGGTAATTAGACGGTCACATGAGGACCCGTATAACGGACTTTTACATTTTGTAAAAATATTTCCTACAATTATTAACAAAAAATTGTGACAAATTAATAATTAATATTTCCATTGTAAACATTTTTAGACAGATTCAAAATTTCCGGCGAGTTACACAATAAAAACCTCAAAACATTAATCATCACGCTGGCATTAACGTGTGATTTATCCGCGCTAACACGAGGTTTACAATTTTTCAAACACCCAAATTTTATAGCTACATTTACCTCGCTGGCTTCAAATCCGAATGCCTTGCCAAAGCTAACTAGGATCTCAGTCGCACTGTACCACTACTACGTACTTTTTTTCCATTACCACACAATCGCCCTAAATGGCATTGCAATACTTATTTATACCTCATCGCTTAGCCCCTTGTTAAAGGGGATTGACAACATAAATAAACGTCAGCCCAACGATAAAAATCATTGGGCCGAAATGCAAGTTGAGGATCGAATTCACACAGATTTTCATGCAAGATTGCTAGCAAAATTGTATCATCAAATCTCTGTGTTGCAGTCAAACTTTGACAACATTTTTTCCGTATGGCCATTGGGCATAGAAGTGCTGGTAATAGCATGTGCGGTAGTGAATTTATTTTTGGCTATAGTGTTCTTGAGTGTAGGTGACTTAATTATAGCGTCATGCACATCGGTATTCTTCTTTTTATTTTTTAATACTTTTGCAAATATTCACCGCAATTCGGAATCAACGCTTATGACTTGGAGAGAAATTGAATCGCGAGCTTGGTTTCCCAAATTTTGTAAGTCCTGTCGGGCAATGAGAGTTAATGTAGGTGGCTTTTTTCATGTCGATAAGAAATTATTGCTGACAGTAGTGACTATAGTAATTGGGAACGTCACAAATCTTGTTATTATGCATAGAAACTTCTCAATTTAATAATCCTAGGCACGCATGAGTTACTACTGGCCAATTTGGCCCTATTCACGTTCATAAATGAAGGGAAGGTGTACGCCACACGCAATTCCGTAAATTTTGCTGGAAAAGCGGAGGAACCGACTCAATTATAGCAGATATTTGATACTAGGACGTAGTAGGATGTAGAAGTAGTTATGTCTACTGAAAATACCCTAAAGTTTTGCCCGTGAAGCTGAAAATTCCTTAAATGCCTTCCCACTTGCCCAAGTTCTGGACACATGGGCAAGGAAAGTTGGTCACATTGGGTAAATGCATTGTTCAAATTCCTTGTGATAAAAAACCGTTTTATAAAAACCAAAATCGAATCACTAGCTTAGATTCAGAATACTCATCTAAATGTATCGGAGGGCAGCGAGGGACACAAATGGGACCGTTTCTCAGACAATTTTTCCTGCTTTACATTACGGATGTTTGAAGAATATTGCTTTTAAGGACGACACTTCATTTACAAACACCTCTATATTTGCCCACCGGAAACATGAGTGAACGGTATAATCAACTATATCGGAGTCCATGATACGATCCTTCATTGAATCAATACTTTTCAATTTGAACGACATCATCGATTTGATTCTAAGTATTCTATTCAAATTAGTTGCTTGCTAGCAATAACCATCTTCAATGTAATTGCGGCTGCGATGGCCATCATAGGCAGTGCTTGGCTGTGTGCATTTATGGGAACCGTGAGTGTTATTTTGCTGATTATTTCTCGTATTGTGGAGAACGTTGACCGTTGCGCTCAATCCAGAAGAAAATACAGGTAATTACCAGAGCTATGCAGTATTTTCAAATACAGTATTTTAAAATACGTATTTTCAGACCACAAAGTATTTTGTATTTTGTATTTTAATGTTGGTGAGCAGTGAGCAAGTATTTTGTAGTTAGTATTTTGAGGACCAGTAAGTACAAAAGTATTTGTTATTTACTTACTCTCACTGACATGTGAATTGTATGTCAAATAAAGTATTTGGCTCAAAATACTTTTCACTAGTATTAATTAATACTGCTAATTGAGCCAAATACTTTATTTGAAATACAATTCACATGTCAGTGAGAGTAAGTAAATAACAAATTAAATTAATTCTTAATTGAATTAATTCTTATTTTGACATTTTATGCAGCTTGTATGATGTGAAATATCTGTGCAAATTCTATTTTAGCAATGGAATGACATACGTTGGAATGAATCCCTTTACTACATCTAACATTTTCAGGTTCTCGATACTGCATTACGTCGTTGAAGAGGCGGAATGGTCTACGCACGCATGCTTTTGTGCAGCACAGACCATTTTGCCTCTGCAACAACGACATTTAATGTAAGCCGACGACCGACTCGATTTAATTTTCAGATAATAACTATTTTTTATAATAATCATTTCGAAAATACATCTAATTACTAGTTAATACAACTTTTATATTAATCTACTTCATTAACATTCAAAACGATTTATAATATAATACATTTTAATGGACTGACCTATTCGGCAACGGTTGAACAATTTGTTACTACACATGTCTTGTCTTTGAAGTGGCTGTTTTAAAAGGTTTGTGTTATAGAAACCAAAAAGAGTGAGCATTATGTAGGTGGGTATTTTAAGGAAAGTATTGTATTTAAAATACAGTATTTTGTATTTGTATATTTGTATAAAGTGGGTTCTTAAATGCTACTACAGTAGAACAAATTCTGGTTGTACGAGTTTCCAATCATTGTAGAAGTAAAACGATCTGTGTACAGGGTGTTCAGTAATTTTATACTAAGTGAAAGCTCAGATACTAAAAACCTAGAAACATGTCTCTGATGGAATGGGGAAGCTCCTGCGGTCTACTTAATCCGTGAAAATTGAACGAAGTCTGGAATGCTAATGGGCACTGAACAACTTACAAATAATGGTGCCCCCATGGGCGAATTTTATTCTTGCACTTGACCCTTAGTCATCATGCCACAATGTTTTCTAACTTTGTGAAGTTACAACTGAGAAGCTTATACCGGCTCTCGTCGGTTATAGAGTGTTGGGAATCACATGTACAGGGTGTCGTACATATTTCTTCCCCTTAATTTATGTAGGCACAGAGCTAGACGAGTGGGACAAACACCCCTCAGTCCATTCCTCCCATTGTGTGAGTATATCACAAGTCTTTGCTCCAGCCGGGGAAATGTAGGGTAGGAGATTATTGGGGAGGAGAGGAGGTTTTTTGTGAAGGAGATTAACGGACGCTCATTAGACTGGAATGTCTAGCGAGCCATGCAGATAGGCAGCTTCTCCTAGTTCCTCTCCGTCTAAAGGATGTCCACTGCTAGTTCCCCTTGTGCATCCAGGCCATGGTTCCAGTCTTCAGAGTGCAAGCCCCTTTCACGCCTTACTCCTCGCATCACCCAAAGCTATAGTAGAAGATAGAAAGAGCAGTGGTAATTATTAAAGTATCAGAGCTTTACTGGAATCGAAAATCGACCCCAGCCGCAACGAACGGGACGCTCTGACCACTCAGCCACCACTGCGAGGCTACTGAACAACTTACACAATTGATTTTGTAGTCTTTTGTTTCATGGTCATAACTTCTGCAAGTTGTCGCCGAATGATTTTGAATTATTTTTTTTCCTATTCAGGATGAAATTCTGTGAAAGAATATATGTACTTTCAAAAACTGTGTAGTTTGTTCGAACAGCGGACAAATTTTATTATCATCACCCTGTATTGCAATTTCAATTTTGGACTTGCTTATTTAGTATTTTAAATTCAAATTATTGCCAATATTACACATAATTACTAACGAGCTTGTAAGACTAATTCAACAAATCAAAATTAAATTTTAAGTTCCATCAAACCATAACTTATTCTGAAATAATGAACCAATAATAAATCAAGCTATTTCAGCAAAACCTTAGTCTTGTTTGAACGTGTTTTGAATTGACCAAATACATATCTACACTTCAGCATTTGTCTCATAATTGGCAATATATTTTTTTTAGCCCAAAGGAAAATGTATAAATGTCAATAAACCGTAATTGTATACATACATGTTATACTTATAATGCTAGAAAATACTTCATTCAAATAATTTTTTCCCTTATTTTCTATATCATTTAGAGCTATACACAGTAGAGGTTGCTTTATATCCCTTGTCTCCCCCTAGCCACAACAAAGACCTAAAATATTTGGTTTCCTCATTTTCAAGATTTTTCAAAATTTGTTTTACCCTACTAGCTCATATACTCTGGATAAAACGGTCAAAGCAGTTGAGCAAAGTCATGCATTTTCGACAAAAAGTCGAATTTTAAATATTTTAATC
Organism: Allacma fusca; assembly: GCA_947179485.1. Taxonomy (NCBI): domain Eukaryota; kingdom Metazoa; phylum Arthropoda; class Collembola; order Symphypleona; family Sminthuridae; genus Allacma; species Allacma fusca. The sequence goes on from OX359246.1 coordinate 41,119,332, forward strand.
TGCTTACTCAAGTTTAAAATTGTTTTGCCAAATATGTTTTTATGATATATTTGGTAGCAGATATTTTGGTCCTTCCGGGAACCTATCGCACAGTGTGCACGTTGTGACATGAACGGTAATAAAAGAGAGCAAGGTTGGAAAAACATTTCTAATCATGGGATTTGTAGCCAGTCCAAGACTTCGTTCGTGGGACCCAAACTTTTCAGGAACAATTGATAATTTACTATTTCGAAATATATTTTAAAATAAAAATAAAATATATGGGCTACGGGGTAGGCAAAAGATATGAAACACCCGATACATTTGCGTGTATCAACTATATACATACACTTACACCATAAACGATTTACATGCATGTTCAGAAATTGTACTGCTAAATATGGTATACCAAACAAACAAGTTTTGACATTTGTCAATCTACTACTCTTCAGTATTGTAAGCGTGAGCTAAAGGTAAGCTAAATGAAGCAAAAGTTTAGGACACTAGTGCATAAATCAAATTTCATTTTGACTTGAAAAACGTTAACTTTCGTAATTACATGATTGTAAAAGTCAATCTCTGGAATAAAATTTGAAATACCCCTTCATTGTCTTGTAACCAGATTCAAAATATATCCTACTAAGTATATAGTACTGCAGCAATAAAATTTGCTTATAAAACTTCCCGGTAATTTAAAATGCTTGCCAGAAGATTCATCCATAGGACGTCTCTTCCTAGAAGATGTCTAGAAAAGCTATCACAACGTTTTGAAACTGACAGGGAGAAGCATTTTACAGGCAGTATATTTAACATAGACAAAATGAAGTCCCGCACGGATAAAAGTTTCATTTGGTGCCATTATCTCGCCCCTGTGCCCATTCAATTTAATTTTGACCGGAATGTCCCTGAGGTTGCAAGCACGAAATTAGCCTTCGTAAAAGTAATGACTCTGGTTTATATGACCTCTTGCGCTGTGATTATTTGGCGAATTTTACATACTCTAAGTTCCGGGTTACATTTTGGATCACCGTTAAAATATTTCGACAAAGTCTACCTAATATATGCGTTCTTTACAACTGCGGGCTGTGCCGTAGCAAGGATAATTATTCCTTGGAAAGAAGTTCCCCATATTTACCTCCAGGGATATGATTTTTTCCAGCGCCATGCAGGTACTATATATGAGAATAGTCGATATTATTTGAGATCCAATAGCAAATAAATGCAAATAAAAAATTGATTACCGGTTCTTTTCACGTTTCACCCGTATCATCTCAGGACATTAATAAATCCCAGATAGTAAATTAATTAAATAATTTATTGTTAAAAAATTATGGGTAAAAGTTTCTCACCTGATATATTTTTGGGATTGAACAAACAGATCATACATGGTGGATTGTATGCAATTTTTGAATGCAGTATATCAGAAAAATTACCTGGTGTAATTAATGGAAGCTGTATTGCAGACAGGGATTCGGGATGAATAAGGATGCCTAAATTTAAAACAAACAAATGAAAGTTATATACTTATATGTATCCGTAATTAGATGCATTTATAAAATAATATTTACAGGTGTAATTATCACAACATCCACCCTGAAGGATTTTCAAAAGTTTCATCAAATTATTACAATTGCCAAGATCGTTGCAATTGTTTCATCAGCGATTCTACCAATTTTTTGGTTTTATCGAAGTGACCTTCCCCCAAATATGTTCCCAGTGACTTGGCCCTTGAATTCCCTGCCGAAGCTCCTCATGGCTACTGCGTCTCTGATCTTTAACTTTTATTTGCTGCAGTCCTTAATTACAATCATATTTACTGGTTTAGTTGGAATTTTCCCCGCATGGGCATTCACAATCACTACCGTAAAAGAAATGATGTAAGTTTTAGGTTTAGTTTCCGTAAGGATAATAATTTCAGGATAAATTTTTCAATTTTTGTATTAGATATGAACATACTACATACGTATTTCGAGATTTTAATCTTTCTTAAGCTCCTCATGGTATAGTAACAATATATTGTGTGAGTTTCAGTGAAGCAGAAATACAGTACAGGAACGGAGGAAAACATCGGTTTTGTTCTTTATCGTGGTTTCTCTACATATACCGTGGGATGTATTTGATGAGCATCCGAAGCAATCGGATTACTTACAATATTTTAATTGTACTTCAAACTGTTATTATTGCTCAGTCAATACTGGGCTTACTTTTACTGACTGGGGCGGGGAATTTTTTGGAAGTCATGGTTGGCGCTCAGTTCACACTAAGTTGTTTCAATTTAATTTTCCTTTTGAACAATTGTTCAGGACGAATATACGAAAGATCCCAATCTGTTTTGGATGGCTGGAAACGGCGTAGTAATGGGACATACTTTAATAGAAGGTTGAAGTCTTTGAAATCAATTAAAGTCCATTGTGGACCGATGTTTTATTTTGATGGGAAAATATTCGCTACAGTGGTAAGTGCAGTTGTAGAGAATTACATTAGCATACTGCTACAGCGACCGCCTAACAGGAGAGTTCCTTGATGCTTTCAAGTCTCGTGCCTGTCAAGTAGTGCAATGAATATTTGTAACCACCGTGAAGCTTGCTACAAATAAAGTGAAAATTGTCGTGCCTTAATTGACCCATACGGAAATACATCCTACTTGCTCAGCGGAACTGTAAATTATTGGCACTGTTCGATGTTCAGCAAAGCGAAATATGTAAACCAAAATTTGATTGCTTGTCTCAAAATGAATAAGTAAAATTTTACGTTGCTTATATTTGATAGTATGAGAATGTCCTTTTTGGTTTCATCACAGTTTTGGCATAATTATGGTATCCACTTGGGATGACGATAACCTTTAACCTTCAGGATTCTACCCTTGTGTGAAGGCTGTTTGCCTTTAAGTCTTTTATTATGAAATAAAGCAAATTTCGAAAAAATGGACCATGACAATTAGATCGATTTGATTGTAGTATACTCTTCATTCACACAAAAATATTTTAGAAAAAAAAACAGGATGGTAATAATTCTCATTAATTATTTAATAAAATTATTTCAATTTTATATTATTGTTGTTTGTAGTTTCATAATAATTTCATTAAAAAATTATTTGGTAACCCTTTATTTAAAAAAATATCATCATTGATTCAATCCAAACACTTGAATGCAATTTTATACATGTTCTCTTCAAACTTGCTGGTATACCTGGAATTATTAAACTTGCAATCACTCTCCCTCTCAGGAGTGTAACCTACAGCTGTACTTTCAAAAATTATGGAGTTACTGAACCATACCAAAATAACTAGGTACACAGTCGTTCCCCAAACGTCTTTCTTGCCTCTATAATTTTTTACGCGTATCTCAGATGTCCCAAATTTCCTCCCTCAAGCCCTCTAAAGCTTCTCCAAACCCAACAAGATCATCTTCCGTCACTCCAATTCTTTCAAAGCATTCTATGTCATCTTTCCTACCTTCTATAAAGTGATTTAACCAAATTGAATATCCTGAATCAAGCGTCATTACTTCTGAAATTTTCCCGAAATGTGGGTAAAATAGATATGCCTGAAATTTTGACAGGTAAAAATTAAGCGAAAGTGATGAAAAAGAATTTGAGCATAAAATTGTCTAGGAGAGGAACCGAGTATTTTTTCATTCACACCTTAAATGTTTTACCCAGAATTTCTGAAACATCTTCAAATTCTCTCAAAATAATTATAAAGGAAAATTCTCACAATAAGTGTTGGAGAAGAAACAATTAATGACGACACCGGGCAATGTATGTGAAACAAAGATATGAATTATTTCATAAAGATTTCACCGGGATCAAAGGTTTATCTTTTTATTTTGATCTTAAGTCTATCTTTTGCGCACTGCACCTGGAATTTTTTAAGTAGACTAATGTAACGTTCACATTGCGCTTCTGCAAGCTAAATTTTTTCGTCAGCAAGCTAGCTTGCTGAGCGAACGGTCTGCAAGTTGATTTACTTGCACGTATGGAAGTTTTGTTCACATTGGTTTTCAGCTGCAAGTGCAAGCAATTTGTCTGTTGGCAACGTACGGTTAGCGACTTCTTCTATACGTCGTAAATTTAACACGGTGCAGAATAGAAATCGACAGAAATTTAACATTGCGCGGCATAGGAGTTGGTTGAAGAAGTTAACAAGGAACTCAGTGGGAAATGCAAGCATGTTCATCAGCTTGCAGAGGAAAGTAGAAGCGAGTTCTACTTCACTTCTGCAAGTAAAATCGACCCTCTGCAAGTCGCATCTGCAAGTAAAATGCTTGCAGAGGCGACCAATGTGAACAGAACTTGCAGCGCTGCAAGTAAATACTTGCAGAGGCGACTTTTTGCTTGCAGAAGTGGCAATGTGAACGGTATATAATGATGATTAAATCTCCTTGAAAATTGCAACACGCCGAGAAATACATATACTTATTATGGTCTATAAAAAATACATTTACATACATGAAATATTTTTGAATCACATCTTCCATGAAACTTCAAAATGTCCACATTCCATCCTAATATAATTGAAATGAAAGATAAATTAATAAACATTAAAGTAACCATACAAGCCAAAGCTTTCAGAAATTCAGAAAGCTATTAATAACTCCACAACTCTACAAAGGACAAAGTCGACGAAATTAGGCGCAGATGTCCTCTCAAGGGGTTTAAAACTTCCGACCATTAAACCTACTAACGGAATTGAATTGATTGATTTAATAATTCCTTTTTCTTCAGACTCCAGTCGCTTATTTGTAGCTATAATAATTAACATTTCGTTTTTACATTCCTTTATTTTGACAGGTAGCTCAAATGTTCGCTCATAAAGTATCACAAATGCTACTGACGACGTACATGCTACGAAGCACATGGCACTGAAGTACAACTTATGCAAAGGGAACACTCGAACACAAAAGTAGAAAAGTAAAATCGATGATGTCAGAAAAAATATTTTGCTGTAAAAAACTGCGAAGCCAGCGACCTCGTTAAATAGCTGGATGAGCAGTTGCAGTCTGCGTAGTCCAAAATAACTATTTCGAATCTGAGATTTGTACCAAGCCCGTACACCAGATGGTACTGCTCTGCAAATTTTCATAAATGTTTTTTAATTATTACAATATTATTATTCCTTTTAATCATCGTGATTAATATATAGTTTTGAGAATACATTTGAGCAGCTCTGAAGGAAAAGCCTTACTTGAGAGATTCCAAGTTGATTTCTGCTAAGTTAAAGCACATGTCGAAAAACAAAGTTTCAGCAAAAATCGCAAAAAAACCAATTGAAACGTAAATCCACATTATGCAAAACTCCAGGGCAGCGAATACAGCCTTTAGTATTGAACACTGAAGGTGGATTGGAAGGTTAGAGTACAAATAATTGGAGCTTAAAGGATTAATAAGAAACACCACGACGTAGAGGAAGGGTAGAGACAATGCTACCAGGGGTACAAATATGAGAAAAATTTGATGCCGCTTCATCCTTCGAAATCTTGACCAATCATTGGACAGGACTCCTAAAAATTGAATGAATAATAATAGACATGTACATTTTCGCATCTTCATGGAAGTTATTTTAAGTATTGAGGCATAATTATGTAATACATACCTGGGTAATATCCTAGCATGTTATTAAATACGCAAATGTACACATCTGGATATTGCCAAAATATAGTCCTCCATGTAAGGGCATTTTGAATTATAATTGCAATACATAACGTACACGGGAGCTGTGCCATGTCCAGAAAGTTGTGATGTTGAATATAAAATAAAGATTTACAAATAATTATGAACAGATTAGCAGATCCTATGAAAATGTACACGTAGTGAATAAACAATTTCGGCAGTAAGGTTTCAGCACAAAGATTTCCCTCACGGTCTTGAACTTTTACAGGAAGAAAGCAAAGCTTTGACAAAACTTTTAGTAGAAAAAAATTTAAGATCAAATCTTTCTTACAGATCATTTTTTTGTACCTCAGAAACTGTACATTATAATAGGTTTGTGTAACGCAACTATAGAACAAACTCTGGCTTTACTTCCCACCCCAACTTTTCCATTTGGTCCTCGTCAAGTTTTGCGCGTGTATTCATTCTGAGAATAGTAAGTTGTTGTAAATTGCAAGGTTTTTTTCTCTTTAATATACATAATTATACATTTAGTAAGTCTTATTTCTATTTACATTATATATGCTAAGAATATTTAAATAAATTATTTTATATGTTGTATGTCACAGTTATGTTTTATTTGATTTCAGACTTGCGTATGCCGACATGTAAATTTCAAACAAATAATATGTTCGATATATGTATGCATGTATAATCTCGAATTTTTGATTTCCAGTGATTTCTCATCTAAATACCCAATTGGGGCTTTTGTGAGGCTAGTAGCTCTACTCTAAGTAAATATACATAAAATAACTTCCACGTGGGCAAAATTATCCTAGAAGAGGGACCATTAGGTCGTAATTGAAATATTCGTTGTATTTGTCATCTCCATTAGACGCTCACAAAGGGACTTATGTATATATGGATTTTTGGAATTTTATAAAGTTACCTCACCGGGTGGAATGTTTGAAATAATTCTATAGATCCATAAAACCACTATTAATTTTTGAATGAAATATCCTAAAATAGTCATTGCATGTGTATCCTTAATCCTTAAGAAAGTACACACGTACATATGTTTAAGGACTGTATCTATTACAAATCAGCTCTTACAGCGCTAATTTTGTCGTTTATATAGTAGGGATGTTCATATGTCTCTATGTACTAATGTACATGTATGTAGGCCTGCCTTCATTACCGCCAGAACCACAACAAATACCACTTTTAGCCTTAAGTTGACAAGAATTATTTCAGGCTCAGTCCTCCCTGCGTGTGAGTAGGTAATGTAAGAGGTTCAAATTTTGACACCTACCGTGGTTCTCACAAGAAGACAAATTAACACTGTGTTAAACGAAATGGGTTCAGATATTTTTACCTTTTAGAGAAAATGCTCGTAATAGCAGGACCTTTGCAGCACTGTCCATCTCCAGTAGTCCCGCTAGCTTAAAATATTTATAGATGCTTGTGACGTTTATACGTGCTCTCCTTTACAGTATGAGACATTCTGTAATGGCAACAATTACGACACTGGTAAATGAATGACGGATAGTGTTCTGTTTCGTCCCTTCTTACTTGCAAAATTTCAACAGTAAAGTCAAAAATAAATAGCACAAAAATACTAATTTTAACAAAATTGTTACGTCTGAACGTTTATTGCTCGCATATTTTCCAATGCGTTTGGTCTTTAAAATGTAGTCAACATAAAATTTGGTAAATCAGGAAATTATTGTGCAATCCCATCAAACGTTAGAAACAAAAAGTTGTGGTAATAATTACTAATAGTTAATACTGTGAGGTCTAAAATTATTCGCAGATGAAATGCATAGCGGCACTGCAGTTGGCATCACGCCAGTACAAGTCAGAAACACCACGGGTAGCCAAATAGACACAGTTAATATCATCCAAGGCATCGGGCTGACCAACAAACCATCTAGTGTAGAAAAAGGGCTCGTGAGTGGAATCCCATTCCCAGACACCTTCAGCTACCTCATGACCAGAGCTCCAGCTTTGACCCTTAATAACGGTGGAGTTTTCTAAAAAAAATTGAAGGTCCATAAGTTTTTAATTTTCAAAATTTTTATGACAGTGCTAAAAAACAAGTTACATCTATAGCTGTAACAAAAGTAGTTCTAACTTACCAATGGCGCCATTTCCACTAGCACGAAGTAAACGAACCAAGTTTCTGTCCTTATCAGCGGAGTCAACTGACACCAAAGATCTGTTAGTGTCCCGACAGGCTTGTCTGGCCTCAACCCATGGTAGCTGTAAATAATAGTACCAGCTTCATAAATTTGAAAATATTTTGTTACAATAAGCAGCCCTTGTATTTGCAAAATTTCTGTAAATAACAAAGCGTTTTTTCTTGCCAATATTTTAGAAATGTTAGGGACTCTAAATTACTTACAGTATTGTCGGAGAAATAGAACGGTCCCAGTTGGATGAAAGCAGAGAAGCTGGTTGTAGCCAAGAAAGCCACTACTGCCAGGGAAACTAAAATAGCCTTTGCCATTTTTTGAGTATGTAATTTTGAAAAAACTTAAACTGTGGTTAAGCTCAACTTGGAAGATGACTGACTTAGTTAATGGAGACTTGATGCGGGTATTTATACCCAAATTTTGGTCGCCCTTATCAGATGTATGGAAAGCATGTCAGATTAGTAACTCGCGTCCTTTTGTTTGGTTCCATACATTGTATGTACATTATCGGAACCGATGATTACTTTGAGTCTTGCACCGGCTTATCAACCCGACAAATTTTCTGATCTGGATTGAGTTTTGCAAATCTTTACCTCGCACTCCAACAATAGTTTGATGGACGTGGTATCTGTCACGTAGGCTCATTTCATATTGAAATCATCTATAATGTGTTAGGATTTTGAAACGTTCTAGACAACAGTCATGGGCAATTGGTTTTCCTTGCCTTTAGCATTGTCATAAAAATGAAATACAATAACACCTGCCTTTTCGCCTTTCCTGCGTCATATTTCGCAGTTTGCCCTTATCTGAGAAGTAAGTTAATATTTGTGCCTTTCATGCCTTTTTGCACCATTTCGGAATGCCTTGTCTAGCCTTAAATGCCCTTTTCGTTGAAAAATAGGACTGGGTGCCCATAACATGAGGCTGGGCCTGGGTCAATGTGCAGTATGATGTCATTATGCATAGAACGTGTTTGACATGGACGTCAGTCAGTGTTCCTGTACCAAAGCAGTTAAAGTTTGTTTTAGAAAACCATCGTTCCGCGACTATGAATTACACGAAGGGTGACATCAGCTCCTACCATCCCTCTTTACTTTCTGTATTGCATTATGACTCATTTCAAAAATTTCCGATACAAATTTCTGAAAAAATGAAAATGTTTTAAAGATATTTTGGTAATTTTTAAAAAATAGTGTTAGACAGTGTTAGATAGTACGGACTGGTATGTGTATAAAAATTGCATTGAAATTGATGGAACAGTTCAGGAGAAATTTTACATACGAACATGTGGACCGATTTCAACTCATCCGAGGAAGTGGTCAAAATAATGCTTACAAAAATTTTGAACAAAATCGGTCAATCAGTTTCGGAGTAAAAGTGCGAGGAGTATAGATTTTTTTACACGCCGACCGATTTCAATCAATAACGAACTCAAACGAGTCTTTGACGTAAACAATGTTAACAAAAATTTTGACGAAATCGGTAGATTAGTTTAGGGGCGAAACTGCAGGACATTCATACAGACTCATGGACCCGCGGACCCCCGGTCAACACAATTTTATAAGAGTGCTGCCGCCGCCCTAAAAATAAGTCTCGCGCAGTAACGATTCAAGGCTTTTCTATCGTCGTCTTTTCGACGTAATGTTTTTTACGTGTGTATGGAAAGCATGTGAAACGTGTTCACTGCAATTTCTCGCAGTAAGATGCCCTTGATCATACTTACTTTAATCCTTAGCATAATTTGAGCCTTCCTATAACTTTGCCTTTCTACTGAATTGCTTTGTACTTTTATAAATGTTTAAGCCTTCCTCCCTCCTTGCCTTCATTGAAGACGTTTTTGAACGCCTTCTATCCATTTTTCCTTATTACTACTAGGCATTCTCCAAGGCAAGGTGCCCATGATTGCTAGACAATCTATATAAACGTGTACAGGAACACAAATTTTGTTCTTTGCACGTTGTTGCTTCTTGCATATATGTTTCACCCGTGTTAGGGCTGAACAATTAGGGACAGTAATGAGACCCAGTTATAATCAAATCAATCACTCAAGATAAGGGAAATAAACAAGAGAAGCCTTGAAAGAGACGGTTTTCCTGCTCACGTCCACCTGCAATACCGTGGGTACAAATCTAGTTACTTATGCAGTAAGTTTCACTAATAATCATGACTATTTAGGAATGCTGACCCGTCTTTTTCTCAAACGAAATACCGGCCACTGGGCTGGTCGGGTTTGAGTCATAAATAATTTCAGATCATAGATAGGTAGGCTGTTCTATTTAATTTCTATTTTTTTTATATTTCTTTGTATTGTATTGATGGGAAAGTTTCAACCGGACACGCTTGTAAATTTTGAGTATGGGCTTGAAAGAAGTGGATAAGGAAAAATTTAAGAAAATTTGTCATTTCCTAATAAAATTGAATACTAATAAAGTGTCTACATGTATATAAGGTATACACGTTTGTATATTTCTGATACAAGTAATTGCTTATAAGTACAGGAGATTTTACGAAAGTTCAACGGTTGCTTTTAAAACGAACAGAAGTAATTATTTTAAGTTAGAGTTTGGAAATGTTATAGGAAAATATAGAGAGCGAATAACTGTAGTTACACATGTTACACACACGCTTAACTTGTATATAAAGCAGATTTTATCCAGGTTCTTTCCCAAACCAATTGTTGCAACCGATTTTCCATTATTCAAAACCATCTGAAATAATAAGCCATCTAAAGATATTACATTTTTGATCCTTAGCTTTGAACAGCCCTACAAAATCTTTATTTAACGTGCACTATTAGTAAGGCGTGCTTTGCGGTTTACTATGTCCCACTAGAATGTTCAAATCAAGAAAAGGGAGGATTCATTTGTGATTATGATGTTTTATATTAATATGGTCTACTCTCCATATAACAATCAACAACGTCCCAACGGCATACACAATTACGTTCTTATAAGGGAATGCCGTTATTCCAATTTTGAATACTAGATCTAGTCATAAAGATGATCTTGGATGGTTGAAAATTATAAATGATCATATACGACCTCAAAAGATGAAATGCATTAATAGTGAAACTTTTAGGCATTCTCTCTCAAATAATTAATGTTTCAGGAGAAATATTCCTTGAATAATTCACTGACGTTATTAAATTCCATTATAGGCGGAAAGAAAAAAAATGTGACCTTTAAGAAAGTTTCGTTATGACGTGTGCAGTTAAAACGGGTATAATTTAATATATAAAAACTCTTGGGTGACTCTTAAGGTGCGGCTACAAGGAGAGTCGATTATAACTACATCAGGGCGATGAAAAGTTAGGAATCTTTTTGAAATTTCTTTTCAAAAAGATCATACATGTTAGCTCAATGTTTTCGATATTTAAATTTAACAGTTTATCAGCATAGAAGTCACATTCAAATGATGTAATTATAGTAAATAGTATTAAAATGGGCTTTCATTGAGGAAAATTGGGCTGATCGTGAGATGTCCCTATGAAGCATTCATTTCCGGTAAAGTAGTGCTGAATTGATTAGATCGTCAAAGAAGTAATTTATTGTAAAAAATAAATAGTTAATTAAATTGACAAATTCGATTGGGTAAACTGTAATCTAATTTGAAAGTAACTTGAGCATAGTTCCAGCAATAATAAAAAATATAAACAAGTAATCATACGTAGATTTAAACAAGGATTATTTCATAATAAGACTAGAGGCTAAGACTGAGAGCGATAAAATTATATATAACTTTCTCATTACTTTATCACCATCATTTACCAAAAATATCAGTTGATCTGTCCCTAAAGATCACTGGAAAAGCTTAACTAGTAGATTGCTATCATTTTTTAAATCAATTCTCGCTGTTGTACAAGGCATACGTGAAATAATTTCCATAAAGTGCTCCTCAGTCTTAGGTAAGCGTTCAGCTAATTGAGTTAGAATTTTGTTAGTGGCAACTAAACGAACATTACAGTTCCTATCTTGAGCAATTCGTTTTCTCCACGTGTTCAATTCAGTCAATGCATGCCACTGCTGTTCATTGAAATGATTTTTGTACTTCTCCATCCATTCATTCTCATTCCTTGCGGATAAGCCCTGTGTTTGAGCACTTTTGGATAATTCGTAGACAGACAGCAAATATCCGTTTTCAAGCTTCATCAAAAGCTCCTTCTGTTGATCGTACACGTTCAAAAGGAAATGGGAATCCTTTCTTGCAGCCTTAATTGTAGTTTCAGTAAGTGGCCTGCGCACAACAAAAAAACAGAGAACTTACATTTGCTAAAGCTCAAATAAATTCAAAAATATTTCTGCACGGAAAATACCTCTGCTTCCAGAAACCTCGATGACTGCTTTCTATATTTATGTACTTATGCAAAAAATATCCAAACGTGTTAATCTCCTCATCCCGTTCCTCAATTATCTTCTCTGTCGACTTTATGATCCTCTCAGCCTTCCTGATGTCAAAGAGTCCAATTACATGAATACCAAAATCTTTCTTCAGACTGAGAATATCCACTACCTTCCCACAAAATGTAACCTGCAAGTATTACACAATCAACTATTATCTCAATACCTAATCAAAACAATCACACTTATGATTTAATGACTATTACCTTCAAAATATATGGATTGGCAAAGATCTCATTCAATTCCTTCACAATTTCTTTTTCTAAACTCAAACAGTCAACTACATAATCCTTGAATCGCGTTGAAATTGTGATTAAACAAGCCAGTCTCTGGTAATTAGTGGAGGAGTTCTTGACACGAAAGCCAATCTCCATCACTTGAAGATCTCTCAATTCAGTCATCATTTCCTTGAATTTCTCTTCCGTATTGATAATATCCATTGGAGTGTCCTGCACGTTTAAAACTGGCCACTTAACAAAACTATGCTTGAGGAACAACGGGGCTGGTCTCCAATCCCAAATACTTCTCTTTTTATCGGTGGCAATCCTAATAACAGATTAACAAATAGATTAACAGATCTTTTAAAAATGGAAATAAAATATACTCCAACAAATAATAATTTATTAGTTGCTCAATGATAAAAATTTAATTACGTTGTTGAGCCAATGTTACGAGAAACTTCTGGAGTGGTCCAAGGAATGCTACATTTGGTCTGCAATAACTTTGACGCTTCCTGCTGTCGAAATGTCTCCAGTAATTCCAGATTCGGCTCATTTTTATTACGGACTGTCACACTCACGCTATTAAGATCCGGAGTAACATTTCTGGTAATTCCTTCCGTCGGAATTGTAATGCTACTGAATTTTCGAATCCCAGGGAAAGTACTTTTTTGAACAAATTTTGCCACAAGTGTCATTGCAGTATAAAAAAACTTATAATACTAAAAACATCTGCTTTTATAAGGAATGGTAAACAAACTGTAATTAAGTAAGATTTCTGGCAATAAACGAATAAAAATCTGGCAGGTCAAAATAATATGAAAAATATATAACGTGGATTTTGGAATTACGCGTGTAAGAGAAATGTTCCCTGTTCCCGCCTTTTTTCATACAAACTTGAATCTCTTGACAGTAAGGTTTTTATTGCATAGATGGGAAGTGCGTACATAATATTTTTTATTCACTGTTTACACATATAATTACATAAATGAAAAAGTTCCCCAAGAAAAGTGAAAGGTTTTTTAACATGAGCCCTAAAAATTCACACCAGTTTTGGAAATAACCTCCAAAGTCCGAATGGATTTCCCTACTGCTACAAAATGTGCAGGAAAAATGTAAACTCCGGAAGTCCTGAAAGTAAAGACCAATTGGAATACCTGCATCCAACAGTTGGGTTACCCCAAAATCCATGCCCCCATTTTTTATATGGTTTTTCAAAATTTTGACCTGGAATAATTAAAGAAACACCTGTAAATCTTGATCTTCCTTGCCTGCCAAGTGCTGCCGAAGATGGCATGAAATTTAGATACAGTTTGGGTCCATTTGCAAGCTCTACCTCTAACATATTTTTTAATGAAAAAAATTATGGTCCTGGTCTTGGGTTCAAAATGTCAGAATTCAATTTTGAGGGGGTTTAGTATTATGGAGAAATCGCAATTAATTTTGATGAGGATGTCGTAACTCAAAAATTTCCTCGTCAACATTTTGGCGCGGTAGCCAACATTACCAATATTGTGATCAAGATTTCATTAATTTTTTTTGTCAGAAATGAATGATGTCAGACTTGTCCCCGCCCTCCCCCCACCTTTAAGATAATTTTCTTTCGGTGGAGCTTTTGAATTCGTTTTTTAATTTCATAGATATGCTGCCTGGAGCCCTCGAGTTCAAAATTTCTGAAACAGATATTTTGGAGCTAATAGCATATAGCAAAGCTGTTGTACTTTCGAATAATAAAGATGTCGCACCTAGGTCATTGAAAGCTTATTTAAAAGGCACTGTCGTAGCCCTCAATACCTTGTGTTTATAGGTAACTTTTTACATTAGAAAGTAATGTTATGAATTATTATGGGCTCCGGGGTCGAACGTTCGAAAGGTAATTTTGGTTATGATTTTGTTATTACTAATGTTAGTTTACGACGTAAACACGTAATAAGCAAGTACGTAAAGAATACGTTAGTATGGTTCTCTTGGATTCATTCGGTGACACTGCTGCCCCAGTCTAGTCAGACTTGGCTAGACTAGGAAGCAAAATGGACGTAAAAGAATAGACTTGACTTGACTGCGCATGGTGTTATAATTACGAGACTTGACTAGAATAGACTAGGGTAACTTGCGAAAACATGGGACTTGACTACACTTGACTTGCTTGACTCCATGGAAAAGCTAGTCAAGTCGTAATTACTGGAGGCTCCCTCACGTAGCTGAAAAATAAAGCTAGAAAGCCAGCATTAAATTCCACTGTACACGAGGTGCTCATCGTCAGTACCGTTTAGTATGCTTAAACATATGGTTTCGTTTCGAAAGACCAAAACATGAAATTGTCTACTAGGTACGTGGAAACAGGCACTCCGGAACGTCCAAAAAAGTGGGGCGGACAACATTTTAAAATTAGTTTTCGTTACTTTGCTATTGGTCACATACAAACGTATGTATGTACATATGTATAGGGTTACACAGTATTTTTCGTTAGTTAGCTCATATGAGCATGCAAAATATAAGACTTTTAATTTTTGTTCCAAATTTTTTTTAAAGAACAAGTTTTTATAGAAGACACCAGCTAAATCTCATATATTAGACACATTTTCCTACACACAATAAATACTATCAAAATTTTATTGATTTCAAATAGTGGTATCAAAGAATCATTGAACTGATTGGCGATATATTTCCGGGAATGGTTCAATCTGTTCTTTCATTTTTGGCCTACACATGGTCCAAGTGTAGAACCATTCCTCTAGATCTGTTCCACATTTTTCGTCCCAGGAACATTCTCCAGTAGATTTACTGGTTTAGAAGTTCATGGTCTTTTCCATCCGTTGGAACAGACCAAAATTTGTGTCGGTGAATTTTTTGATGTAAATGTTTCACCAAACAAAAATATTACATGTTAATTATTAATATCCTGAAATAAACTCCTTGGGTGACGTTTTAATACTCAGTTGAACTCTTTTCAATAATATTGGCGAGCTAAAACCTATTGAGTTTATAAATTCCTCCTAGACAATTTTCCGTTAAACTCGTATACAGGAATGGTATTATCTGTCTGGTCCGACATTTTGGAACAGATTTATTGGTCTGGCATGAATTTGGAACGAAATTCAAAGCAAAAGTTTCAAATTGTTCAAACTTTTGATCCAGGTCAAGATTTTGGCCTGGATCAATCTGGCTAGAGGAGGTCAATATGTTCGGCATACGTAGCGGGAAATAATATTCCAAATTTAGTAATAGTAAAGAAAATTGGATAGAACAATATCCTCTAATTTTTGAATGGGCTGCGTTGCGTTGAATACCTAAGTTACTATTTGAATAATCACACAATTTCAACCCTGCAAGTTTTGCAATACTGGCATAAAATCGTTTGAATAAGTTCAAAATCATTATCAAGGATGAAAACGGTAGCTTTAAAAAAAGCGACTGCAGTATGACCCACTACTTTCATTACTCAATTTTGGTAGTTACCTAGATGCGCCGATCTTCACATGCATGCATACACCAGGATGGAAAGATATTTATCGTTTGAGTAAACATTTTTGTCTAGAAGAGATAGTTTGTTGCGAGTTTTTTAAAAACGACTAACAGCAGTTTGTGGAGGATTTTAATAAAAATGAAGCTTCATAGGAGTTTTGACATCAAAAAGTTAAGAAAAGGTTAATTTGATTCTTAAAAGTGGGATGGGGACAGCAGCATAGCCTGTCCCTCCCTGACCTTTTTTGGGAGGGACAATGTCCCTCCTGTCCCCCCTTATTCCGGAGTGCCTGCGTGGAAATGTTGATAAAAAATCAAGTTTTTAGTTACAATTTATTCCTTTACAATGCAACAGATCAAAATTAAAACTAGGTTACATTTTCCACATTACTTTCTATAGTTAAAAGTATTGATTTTTGCAAAACAATCATCTGTGAATACTTTTCAAATCGCAGCTAAGAATTATAACCATTTTTTGAAATGCTTTCCTTGTTGGTAGAGGTCCTTGAATATATACCTGGTGTGATTTTGCTGGTTCACAACACAATCTTACTAAATGTTATTCTTGTATTGATGTTGTAAACTACACGTGTTGTTTCTCATTTGTAAGTTGTTTTATGCAAATAAACATGAGCTGGTTTTTTGCGAGGTATTAGCTAAAATCAGAAAATTTTGAACATAAGGAATCTCAAATCGAGTTGAGAATCCAAATGAAAACATTTTTTTAAAATGCAGTGTGACTAGGGGAATTGCCTAGACTTGACTAGGGAACCAGCTGCAGAATCAAGACTAGGACTAGACTTGACTATTGTTACTTAAACATACAGCTGACTTGACTAGACTTGAATAGTTGCGGCTCTGAACTTTAAAGACTAGACTTGACTTGACTAGGCAGCCTGGCGGGCAGCAGTGTTCGGTGATGAGATTTGGAATGAGGAGGACGTAAAAATTATTAGTAAAGGAACTTGGAGCAATTTGGGAAAACATTTTATTTTTCATCTGAAAACTTATCCTAGGGCTACTAACTCCATGTCGGAGTAGTAAGATGGGACAGGCACAGAGCCCTACAAGATAAAATCATATCAACCAAAATTTCGAAATCGTAGTCAAAACTGCAATCCGACATTGAGTTTATACTCTTCCGGTACACGCTCGTTATTAGAGACCCTTATTTGAGTATTTTCTTCAGAGTAAGGGACATAAATAAACAGATTCTCTTAACGAGTTTGGCATTATAAGAGTGGTCCGGTCTGGTCCCAGGTTTGGACAAGTGAATCTATTCCAACATTTTGTACCAAACCGTTAGGACCGTTCTTGTATAAGGACCATTAATAATAATCTGATCACACCAAATTATTCCTCGATGGGCATTTGCAAACCAATTCCTTTTCAACGGATACCCAGGAGTGTAAAAAACGTCCAAAAAAACTTCAACCAAAGAAGTTTGTTTCAGCAATATTAATACTGTAAAACAGTAGAAATTGCAACAAATAAGGATGATTTGCAAACAGACCACATGTTTCTGGTCCAGAAAATCCACAGGACTCTGTTCCTTGGTCCGAGAGTCTGGAGCAGACCATTTTAAATGATCGTGCTGTTGAACCAGGCAGATCAGAAATCTTGGAACAGACCGGAACATTCCCAGCACTATACATAGACTGGACTCACAGTAAAAAATCAATATGCTTTTTATATGCTGCTTGAACTTCAATGATTCCGAATCTGATGCCACTATAGATAAATTGAATGTGAGTGCGATGTCAACTATTAGCATACGTAGGCTGCAATTAATTCATTCAAGTTAATGTTTTACTATCATACGCCCTACTATAGCTACATGGCCCTTTGAAGCATAATGAAAAATAGTTGATGAGATAGTGTATAGAGTCTAATGACGGCATAAATGCCTGATTATGAGCTGGGAAAACTTGACCATGTACTTGGAAAAACTTGGGGTAATTTTGTATGATATAATAAATCGGGTGATAAGATAACTTTTGTAGTTTCGAAAAAAAATCTGTATTAATTGTATCTCTCATTCCCGAAAAACATGTTATTGCCTAATACAATAGTACATCAGTACCTAGATTAGTTACGTCTTCTCCCGAGATGACGTCAATTTTGCATACAAGTTTCATCAAATAGTTATCAGTTATATGGAATTTATGCTAGCAATAAGCACTTCACAGATGATCAACTCACTATAGATGTGCAATGATCAATAATTTAATCTATGCTTTCAGGTCATCCTAACAGTTGACAGCTATGCAGAACGTCGCATATTTTTGACAATGTGTACTCATTGTCCATTCTGGGGTTTTGTGTTGATCACTTGACAGGTAGGAAGACTACAGAGTCAAAGTAGGACCCGCAAATATGCCGAGTTTTGTTATTTTTTCCACAATCTTAGCATTGTTGTTTCTCAATTGTGAAGCGTGGTGTGATGATAATTATTGTTATTCAGATGATGGAATTGCGTGAGTGCTAAAAAAATCTCATTATTCAGCATTTGTGAATTTACTAAAAATATCTACATTAATTTCGCACATTCAAACTAATATTCTATTTTCCTGTAGGGTAACTGTAATTTACAGTATGGTAGTCGGATTGGCTGCAATCATCGCAGTGGGAATCGGTATTTGTTGTGTTTGTTGTTCCTGCTGCCCGTGCTACAGGAAGAAGACGAGGACGCCTCAAACTTTCGTTGCTGCCCCTGTACCTGGTTTCGTCGGTGAGAAATTCAGCAAAACTTGCTACTGGTCTCAGGACACTTGTAACTAAAAACGGATAAAATGTATGGCTGTGTGATTTGCAGGACTGAATGCCAACGGAGTAATGATTGGACATCCTTACGTCACAGCTTACCAAGTAAATCCTGCTTTTCCCAACCAACCAGCGTATCCACCCCAGTTCTTACAGCAACAATATTATAGTCAGTACCAGCCACCTTATCCTCCTCAAGATCCACCGCCTTATCCCCCTCAAAGTCAAAGTGACGGCCGGACTCACGACCCCCTAGCTTTGGGTACAAGCAGTGCTGTAGCCCAGAATAACGACAAGCAACAATTTAATGTAGCTGTTGACGACCATCCCCCACCATATCCGATCACTGGGATCGACCAGGAGCAAAACAGATTCTAATTTTAAATCCACCTCTTGTTTTTTTGAGCAGCCCACAATCTGTTAGCTTGTCTTCGATTCTTAAGATGACACATTGAATGACTCTACTGCTTTGTTGAGGTTTAAGCTCTTGAGTACTTACCTAGTACATTAAATTAACGTAGCATGGTCAACACGTAACACTTGTTGAAAAATGTACGTATTGTTGCATGTAATCATACAAATCAGGTTGGGTCAGGCGCGTAAACCAAGTTAGTTTTAAGTTGGAGTTTTGAAAAATATTATGTTCAAAATGGGACTCCATATTTTAAACAACTTGACCACAGCCACTTTCCTACTAACGGGTCATGCTACAAGAGTCGAACTATGTACAGATATTAAATCTAAATTCACGCAAGTTAACAAGCCCAGTATGATTATACCACTTACATTTTTGACTCCACATGCTATTTCAACAGGAGTATCAGGAATTACATGAAATGATCCTTCACTTAAAGGCAACTCCGTTCAATAGTCCAATATCTCAAACATGGTTTATAAATCCCGCAAGTATAATTTTCAAAACTTCATTTAAATATTTTCAGGTCACAATGTACATTTTGGTGACAAACAACTCCAATAATTGAGATGAGGTTGACTTGTTTTTCATTGGTTTATCTGGAATGTATAACAAAATTACATCATAACATTTTAAAGGGCTATCCTCAAAGATTTTGTTATGAAAGAATGTCAGTTGTTTTTTGTTTTTGTTCCAAAAATGTGTACTTAAGAACACAAATGTACCCACAAACACAAATATGTTCACCTATTGATTAAGTACTTTGCCCTCGCATTAACCATGATGTCTCCTGGCGCCTGTTAAATTTATTGTACCTTGTGGCCATCTATATAGTAGCTCTTCCAATTCTTCCCTACCCCGCAACGCAGTTTTGTCACATTAAAAAGGATGAGATAACATGCTATAACATTGAACATCAACATTAATTTGAAAATTAACCCAAATATATTTTGTTTATACAGATGTTGTATTTAATGGAAAAAAACACCTGAAACCATTGACAATGATTAATTTCTACTGATTCATCCTGCCTACATTCTAGGAAAACGTTGTGCCTTCTCGGAAACGATATGGCCAGTCACTGTATCAGACAGAGCCATACCTGTAATAGTAAAAGAAATGTATATTAGAATCGTACCTTACTTTTACTCTCCTCACCACGAGCTACTAATGATAAGATAAAAACTCTTGAAGGCATTACATGAACTTACAAAAATATTACAAAAATATGGTATCAAATTCCCAATGGTTTAGTTGTCCACCAATCCACTGTTCGGTTCTTTCGTAATATTCCGTAATTGTGAGTCATTCATCATGAAAGTGGGGGTGGGGGTATTTTGATGCGGTGTACGACGTAAAATAATTAGCCACTGCGAATGAAAAAAATTATTCTCTGTCATCTCTTCGGTCAGTTCCACATGGCGTCAAAAATTCCCCATCTTTTCCTAGCCGTACTTTCAACAGTTTTCTTCTCAGTGTTCCAAGTCAGCCATGCAGAGTGTAAGTGGGAAAACGGTATTTATGAATGCACAGGTCCCTCAGCACGTCTGAAGTGAGTCTGATTTGATATCCTCAAAATGATTGCCCAATTGTGAAGTCATAAAGAAGCAAAATTTTAAACGATTTTCACAGCTACCCCTTAATCATTGGGCTCGCCGTGGCAGTGCCATTATTCATCCTATCAATTGTCATAGTTATCTGCATTTTTTGTGCCCGCTGCCCACTTCA
Organism: Allacma fusca; assembly: GCA_947179485.1. Lineage (NCBI taxonomy): Eukaryota > Metazoa > Arthropoda > Collembola > Symphypleona > Sminthuridae > Allacma > Allacma fusca. The sequence continues at coordinate 41,140,082 of OX359246.1, forward strand.
CAGAAGGATGAACCGTCGGAGGGTCCGCTCTCCAGTGTTTGTCATTCAATATCCTTACCAAGGTTTGTCTTGAAATACTCAAAATAGAAACTTACCCCTACTGGTAACATTTTTATAAATTTCAATTTAGATCAAATATTGGATTTAGGTACGTCAAGTCAGACGGGATACTCTTACCAGGGTTATTCGAGAAACCCCTGTCCTTCCCATCAACAGCAGCATTCTCCAAAGTATAACACAGCAGTGCCAACTGCATCTGGGTGGACTAGTGTCATGGCTACTTGATACAGAGACAAAAAAATTTGTACATCCTGCACAATAATTTCTCCTGTTGGCGCAAATATATTTGAAAACATTACATTAATGCCCTTAATTTTTACTAATATTTATACTTATAAATTTTATCCTTTAATTGTATTGCCAGAAGCTAACTTTGCTCCTTATGTGCATACGTGCTCGTGGAGATATAGCCTAATTGTATGTAATAGTTTCATCCCAAATAAAAAAAGTCTATTTAATTTATTAAACGTTTTCAATGTAATTTTATGCAATGCATCCTTAATGCCTAGAAATACAGTATGTATTGTATGTAAAGTCATTATTTTAGATCAACTGTTCGCCAAAATAGTGATGATGGCTGTTTAATTAATCACAAAAGTAAGACGTCATTATAGCTTTTAATTGTTTTTCAGTTTTGGAGTCCTCGACATTCTCTGGAACGGCGTACATTGAACGGGTTCGATAATTTCCACACTTGTACATACGTCCACAATTCGATTGTGTATGATCTCCCTTATATCTACCTTATAATTGAACCTATTGCACCATAATTTTTAATGAGTGTAGAAGGTTGTGTTTCTTACCCGTGGCGTCGATAAGCATTTGATAAGATAAAAACCATTATAATGCCTGGTCAAGTTCACCGGCAAGGATAAGGCTATGCATATAATTATATAATTATATGTATATTATTTTATAAATTTATAAGACCCTTCAACTGTGAAGGTCCAGGTGGACCGACTGCTAAATGTTAACTTCGGATGACTGTCACACCTCAATTCGTTCAGTAGTAATTTTGAGCTCAGAAGGGAAGGGAAATAATTGAGAGTAAGTTAATATCGCCTGGATCAAAATATCATTAAACAGTGACTCACTCCAAAATGGCATCCACATTCTCAAGATCCCCTGTAATGCTCATTGCATTTCTGTTGTCTTTCCAAGTTTACGTTTGCAATGCTAGCTACGAATGTGAATACGATTGGTCCGGTAACTACGTATGCGAATGGACTGATGATACCAGGTAAATTACCACATTTTTTAGTAATTACTAAAAATTATTTAAAATATCTTCTCTAATCTTATTTGTCTATTTCAGTTTGGGACTCATTTTGGGGCTTGCAATAGCTATCCCATTAATCATCCTCATAGCCTGCATCATTGGCTGCTGCTGCTGCTGCGCCAATTGTCCAATGTACCGTGGAAAAAAGGACGCCCCTGTGATCATTATGCCACAACAGCAGATGTATCCCATGGGTATGTATTAACAGTACAATTATTCCTAAATAATTAGAATGAATGAACATTAATTTTTAATCATCTTAATATATGAGTTCCAAGACTTGGGATTAATCCAACTGTGCATTTATTTTACAGGTCCTAATGGACAGCCTGCTTACCCCCAACAAGGTTACGGAAACTATCCTGGCTCACCTCAAGGACCACCAAATTATCCTCAACAAGGTTATTCAAATTACCCTGCTGATGGACAACAAGGACCTCCTCAACGTGGGAATAATGCAGCTCCTCATCCTGCCCCTGCACCTGGATGGGCTGCACAAGAGCGTAAAAATTAAAGCCATATGCAGCAGATTCCAATAATTATTACTAATCATGACATGATGATTAGTAATTGATTTTTATCAAGCACAAAAGGACAATCACAATAAATATATACCTTCATTGTAATCATTGACATTCGCTGTAGTTTATTCTGCCTGTGCTATTCTTCAGAACAGCAAAATCCTGGCGAAATATTATATGAATAATGCATAAAGCTACATATGCACATATAGTTTTATACATAATTTGTATATATATATATATATATAATTATATTTGCAAATGCAAATATCCTGTATTTACTGAAGGATTAAACATGAATTGGACCTCGTACATCCACTGAAGATTTTGTTAGTTTGGGATTTTGTTTTTAACACTAATATTAAATTAAATAGCGAAAGGCTTGCTCTACAAAATTGGAAATAAATAAGGGAAAGCTACTTTTCGAAATTAACAACACCGTTGATTCAACATATAGTAAATAATTGGATAGTAAAACTCTGATATACGTGATCTCCTGGAGGTTGCCAATTTGGACCATAATAAATAGCAATCCTTTTTGTATATTATTATCGTTGTCTTTCATCTGTAAGGGTATTGTCATATTTACGCATTTCAAATTCCAGTTGGCGTTTTTAAAATCTGTTCCCAATCTCAGCTGCCCTTCCAGTTTTAGTTTGTTTTCTCGCTCTTTGATCAAACTCAGTTTTTCTATTTCGTCCATTTCCAGGACACAAACCAAAAAAGTACTACGGGAGACTGAATAAACTAAATACATTTTAGTAATTATGTGTATACATATTTTATGACTCAACCTGTTGCACTATATAGTGACTAATACCTAATTGAAAATTGAAGTCAACACAAATATTTCAAGAGTAGCGATGACGCACATTTGCTAAGAGAAAATAATTAAAGTATCTAGGAAATTCTTCGGGGAAAATATTAAGTCAATGTTTGTAATATTACAAATTTACAGTGGTAATCCGAATTTGAAGGTTCCATTCGGTCGAATTACTTGATTAAACTTCTATAAATATTTCATTTCAGTTAGTAGTGATTTTCATCCCCGAAGTGAAAGGAAGTTATTCCGAGCAAAAGAACTTGGAATCAGAGTACCACTAAAAAGTGACTGGCTACAAAATGGGGCTTAAAATATCAGGATCCCCTTTAGTGCTCATTGTGTTTCTACTATCCTTGGATACATTTGTTTGCAGTGCTGGTTATACATGTAATTACAATACCGCCGAAAACCCACACTGCAAATGGGACGATAATCTGAAGTAAATTTTTGCCACATTTTTTATTACGCATTTTAAAAATATGTACCTACTTTAGAAGGAATCTAACATTGTTTTTCCAGTTTCCGTCTAATTGTATGGATCTCATTAGCTACCCCATTAATCATCACCGCTGTCTGCCTCATTTCCTGCGTCTGCTGCGTCTCTTGTCCACTGTACCAAAGGATGAACCGTAAAAAACAGGGGGGTGTAGTTTCCACTGCACCCCAACAGCAACAATATCTCATGAGTACGTATTAACATGGAAACCAACACTTATGAAATTATCGCAATACTGGAGCAGTCATTTTTAACCATTTCAAAATACGAGCTCCAATATGTACAATACTGTAACAATTCCAAGTGGATATTTTTTTACAGGTCCCAATGGACAGCCTACTTACCCTCAACAAGGTTTTGAAAACTATCCGGTTTCCAATCCAGCGTATCCTCAAGCTCCGCCTCCGTATCCTTTCCCTCAACAAGGTGCTTCAAACTACCCTGTATCTTATCAAGTGCAACATGAAGTACCTCAGGATAATTGGAATAATGGAGCTGTGCCACCTACTTCTGCTCCAGGATGGGTCCCACCAAAACCTACAAACGAAAGCCATATTCAGCATATTTCCCTTAATTAATCCTGACATCACGAATAATGTTTATCAGTCACACACACATATTCCCTTGCAACCAATCCACATTGTTATCACTAACTCTTGTTGTGGCTGATTCTGCCTGCACTATTCCGCCCAGCAAAATCATCACTATTTTGAAACATTACATGAATAAACTATACTGCTATTTATAATTATGTACATATGTATTTTTGTACATCCAGATTTTTTTGTAATTCCTGAACCGAGCGATTAAATATACGAATAGGAGCTCGCATGAAGATTTGGTTATGGTCTTGAAGTTTGTTTTAAATACCAATATTCAAAAAAATAGTTATGAATGGCGAGGTCAGAAAATTGACTACGCCTACCCCAAAAAAGTTGATTTTGGAATTAGAAGAGCCAAATCAAAATAGTCAAAAATATATTAGAATTTTACTTGTGTAATTTTTTGCTTATGTATTACTGACGTTAATTGTCGTAAGAAAAGGAATTCTTCGGACTTCGGCAAAAAAATTAATTCTCTTCATGAGTCAATTAGACGACTTCAGGCAGTGCTTTGAAGATAGTCTCGCTATTCTCTAAATTCTCGATATAGTTGGGAAGGATAAGAGGGAAAATATCTGTAGATCCGATACTTCTCTCTTCCGTATCTTTGCTCCTAAATATGTATTTCTCTAACCTTGCGCTTTGCACCTATCAGTCCTGTTCACAATTTTAAACGTAGGGACCTATATGTGTGATAGCTCCCTGGAAAGCCCGTAAAATTTTCTGCAAAGGAGCCACAAAAGAAACTTCAGAAAAATATTTGCATCGTAATAAATATTTGTAATGATTGACTGTGAGCTTCTCGTGTAAACATTTGGTAGCTGTTCAAAGAACAACACAAGAATTCAAATGATAAAAATACACAAAATCAATTCGATTCATTAAATTTCTGCACAAAATGCATGTTGACTTGCATAGATAGCTACATTCGGATAAGTCCATTGTAGTTTTCTGCGTGAGATAATTTCAAACATTGTGACTTACAAGGGAAGCTCTTGGATTGAACAACCCGGATCAAATAGCGACTTTGAATGCTGATGTCTTATAATTATCTGTAGTCCCAGTGTCCTAACCAACATTAAAGTTCATGCTTACAACTCTGGTTACTCTCAATATTTAGGAACCGCGTAGACAGGATAAAGTTCTGCTGTAGCTGTAATTATTATATGTGTCTGCATTATACATCTTACATTGATACATGCATTTGACGAATGAATCTATTGCGCATTATATCTGTAAGTTTTAATCAGTACTGAAGATTATATTTTTGAAGGGAACAAATGACAAGCAATTGATAAGAGAAAAAAGTTAATGCATAGGCAATTCCCCTGATAATGTAAAGTCAATGTCTATAGTTATAAATTTACAATGGTGATCCGAATTTTAAAGTTCCTGTCGGTCGAGTCAGTTGATTAATCTTCTGTGAATACTTCAACTTGATCAGTAGTGATTCTCATCCCATAAGTGAAGGAGAGTAATTCCGAGAAAAATAACTCTGAATCAGAATACCACTTAAAAGTGGCGGACTATAAAATGGCATCAACATTTTCAAGACCTCCTTTTGTGCTCATTCTGTTCCTATTATTGCATGTATATGTTTGCAGTGCTGAATATACATGTAGTTATGATGAGAATGGCAACTACACATGCGATTGGTCGGATGATCTGAAGTAAATTTTTCCCACATTTTTTATTAAGAATTTTAAAAATACCTACTTTAGAAGGAACCTAACATGGTTTTTGTCCAGTTTGTCCCTAATTATAGGGCTTTCATTAGCAATCCCTTTAATCGTCACCTTAGTCTGCGTCATTGCCTGCTGCTGCTGCGTCACCTGTCCGATGTACCAAATGTTGAATCGGAAAAAAAGGAGGGGCGTAGTGTTCGCTTCCCCACAACAGCAGATGTATCCCATGGGTATGTACTAACATGGAAATTAATGCGAAATTATGGGACAGTTATTTCAAGCCATTTAAAATTATGAGTTCTAAATCCAAAGCGTGCAATTAATCCAACTGAGAAATTATTTGACAGGGCCCAATGGACAGCCTGCTTACCCTCAACAAGGCTTTGCAAACTACCCGGTTTCCAATCCAGCGTATCCTCAAGCACCGCCTCCTTACCCTTTCCCTCAACAAGTTCCGAACTACCCTGCATCGTATCAAGTGCAGCATGAAGTACCTCAAGAAAATAGGAATAATGGAGCTGGGTCACCTGCTCCACCATATGTTGCACCAGAACCTACAAACTAAAGCTATATTGAGCAGATTTGATACATTTAATTAATCCTGACATCAGGATAAATGTGATGAAATATATACATCTGTGCTCACACACAACCATTCCGCCTTGTAATTATTGTTGTTTTGTTGTAGACTATTTTGGCTGCAGTTTATTCTGCAGCAAAATCATTAATGTTTTGTAATATTATATGAATAACGTATAACGCTACATACTTGCGACCTTGAAATGGCGCATATGTACTGAAGATTTGTTTGATTTTGAGGTATTGTTTTCAATACCAACATTAAATAAAATAACAGCAGTAAACGGCTTGCTCGAACAAATTGAATGTACACATCCCGAAAAGCAGCCTTTTGAAATTAACATAACCGAATCAAGATGGTAATCATTTTAACAGTAAAATTCGAATATGCATACATACGTGAGACTTTCAATTCTGATTTTATAAACAAGAACCCTTTATATGATTATAACGTGTTATATTTTTGTGTGAGGGACTTCCGGTGGGACTGATGAAACATTCCTTGTAACAAAACATTTATGATAAGGGGTTTCACTGTGATGGGCTATTACAGTAACACTAACAATAAGCCATCCAGTCCACTTTGAAAAAAGGATTCCTCTCGGTTGAATCACTTGATTTAACTATAAGGAATATAAAATAGGAATTCGATCAGTAATGATTTTCAACCCAGAAGGAAAGGGAAATAATTCAGAGCAAATTAATCCTGGATCAAAATATCCTTAAACAGTGACTCACTCCAAAATGGCATCCACATTCTCAAGATCCCCTGTAATGCACATCGCATTTCTGTTGTCTTTCCAAGTATACGTTTGTAGTGCTAACTACAAATGTGATTACGATTGGTCCGGTAACTACGTATGCGAATGGAAGGATGATACCAAGTAAGTTACGACATTTTTTAGTAATTACTAAAAATAGGGCTTGCAATAGCTATTCCACTAATCATCACCATAAACTGCTTCATTGCCTGCTCCTGCTGTATCATCTGCACACTGTACTAAAGGCTGAACCGTAAAAAACAGGGTTTGTTACAGTTTACCCTGTTAACGCTCCTTAACACATTGAATTTACATGGTAACCTACATGACCGTTTCACAATCTATGTAAATGTCACGTAGATTACTGACCTGAGTTTTCTCATTTATCGCGCTCAAGCTATTCTTTGTTTCCAGCATTTAAAAAGTGTATTTTTAGAGAGAATGCCAATGCCTTATAAGGTCTTGTCCACTGACACGACCAAAGGTGAAAAATATACAAAAGGACAAAATGTGACTCTTCTTGACTGCTCCAGAAGAAACAAGTTCTCTGACTTTGATTTATGTTGGTCTTTATTTTAATAAATAAGTAATTTTGGCATTTTCTCACATCACCTTTCCAAGTTCACTTTAAATGTAATATATATATATATATATGTATACATACATGTATATATACATCGTAATATTTACAAAAACGTAATCCTTTAATTTTAATGCAAATGAATTTCATAACAGTAGCCGATTGTGCTCCTTTCGCATACTATACTCGTATATTGTATATATGTACATAGTTACACCCCACTGTATCCATACTATAGTTTAATTTTACAGGGGAAAATGTTACAAACAGTCGACTCTCCCTATAGAGTCACTCGTCCCATTCTGTCACTTTGGGTTTCGCCCAAGCTGATGTATGTATGTACATAATAATTACTATCTTTATATTGTCACTCGGTATTGTGTGGGCTGCTTTATAACATCTTATTTTTCCAGACCTGGGCTTCTTTTCTTAGCATAACCTTATTTGCGTCCCTGGGTAAAAAAGTTTCTCTCATTAGATATTTTGACAACCAGTGGCGCTGTGGGCTAGAGCTTCCTTCGGGTTTCCGAAATCCTGATGTTCCGTGTTCGGAAACGGAACGGAACAATTTCGGAACATTCTTTTTGGTTCCGTCATTGAATCGGGACAAAACCGGAACATGAGCACTTGTACCGATGATATTGGGACCGGGATGGTTCAGAGCATCGGTACGAAAAATTTCCCATATAATTTATGTCATTGGAAAGCGGAATTGTTCTGTTCCGCTCCGAACCGATCCCGGTACAATTTCTGAAGTGACGCGCCATCGTTCAACTAGAATAGAAACACAGTTCTTAACGCTCTGGCTTGTAAGCAGTTTTTTGCCAAAATAACGAAATTGGATGAACACAGCAAATGCTCATGAAGCTCGCGAAGCTGTAGATATGTAACGCGAGTATCGTTTTCCATGAAAATTAACAGAACAACTAATTTTGTTTAATAAACACGGGCATGGGCGATTTTTCTCGAAATGAAAATTCTGGAATAGAAATAATTAGCAGCAATGAAGCAAACTTGCAGGAAATTAACACTGTTAGGTCATTAAAGTCCACACGCTACAAATTTTTATTGCTAAAAAATAATTAATATATAATACTGCACAGTAGTTCTTTTTATATGGCCTAATTCCTAATTATTATTTTATATAATTAAATAATAGCATTCCCTAGCATCCAATCTATTAAAAGTATATCATGTACATATATTAAGTTTCCAGTAATTTGTACACGCATTTCACGTATATGTTGTGAAAAATTCCGGGATATTTCGGAACGGGTTCGGAACGGAATAACTAGCATAATACGGAACGGAACACAACCTGTAACGGAAAAAATACTTTACTTCTCTGTTCCGAACGGTGTCAGTTTAAATGTTCCGATGTCCCGACAGCCGAACCGGAACCGGGAACAATATTATTTGTAGGTTTCGGAACGGAACGGAATTTCCTACGGAACAAAAATGTTGAACACATTAGAAGCTCTACTGTGGGCTTTCCAGGATTTATCCAACACGGGTCCCTACGTAGAGATTTCCGGGCATGACACAACCAATGTCAAACTAATGTTGAATAATTTGCTTCGAAGGATTTATTTATTTGTTGTAACTCCATAACGTTTCCAGTACATTGTCACGTTTTGGAAGATTTATCTTTGACTTTATACAGAGCCCATTGTAGTGGGAAGGTTTACTGTTAATGTTCATACACACTTATATATAATTTAAATTTCAACGTATGCACTATATTCATATGTTAATTGAGTATTGAAGCTAATACTTTTTAAGAGTGGCGATGACAAACGTTTGATAAGATTAAAACGCTACTTGAGTACTACCACCGAGAATGGTAAATCAATGCTTACAGTTACATATGCATATATAACATATGAATTTATGATGCCGATCCAACCCGTTCGAATCACTTGATGTAACTTCTGAGGAATATAAATACTTTAATTCGATCAGAACTGATTCTCAGCCCCTAAGTGACGGAAAAAATTCAGAGCAAAATAACTCTTGTTTCAAATCTCATTAAAACGCGACTTGCTATCAAATGGGATCAACATTTGCAAGATCCCCTATAGTGTTTATTGCATTTGTGTTATCTTTGCAGATACATTTTGGCAAAGCTAAAAATGATTGTGAATGGGATCACGATCACTTCATCTGTGAGTGGGAGAATGATGACAAGTAAGTTTTTATAACATTATTGTTTATTACTTTTTAAGGATTTTAAAAATTCCTTCACTACAAGGAATCCAACTTTTACCTTTCCAGTTCGGACATAATTGACAGGGCTGCAATAGCAGTTGCGATAGTCATTATTGCGATCATCTCCTTCTGCTGCTGTTGCTACTGCCGCTGTTGTCCAATTCACAAAAGTATGCACCGTAATCGACAAGGATCACAACATCAATTGTATCCCATGGGTATGTATTATCATTGAAATTAGTAATTATTACTAAATTATTACCATTAATGAACAATAACTCTTAACCATCTAAAACAATGAGTAAATCCAAAATATGGAGTTATTCCAAATGTATATTTATTTTACAGGTCCCCAAGGGCAGCCTGCCTACCCCCAGCAAGGTTATGCAAACTATTCTGTTTCCGTTGAAGCATATCCTGAAGCTCCGCCTCCTTACGCTCATCTAGATTACTCCATCCCCCCTGTGACCATTGAAGCACATCCTGAAGAACCCCCTCCGTACCCTCATCAAGATTACCCCATCCCCTCAGTGTCCATTGAAGCACATCCTGAAGAACCGCCTCCTTACTCTCATCAAGATTACTCCAACGACGGTGTTCCACATCAAGAAAATCCTCAAGTACCTCAATACCCTGTGAATAATGAAGCTGGAACTCCTCATCCTGATCCCGCATCAGTTGCACCAGAACCTATTTAAACTAAAGCCATACTCAGCATATTTCTATTAATTTATCCTTCCATCGCTTGGTTTGGGATTTTGGACACCAATATTTTATTAAATAACTTTGACCGGCTTACTCTACAAAAGAAGAAGATTTTACATTCCAAAAAGCGGACAACCACATACAAAACATGGAAGAAGCCATGATTGTAAAAAAAAAATGACGCTGAAAAATCCCGATGTACTAGATCTCTAATAGATTTTCAATTTTCTCTCTTTTAAATAATAGCAATCCCTTATATGATTATTATAAGTCTTAAACTATTTTGTAAATGGGGGTTTCCGGCGGGACCGATGAAGTCCTTTCCTTGTAAATATCTGCACATATCTCTGATTAGGGGTAGCGGATCCCTTGAAATCGAATTTTGCTGCGAAAACACGCCATATCGGTATACAAAAATATCTCTTTAAAAGCGAACATACTTGGACCTATTTCCATTACGATCAAAGTAGGCAATTTTAATTATTAGTACATTATTGTTGATTTTAAGAGTTCGTTTACATATAGGGGGTCACTGGTGTAATTTAAATTTTTAATGTTCTTATAATTTTTTACATTCTGATATATAGATCTGATATATATCTGTTCACAAATATTTTAAAGTATGATCATAAAGAAATTGACAATATTATTGTACTTATGTTCACTATTTCTTATTACATTTGCCCAATAATAAAGCATTTATTAGCGGTATTTATTACTAGGATAGTTTTTCGCAAGCTCCCACTCATGCAAAATTATAATTATATATAATTGTAATGACACTTCATAGTACAGCGTTCCATATTCATTCTGTATGTTCTGATAGCACTGCGTAGTTTCCTATGTATCAGACTGCTGATAGTGAGTTTATTAATCCTGACTTAGCAAGGCCCACATAAATAGAGATAAGATAACAATGTTTCACTTGTTAGGATAACCCATGGGCAATAAGAGTCACTCACGCAATATCAGATCAGAAGAGCCATTGCCTACGATGTATTATTGAGTGGAAAATTACGAATCTGACGTGTATTTTCTATGGCATAAATTTTAACTGCAGGACAATGCCAAGATTCCGCGTTTGCAGGAAATTGGTTGCATTTACAATTAGTTTATTATTTATTTTTAGTGAATATCCAAGCCTAACAGGAGCGAGTGATTGTGACTCGGAGGAAAATGCAAGTTCCTGCCCCCCTCACGAGGATGATAGTGGACTTAGTGGGTAAGATTTAAACTTTTGAAAGCATTTTGTTCTTTAGGGTGATTTCTATTGGTCTATTTATATCTATCAATATGGTTCTGAACTCAGCTCTGGGCTAGCAATAACCATGTTTATTATAATTGCGGCTGCGTTGGTCATCGTGGGCTGTGGTTGGCTCTGCGCAATGATGGGGAACTTTGATTTGTTCTCATCTTCTGATGGGTACCTGCGCGTTCCACTCAATTCGGAAGAAAATACAGGTGATTATTGGGTTGCGTACAGTAAAATCAGATATCTGATTTTCTTTGTTAATTGAATGTGTGTTAACTAACAATATAATCGAAATTTTCAAGTGTCAATTATAAACTAATTTTTTCTCAAACTAGATTTTTCTCAATCTATGGAATCCATTTGAAACAGAATTATCGGAGGTTGAGGGGTGTGTTCCAACTGAAGCAGATGAGTCAATGCTGTTCATTGTTCACTAAGTCACGTCATGGTTTTATTTATTTAATATTTTAAAAATAAGCAAGCAGTTTGTATAAATATTTATGTACTAGTAATTGTATATGATTATCTGAAATCGCATATTTCTGCATTCCTGATTCCATCAAATTTTCCAGAGGAAACTCACTGTCCTGTTTCCTGATGGAAATGACGTATTTTAGGCGTAATGGCATTAAAACGCTTAATGTGCGTACAGATGACATTCAGTACTATTTGTCTTTAGAAGCCTTGAAGTTTTTACCGAATTATATATATATTTCTTGTATGTGCCACAAATAAAGGGACTAATTGTGGATGGGTTTGTACTCATCAAAGGCTTTAATCAAGCTCCTGAATTTTGTATTACGTTGTGATATTTCGTAGTAATTTTACAACAGAATGATTAAAAAAAATATGTACAGCAACTTTCTGACAGTTGAAATTTCCCTTGTAATGTTTTTCCACAAAATTAATTTCTAACACCAGCTCATACGTAGACATAAAGTAGTTTAATTATGACTGATTCCAGTTGAAAGACTTCAACGATTTTTTACGATAGGAATTCTAAGCGGAAGGCATTTATAATGGGTTTCATTAAAAGTCCATTATTTTTTGTACAGCTAAGGCAATTTTCACGATTTTTTACGGTCGCAATTTGGAGCTGTGGGTATTAAATATGACTATTATACGAATCAGAAGTATTTCTACGGGGTGACCCCAGTAGCTTGTGTTTGTACATACGTACAGTGTTGTCTCATTAATGATCAAGTGAACATCGCTACAATACAAACATGCGGTTCAATAATATTATATTGTATATATATATACATAATTATATATTCAGAGTTTTGCACAAACAAATTGTTTCCAATTTTGATCTGATTGCAATGTTTATGTATGCAAAAGTGGGCAAATTTTAGAAGTAACTTTAACAAAATGAAACCGTAGATAATTCTAAATAATTTATTTTATTTTAATAACATTTCAGGTAAGTTTTAAAAATCGAAAATGTACATTAAACTCTACTATATGTGCAGATTGCGTCTCAAAGTTAGGTTTTTTAAACTAAGGAAGTAACTACAATTTACCTTAGTTTTGGATTTACTGGTTTAAAGAAAAATTTTAGTCTGCAACTCTGTATAGGTGTTCAGACAGATAAGAAATCCAAATCGTAATTCATGTTTTCCACCTCATCTTCGGTCTCGGCTGGTAAAAACAGCAGTGCATCAACAAAAATTAAGTCTTGCTTTTTTAGAAAGGTAATCATTGAACATTATTTAATCTTCAGTTTAGCAATTGCCCATACAGTGAACAGCCAACTTTAGTAATATCTATTTTATACTTGATTTGAGTGAATCTATATTCAATGTATTGACTGCAACCAAATAATGTGAGTCACACTGTATAAAGTACGCTTAAAATCCCCACAACTGTTCTTGGTCTACAATAAAACGAAATGGTTTGAGTGAACTGGAATTGGTTCTAAAATAACCATTATTAGTACGTAGAAATTGAGGTCAAATAAGATGTCCACAATAGCCTAGTATTCCCCACTTCCTTGTAAAGTTTTAATCAAAAAGGCATGCGATGTGAGACTAATTATGAGAGCTTGTAGTTCTCAATTCGATAGGGTTTAGAAATTACGCGCGCTACTGTAATATGCATATATACTGTATCAGCCTTTAATTGTAAGTACAAGGTTCACGTAAACGTTTACCTCGTCTGACTCGTAGTAAGAAAAACCATACAATATTGGATTCCCTTCTGGTTTGTAGCAAATTCTTTTCCAGATCTTCTAAATTCCTTTTCCTTGACTGACAACGGGTCATAAACGGGAGTTCAACAATAGTTTATTCCCACAAAACATTTTTAAGAAGCCATATTTTGGAGAGAATTTCATGGAATTTCCAGACAAAGTTCCCTGACAGTTTACGATGTGGCGAATTCTGTACATGAATGTTATAAATAAGAAGCAAGGTTGGCAGAAAAACCTCTATATTGAAATTGAGAAAAAGTTAATTTATTTTTGATCTTGATATTTTTGGAATTTTAAAAATATTTTTTCAAAACACCAGACTTGTAAAGAATTTTACGGGGGTTTCATTATGACCTTATGTCATTTTAGAATATTATATTATTGGGCCCTCCGGAGCCAAGAATATGACGCAGGGATATGAACTATATTACAAAACGTTGTCATCAGGAACAGGGATTTTACTTCGTTAAAAACTTCTAGAGTCATTACCATCCTTAACAAATTCATACTACAGCACGCCAATCGTAAATAAGCATTTAATACATATGTTCATTTTACACATGACAATTAGTCTACATGGCTCGTATGAGCATTACCTATAGATAAAGTGAAGGTACCAAAACTCAAAGTTGTTTTGTAGCCATTCGTATAGCCCGAGTTCACGAGACATTTTACTATCACATTTTGTGCATGTGTAAACTTTACCTAAACTTAAATCGTTCTTAGTCACACGCTTCAATTACTAGATAATAATTATTGCAGATTCGACGTAGTTGTTTTGGATGGCTTCCCAATCAGAGCTGTTTTCAAGTCATGTCTTTACGCTGACCCGACCATGGACTTGACTTGGAATTGAATATCACGTCCAAAAATATGTTCAACCTGGACTTGATATTTTGACTTGAGACTTGAACATGAATTTTCAAATCAGACTCCTTCACGTCATTTATTGCATGACTTGGACATGAATAGGACTTGGAATGTGTGGTGTCAAATGACGTGACTTGATCATGACTTGAGACGTGACTTGATCATGACATGAACATGGGACTCATGTTATTAATCATTAAATGATTAAAGTAACAAATAACGTTTAAATATATCAACGAGTATTAAAAAATATTATGCAATTCAGTCAACCGTTTCTCCTAAAACTTTTTATCGACAGCTTCAGCTCGAACTTGATCAAAATTCTGCAATTTGGATTTTAATCTTAGTCATGCCTTTAAACACATGCACAGCTGAATAGTTACATCCATCATTGACAGTCTTTTTTGGGTTAAAAGACCGGTTCCCATTGAAAATAATTAAAAATTTCATTGGAATTCCAGTTGAAGACACACTTAAATAGCCCATTAATGTTTGTCCATCCTAACACTACACTTGTAACGACAGACAAACCTCTAATAAAAAACGCTTTCTCAAAGGCTTAAGGCTCCTTGATAGTTCCTGCGAATCTTAGTCAATGTTTCAGTAACCGTAGAGAGTGCGACTTCTGTAGGAATTTGCAACACTGGAGTAAACGTCAACTGCTCGTTTAGACATGGGAATTGAACTTGAGGAGTCAAGTCATTTCTCAAGTCAGGTCATGTCGTTTAACTTGAACATGAAATAGACTTGGTTGTCAAGTCTTTTAGAAGAACATGGACTTGAATAGACTTGAACATGAGTTCGTGTTCAAATTTCGTTACGGAATTGATCCTCTACTTGAAACTTCAAGTCAACATTTTCGTTTGCACGAACATGACTTGGACTTGGGACTTGACTTGAATGAGCCAAGACAGACATGGACTTGAAAACAGCTCTGTTCCCAATAGTACTATGCAAACACAGGAACACACAAAATTCCAAACACAAGATTGTATCCTCGTTGTGTAAGAAGCTCCTAATAAATCACTATACAAAACAATGGTGCAATTTTCCGGCGTAATTGTTAAAATTCCCCAAGCATTTTCACAAGAAATAAACAATAAAGACAGTACAAAACATAGAAATAAACATTAGGACAACAATAAGTGAAATAAATAACTACCAGGTGTTGTTTTTTCAGTTCAATCAAATCAACACGGAAGATATCTGGGGGATAATAATAGTTTACCGAAACATTTTACTAACAATAATTCTGTAAACCTTTATGTTCAGAATCGTAATAAAACGATTCGTAAGGCATTTTGAGCGATGTAGTGTTATGTGTATTCTGGATTACAAATTAGAATTTATATAAAAGATTCATACTGTACAGATTTTTTCGTGTCTGGATTTCTCTTGATGATGCATGGTTCAATTGGCAACTATGAAACTACGAACATGTATGAAGCATTGCTCGTGTCCGTTTGAATGCCGAAGTACAAAATAATTAAAATTGAAATATCCAAAACAAATTGGACCTTAATATGTATGCGAATGAGACAGCTATAATAAAAGTCTTCGTAGGGTTTCATTAGTCATTTGATTGACATGATAGAAAGAAAACCTGTTTTCAACTCAGTTCAACCAGTAATTTCAACAAAAGGCTTTATAGTAATCTTAACTATAGTTAAATTATAAGCAAAATAGTCCGCGTCAATGACCTAACCTGCAGAACAGCTAGTGCAAATAATCCTGTCGTCCGTCATGTCCTTGGATAAACTTTTTGAAACTTACGGGAAAATAGTTAATGCAGGGTTCAAATTTGGGTTCACATGCTATTACTGGGACAAAGCTAAAAAGGAGTTGTGCTACAGTCATTCTAGCATCCGGCGGGTTATATTTAATATGTATATGAAGATCTTAGTGACCTACAAGATTTTTCTTGTTCTAAGAAGTATACAAACTCTAGGTTGGGAAGAGAACGATGCTTACACGAAAGTCACGGTCATTTATTTTGTGGGGGGATTCATGGCCTACGCAGTCAATGAAATAGTCATACTCAATAGCGTTGGGATTTTTGAGCGTCTCGTTAACAATTCAGTGAGTATTGGGTACCAGTTTTTTCGTAAGTGTCTGCATCTTTTCCACATTTTCTAATCTTTCTAGTGCACTACAGCTAATATGACACTTTATATGTATGTACATACACAGGGTTGCACTTGAAATTATAATAAAATTGTAAAATCTGAACTCCAGAGAATCTTCATACTATTTCCTTCCGGCATCAAATTCAGGTCAATTTTCCTTGTCTTTTTTAGTCATTATCGAAATTTGAATTCGTAGGTAGGGCTCAAAATGACGGGTGTATTCATGTTGACATTTTGCGACTTTTCTGTTGGATGGGATAAAATCCAGAGAGTTATCCAATATGTTGTAATTTATATTAAACTGTTTTAACTCCATTTTATTTTTAAAAGGTGAAGTACCATCAGCAACAGTGCGAAAGCATAAGAACTTCCTCTGGCTAATGAGGTTATGGACGTTTGTTTTTGTTTTCATTGGGATTACTAGTCTGAGGAAAGTATTTAAAAATCCCGCATTGCCCCTCTGATGAC
Organism: Allacma fusca; assembly: GCA_947179485.1. Taxonomy (NCBI): domain Eukaryota; kingdom Metazoa; phylum Arthropoda; class Collembola; order Symphypleona; family Sminthuridae; genus Allacma; species Allacma fusca. The sequence goes on from OX359246.1 coordinate 41,157,288, forward strand.
GTCTTTGTTTCCACATCCGGCGGGCTTACCCTTTAAAACAAAATTCCTTATAGCGTGCTACCATTTTTGTATTTTAGGATCTCATTCTTACATGCTCATCTTAAATGGAATAACTGTCGTCCTCTTTGCTTTCATTAGCATTAACATAACCATGGGTGTAAGGTAAATTGTGGAATTTTTGCAAATAAATTGTACATTATGTGACTATATATGAATCTTGGAAATTGAAACGATTTGTCTGGTCAGCCTCCATGACCACTGTAATCAGAATTGCTTACCAGCGGGAAACAAATTTTGAAAAACAAAAAAAATATTTGGAAAATCATGGGGGGAATATTTTTTTCCTTTTCTTCTTTTAAGGGCTGCCAATCGTTTCTTGATAAGTAATGTTAGACAAGTATTGTTTATGTTCTGTTTTATATTGAAATATAGATACAGCCCAAGTACGAGTCAATCTCAAGCCAAGGAGCACAATTTATTTGTCAAATACCACAGCTTTCTGTCAGTGCTTCAGCAGCACTTCAATGCTGTTTTTGGTAAATGGACACTTGGTAACATTGTGGCATCATCCGGTGGGATTTGTGTTAATACGTTCCTCTGCGTTTCCCATCTGCACTCACCACTTCGATCATTCATTGTAGCTGCGATGGGATGCTTCGTGTTACTAAATATGTACAACAGTCTAGGGCAGCTGTACGAGCAGTCAAAGGAGACCTTATTTTCCTGGAGAATCGGTACAAGATTCAGTGAGCTCCAGAAGTTCCATAGAGCCTGCAGGCCACTCAAGGTGTGCGTCGGTAGTTTCTTTTTTGCGGATAGGTCACTGTTGCTAACGATATTGGCTATAATTTTGGGGAATTCGGCAAGCATGATACTTACATTTCAGTACGAATAGATGAAGCATTTTAAAGAGGGTGGAAAAAACTATCCGTTAAATATTTACGAAGATGTTATTTAAGCATTTGCTATTCGATTTTGGATTGCCGTAGTACTTGTGTAGTCTTTCTTGCACATACATACGTACATATAAACATGTTTGTTTGTTTTAATCTGGCGATTTTGTAATTATCGGAGCATTGAATGATTTTCTTATTTCGCTCTAACTTCAGTGTATCTCTATCAGGAATGACTGTACTGCGATATACTAAACCAGTTTTAATTGCTAGGAACATATTTTTCCCGGATTCCAATAATTGTGTTACTATTATTTGGATTGATTAAAAATTTACAGCCAAGCTGCTAATTGAGACGATACTGTTGCTCAGTAGTAAAATGATTATGGATGTTACTACAACTCCATTATTTTAGTTTCTATCAAAATTATCAATAAATGACTGATTCTGTGTGCGTGTGGTGAAATTTGTATAGTGATACTTGTTAGTTTGTAAGTAATAGCTTATAGTTTAGAGTACGCACAAGCATGGTACTATTAACGCGTTTAAAGAGATTTACCTAATGTTTTCCCGCAAAATTAATTTCATTTTATAAATTATTTTACCTTAATTATTATGTTTGACTTTTATAGTCCATACACATAGGACCATGTAATGCATTATTGCCGTAATACTGTATCAATTTATCCTTGTGACCTTATAATTAAAAAGCCATATGATGTGACATGTGACTGACTATCTATGAATCCTTTAGACAATCAATTAGCAGATGCTCTTAGTCGGTATCCTAATGAAGAAATCGTAACCGCGGAGAATATAAGATCTTTTAACATGAAAACCAGTCCCGATCCTAACCCAGTAAACCACAGTACAGGCCTCGACCTGGGTGTGTCCGCTGGCGCGATAATGGTCCAACTTAGGTTAAAAATGCTGGCCGCATTGTGTACTTCCTAAGGCATAATAATGGTAGAGATTAAGCAACCCACTGGTATAATGAAGGATCAGCGCAGTTTTATTTCGGCAGTAGATATCCAACCAGAATTCAGCCATACGGATGCTTTGTAATTTCGCTACCCTTTCGTGATGTCATGCGCTTTTGAATAACTTGACCAACGGATATATATTAAAAATGTTTAAAATATTTCCAAACGTAGATTCTATTTCACCCGCATGTGGGCTTTGTTACATCAAATGTCAATCGAATACATACAAATTGCATACTCTCTGTTGAATACGGGAAAAACATACATATGTGCTTCAAATTGGTCAAATCAATGTTAACTTCGGCAAGTTCACAAACGAATATACATAAACGCTTGCTATCTACAGGACAGTATTTTTAAAATTACAATCTTAAAATCTATTGTTATAACACAACAATCACTAACTTTCACAGACATCAAAACATTGTTCCATGCATATTTTCACTCATTGATTTGGAGACAAAACCACGATTAGGGACCTTAATTAACATAGTAACAGCGCTAGCTTCCATTTACATTTCCGTTTTATTATGTCATCTATAAGCATAGCTTTAAAGATTACTGTGGACGTATAGGATTTTATGTCATTGCTTGTGCAATTCCAGATGCTAATTGCTCTGGCTTGGAAAGATTTAGAGGAAAAATGGTCATTTTGGGGGACTGGAAGGTTTAATTGGAACCTTGGACTCTTCCAGCTGTTCATTTGACCAAGAGTAGAAGCAATTCCGAGTGGGAGTTTATTAGAGCAATGCAATATGAATTTCGTTATAATAGCTGTACAATATTGGATTCTTTCAGAAACTGTAAGAATTCCAAGTGTGTTGTATAGCTGTAGGACCGGAATCGTTTTCTTTTTTGTTTTGTTTAGCAGCAGGAATTTATTTTCAAATTTCAAGAGACTGTAGCCTTTAATATACCAGCATTTTAAGAAGTTGTCAACTACATGCTCAATTTTAGCAAGATTAGTAGCATGCGTTCCCCCAGATGGGTAAAGCATATTCTAAATGTGAGTAAACAAGAGATGAGAAAAACGTTTTTATGGTTCTCTTAGTGATTAGGCGTTTATGCCTGATTAGCATTGAGCATTTGAAAGACATTTTGTGACATACATAGTTAACGTGGAGATAGAAGTCAAGTTTTGGATCAAGTAGTATTCCAAGGTATTTAAATTGATCAACTCTTTGGATAGTGACATTATTATAGGATATTGAGTTAAAGCTTACATGCTTACGAGAGTAGGGTTTTGAGAAGACCATAAAGAATGTCTTTGAGCTATTAATGTCCATGCTATTATTAGAGCACCAGAATAGAAAGTTCTGTAGGGATTTTGTCAATTTTGTACGTAAGTCTTCAGGAGTCAATCCATCAACAACATCACCTACGTCGTCTGCGTACTCAGTGTCTTGCTGTAATATATCCCCGATGTCATCAAAAAACAGGATAAAGAGTAATGGGTCCAGAACTTTTCCTTGAGGTATTCCAGCGTGCAATGGAAATGGTTCAGAAAGATTCCCATGTAGTTTTATTCGAAAGGTTCTATTAGTGAGATAACTGGATAGAATTCTAAGGAGATAGCCTGGGACGTTAAATCTTGTTCTTAATTTATTAAGTAAAGCAGGGTAGGAGACAGAGTCGAAAGCTTTGCGGAGGTCGTAAAATATTACAGCAACATATTTCCCGTCCCCAAGATTCTTGTAAATTTGATTAGTAAGATTAATTAAAGCAAGTAACGTAGAGCGATTTTTCCGAAATCCAAATTGTTTTTCAGATATTAGGTTGTTATCATTCAAGTAGGAGAGAAGTCTGGACGCAATTAAGCTTTCGAAAATCTTAGATATAAAGGGGAGGATGGAGATTGGTCTGTAAGAAGAAGGGCATTTTTTGTTCATATTAGGTTTCAATATTGGAGTAACAATGGCCTGTTTCCATTGTTTAGGGAATTCTCCAGTGTTTAAGGCATAGTTGAAAATATCACATAGGATCGGAGAGAGTTCCTTATTGCATAATTTAATTATTTTGGCAGGTGTACGATTAAACCCAGTTACTGAACTTCCTTTGACTGTCTGTACTAGCTTTTGAACCTCATCATTTGATATTTGATTGAATATTAAAGAATTAGCTGGAGTAATTTCACGCGTAAATTCGGTAATTTGCGAGGATGGATCAATTTGGGTAACAGTGAAAACATTTGCTAACGATTCGTGGATTTTAGTTGGGTCAGTGATTGATATCTTATCAACAGTTAGTTCCGTGATTAAAGTTGACTGTGGAGAGCTATTAAGGAAAGATTTAAAAATATTCCAGGTTTGTTTGGCTGACTTAGATTTTTCTAATTCTGTCGAATAAAATAAGGACTTAGTCCGGTGAATAGTGTTGGTTACAGAATTTCGGAACTTCTTATAATCCTGCCAAGCCTAGGGGCTTTTATTAATTTGCAAACGTTTTTGTCATCGATGCCGGTTGGTCAGTGGCACATAGTTTATTTGGCAAATAGCCAATTTGAAGGAACATCTACGCTGCGGTCCTTTGGAAAGTAAACATTGCAGTAAAATGTCTTCATGAAAGAAATTATTGTGATAAGCAACACAGAAAAACGATACTCCATCAAAGTAAGCCAGCAAGTCCTTAAATTAATTGTAAGGATGGCGGTTGATTAATGTTAGTGTGTGCGCTCCTTAATGTTAGTTCCTTTCTACACTAGACACTGGATGAACGTTTCACGAAATTGTGATAAGCGTAAAGCCTGCCAGGGTGGAACCATGCTAGTATGCAGCAGTTGCCATTTCATCGCCGTAGCCATAACTTGGCCCATACCGGGCCCAATATATGTGGTTTACTGGGAAGGTTACGCCGTGGCGAATTCTGTGCATGCGTTAGAAATAGGAGGCAATGTTGGGAGAAAAGTCTAAGAACAGAAATTAAGGGAAAGTCGAAGATTTATTTTTGATCATGCTATTTTTGGTTATTTTAAAAACATTTGAAAACATCAAAATTGTAAAGAATTTCGTGGGGATTTATTACGACGTTATTTTATTTTAGAATATTATACAAATTGGCCCCCAAAACCAAAAATGTGACGCAGGGATACGAAATCTTAAAGTTGTCTTCAGGAGCAGTGAGTTTAATTTTTATTAAAACTTTGTATTCATAGCCATTCTTAATAAATTCATACTATAGCACGTGATTCGTAAATACGTATTTAATGCCGTTGTACATAGTTACACACATGACAATTAGTCTATATGGTTTTAATGAACATTAAGTATAGTGAAGGTACTAAAATTTAATGTTGTTTTGTAGCTATTCATAGCCCGAGACCGAGTTCACGAGACATTTGACTATCATATTTTATGCATGTGTAAACTTTACCTAAACTTGAATTGTTCTTAGTCACACACTTACTATTACAACAGATATTACTACAGACATTAATTACTACAGATAATTGCAGATCCTACGTAATCGTTTTGGATTGTTTCCCAACTCATGAAAGCACAAAAATTGAAACACGACAATGTATACTCTGTTTCAGAAGCTCCTAACAAATGTTTATACAAAACTGGTACAATTTTTAGTAGTAATTTTTCCAATTCCATAAACATTCGCTACTAAATTACTATCAGGTGTTTGCCTGGCTTTCGCAAATCGACTTCAATTAAATCGACACGGAAGATATATGGGGAATAACAACAGTTCAAAAACATTTTACTAGAAATAATTCTGTAAAATGTAAACTGAGTCGTAATAAAACGATTCTTAGGGCATTGGAAGCAATACCTGTATTATGGATTACTATTAGGGGTTGTACATACAAAACGTTTCATTGCTTACCATTTTTGCACCCTACCCCTCCTATCGTCATTACACCGTCACTGAATCTTGACCCACTCTCCACCATGAACGTCATCATATCCTAATAACATTAATAATTGGATATATAGTTTTTGAATGCTTAACGTTTATTCATCCGAAGAAAGTGCACATGAAATACCATTTTGTACTCGAGTATCTGCAGATATTGTTATTTTGAGAATCTATATATTTTGATGAGTTTTCATAATTATTTAATATCATAAGTTCGAAAGTCAATAATGCCCATATGTCGGAATCGTCTGTCGGTTTTTTCCAGCGTTCCTGATTATAGTACCCTGTTACACACGCACTTACTATTTTTATGGTTGTCTACGCAACATGTTATAGAAATTCATAGTCAATAAAAATGTAACAATTGGCAAAATTTTCTTTTTCAAAAATATCTGTGAAGTAATTCTTTCAACAAGTAAACAAACAAACTACAAACATTGTTTATGTGGATATCACAAAACATGCCCGTCAGCCTGTACAAGGGGCAATATTAAATAATGAATTCCATGATTTTCCATAAAAAATAATGCAAGGTCGCAGGTTTGGGGGGGGGGAGTGAGGTTTTGAAAGTCTCACTTTCGCTACTCAAACTGAATTTTCTAAACTTTGCTTTGAATTTACTACGCTCACAAATTGGAGCGTTGAGACTTGTTTGAAAGCTCGCTAATCTGACAAATAAGCTTCAAAAGATTATTAAGGAAACATGAAAGTATTATTCAAAGTTGTTCAAAGGTTTTCCTCAAATAATTTTTAATGTTATCCACTTCGTCGACTGCCATAATAATGCTGTAATGAGATTTTTAGGGTTAGTGAGATAAAAAAAGGTTTTTGAGCAATTTAAAAACAAGTTCGTTGCGAAACAAGGAGTTCAATAATTTTACCATTTTATTGCCTATAGGTAGTAATGATTTGTGTTACTCTGAACAAGTTTACTGTCTTCGTTATTTTTAGAGAGGCAAATTGCATTACATACATTTTTCATTAAGAGCAAAATGTTATATGTAATTACATGTATTTTGTATACACGATTAAGTGCCGGTCCGAAAGCGAGCCACAAAATGCTTATTGAAAGTAAAATAAATATTAAATAAGTACATGCGCATTGTGTATACCAGCTGGCTTGAGCAAATAATCCAGTTTGTTTTTAAGAATCATTTGCTGTAAAGTTTCGATGTAGTTATTGTTAGTTCACTTAAACTTGTTGAAACAGTATCTAAAAACTTGTTTGTCCAATTTCCCATTTTCCGAACGCGTCTAATTATTTTTGTTACAAATCAATGAAACGTCGTCAGTGACATTAGGCCTTCTCCCTACAGTATACACCAAATCATCAGCCTGAAAACCCCCTCCCCCTAGAAATTGAAACGTTATTTATGTACAACCCCTTAGAATTTATACAACAGATTCATATTGTACACAATTGTTGGTATCTGTATTTCATCTGATGATGCGCGGTTCAATTGGAAACAATGAAACTAAGAAAATGTATGGGGCATTGGTAGTTCCCAATTGAATAACAAAATACAAAATAATTAAAATTGAATCGCATTCCAAGATTATTTATTTATAAATAAATGGGGCAATGAACATGCTTGGAGATGGAATCAGCTACCTGTAATAAAAGTCTTTGTAGGGTTTCATGAATCATTTGATTGACACCATATAAAGAAAACCTGTTTTCAACTCAGTTCAACCAGTATTTTCAACAAAGGCATTATTTTAATATAAACTAACAGAAATAGTTCTCATCCAGGACCTGACCTGCCGAACAGCTAGTGCAAATAGTCCTCTCGTCCGTCATGTCTTTGGATAAAGTATTTGAAACTTACGGGAAAATAGTGAATGCAGGGTTCAAATTTGGGTTTACATGTTATTACTGGGACAAAGCTGAAAAGCAGTTGTGCTATAGTCATTCTAGCATCCGGAGGGTTATATTTAAAATGTATATGAAGATCTTAGTGACCTACAAGATTTTTCTTGTTCTAAGAAGTATACAAACTCTAGGTTGGGAAGAGAACGATGCTTACACGAAAGTCACGGTCATTTATTTTGTGGGGGGATTCATGGCCTACGCAGTCAATGAAATAGTCATACTCAATAGCGTTGGGATTTTTGAGCGTCTCGTTAACAATTTAGTGGGTGTGGGGTACCAGTTTTTTCGTAAGTACCAGCATCTTTTGCATATTTTCTAGTCTTTCTGGTGCCCTATAGCTAATATGTCACATTATATGCACTTGAAATTTTAATAAAATTGTAAAATCTGAACTCCAGAGAATATTCTTACTTTTTCCTTTCTGCATCAAATTTTCGTTGTCTCTGTTTAGTCTTAATACAAACGATCTATAGACACGACTCGAAATGGGGTGTACTATTATCATTTTGACATTTTCGGCATTTTTGGCTGGGATGGGATAAAATCCAGAGAGTTATCATTTCTGCAACAATGTATATTCAATAGGCTGTAATTAAAATTAAAATGTCTTTACTCCATTTTATTTTTATAAGGAGAAGTACCATCAGCAAAAGTACGAAAGCTCAAGAACTTCCTCTGGCTAATGAGACTATGGACGTTTGTTTGTGTCTTCATTGGGATTACTAGTCTGAGGAAAGTATTTAAAAATCCGGCATTGCCCCCTCTGATGACGTCCTTGTTTCCGCACCCGGCGGGCTTACCCTTTAAAACAAAACTCCTTATAGCGTGCTACCATTTTTGTATTTTAGGATGTCATTTTTACATGCTCATCTTAAATGGAATAACTGTCGTCCTCTTTGCTTTCATTAGCATTAACATAACCATGGGTGTAAGGTAATTGGGGAATTTTTGAAAATAAATTGTACATTATGTGACTATATGAATTTTGGAACATAAATACAATTTTAGGAAGAACACGGTGCGACGAAACGATTTGTCTGCTCAGCCACCATGACCTCTGTAATCTGAATTGTTTACCTAGAGGGAAACATATTCCGAAAAACAAAATATTTGGAGCATCATGTCAGCAATCTTTTTTGCCTTTTTCTCTTATAAGGGCTATAGGGTCGGCCAATCGTTTCTTGATATGTAATGTTAGACAAGTATTGTTTATGTTCTGTTTTATATTGAAATACAGATATAACCCACGCACGGGTCATTCTCAAGCCAAGGAGCACAATTTGTTTTTCAAATACCACAGATTTCTGTCAGTGCTTCAGCAGCACTTCAACGCTGTTTTTGGGAAATGGACGCTTGGGAACATTGTGGCTACATCTGGCGGGATATGCGTTAATACGTTTCTCTGCGTTTCCCATCTGCACTCCCCACTTCGATCATTCATTGTAGCTGCGATGGGGTGCTTCGTGTTACTAAATATGTACAACAGTCTGGGACAGTTGTACGAGCAATCAAAAGAGACATTATTTTCCTGGAGGATCGGTACTCGATTCAGTGAGTTCCAGAAGTTCCATAGAGCCTGCAGGCCACTCAAGGTGTCCGTCGGTAGTTTCTTTTTTGCGGATAAGTCACTGTTGCTAACGATATTGGCTATAATTTTGGGGAATTCGGCAAACATGATACTTACATTTGAGTATGAATAGTTCATGCATTTTAAAGGGAACGGAAAGGGCAATATGTAAAATATTTACGAAGACCATATTTAATTATTTGCTGTTAAGTTTTGGATTGCGGTAGTACTTGTAAAGTTTTTCTTGTACATACGTAATTATATATAAACATGTTTATTTGTTTTGGTCTTACGATTATGTAATTGTCGGAGCATTAAATTGTTTTCTTATTGCGCCCTAATTTCAGTGTCACTGTCAGAAATGACTATGTACTAAGATATACTAAATCAGAATTGCTTGGAACAAGTTTTTCCCGGATTCCAATAATTGTCATACTGTTATTTCAGTTAATTAAAAATTTACAGCTGATCTATTAATTGAGACGCTTTTGTAGTTCAGAGTTCTGTTTTACAGCTAAATTATTTTGGTTGCTTTCAAAGTTATCAATAAAGGAATGATTGTGAGTAACAGCAAAAAAAAATGTGTTTACAAGTGAATGTGTGTGTGGATGCATGAAATCAGGACGTGGTGATTTTGTAGCTAACAGTAAAAAATACATAATACCAGAAAGGCATTTATCTGCCAGACTAACCCATGGAAATGTTAAGATATTCCATTACCCCTTTCCCCCGTTCCAAGTAAATTTTCTTCAAGATTTTCAAAATTAAGATAAACCTAAAAACCTAACCACTCACAATTACAGCAGTCAAGGAAGTGTAGCTCAGTTAGGATTATTTTGGAAAAACAAGTGAATGAAGAACAGACCTGGTAAATCACCTCTTAGCTTAAATACTAGACTTTTGAAATCTTAACGGCTATTACTTAAGTTAAAAATTGCAAACTTTAAAAAGTTTACCTTTTCCAAAATAACCCACTTCCGCTGCAACGAGTGTTTCCGTATTCGTATGATGAAATAATTTTGTTTAAAATTTATCAAACGATTTGCTAAAACTTGTATGCATATTTTTCTTTATCCTTCCTTGTACTGATATGGACTGAGGGGATAGAGGTATAATGCTTTTCTGTTCTTCCTGTTATAATTATAGGCGATGAATTACTATCACGCTTTAACCTCGAGGAAGAATTAACCGATTGTTTTCAGATATCAGTCCCGACAAGCCAGATGTCAGCACTTGTAAACAGCTGACAATAACTATTTTTGTATTCAAGGTAATTACTACGTGTAGACAAAAGCACTTTTTACCAGAGCAACTAATCTTGAGCAATTCGAGTTGTTCACTGTCAAATGTAATTACATTTGGGATAGTTTGGGAAAGCTTATATAACCTTAATATCTTATTCATATGGAGAGTATAGGGCCAAAACGGCCAAGTTCCATTTTGCTTAAATTCGTTTTATTTCGTAATGAAACAATTAGTTGCAATTAATTCAAAGCAGACTATTTATAAACCCACACTCCTTAATCTTTAAATTGTATTTAAATTAAATTATTATTGTTTTATAGCAGTACAATAAAACATATATGACTCAAAAAGCACACCCGGAGTTATAAGTAATTATACATTATTATCATATATACTATAATGATGTGACTACAACCAAATCAAATCATTTCATTTATTCACATTTTGGTTCAAAATGGACAAAGTCCAATTCATGCTGTGAGGCTTATATTTTCTTCCTAAATTATACTTACAATTATACAATGGTTATTATTAAATGTAAAAATAAAGAGAGAGAAATAACTACTGATTTCTTTATTGAGAGGTTCGAACCTCCATTCCCAACTTCTTAACATGGTCTTTAGGGAAGCTTACTTAGAGGTAATTCACCTCAATAATTCTAAAAACAACATTACTAATTACAATGCTAGGTTGTACACTCTACAGGTGAGTGTGCAATCACCGGTACTCTCTTTACAATAATAATCATGTGTAATTATACAAATATGTACAACAGTAGTTACCTTTGTGAGGAACATATCCTCTCAATTCCAAAATGAGCTTTTTAGTACCGTTGAACCGTTGAAACATTGGGCATTTTTGCCAACAATAGCATAAACCTAAATATTTGTTACTCTTCCATCCAAAATAATTAGTGGCTTGGCATTCTCAACCGGAAGGAACTGAGAATTTGCATGTGTTCATTGACAGGACCAAATTAGGTCATTTTGGTTGTAGGCTCTTCACGTGAATTTATACCCTATATCTACAATTGTATAATTATATACATATCTACTCATACGCATGGCTGAAATCCTCCCTGCAGTCCATAAAAAGTTCTTGCAGCGTCCAACAAGTCTTATAAGTTTGATAGAAGTGTACGGGTCCTTACTCATTACTGTCCCTCTTAATCTAAAAATATTACATTTTGAAAGCATCAGTTTTTTAATTTTTTAACAGATAAAGCATTGTCACATATGATAAACTTGAACTCGAATTGAAGCATTGGTCTCTCTCGGGCAGTTTTGTCAGTCAATGTACATACAAAGGCCGTGCATGTAACAAAGTACATACTCTGTTCTCCACGTTTTGGGAACTCACATGAGTATTTACGATAGGCTTCAAGATTTTTGTTTTCCAATAGAATAATTTAGATTCCTATGGAGCTTTTAGCTGGGAATCATAAATAAACTTATATTAAGTCTATATTATTTCCTCCTCAGCAGACATGACAGTTCTGATGTTAAGGTCGGGAGCATTGAAATTTGTACACCGATAAAGAAACTGGAAATCGTTGGCTAAATTCTAAAAAGTACCATTTTTATTTCAGAACCTATGCTTTTTAAACGGGTTCGCAAATGAAAATGGCACTTTTTAGAACCCAATTACATTCTGCCAATCACTTTCAGTTCATAAATTAAATTAAAATGGCAGGTAATTTACGGGATACAAAATTAATTCCGATAGATCGCTGTCGAAAACCAAAACAATTAAAATCAATAAATTTTCATTATATATTACACAAATATTTGTATTCTCCTTCCCACGTACTTCAAGGTACTAATGCCAGTCGGGGTAACTCTTATATTGTACCTTATGTTGTATGTATTTATAAGAATTCATACTTTCTGCTTCCATTTGTTGATGTTATTTTGTATGTACCTTTATAGAGAAATGTAATCCTAGTCGGGTCTCAATTCCCCCTGAATCAGAACTCTATATCAAAAATAATGTACATATTTTCAGAATCTACAAATATTGTCCAGGATGCGGAGAATCTCGTCAAAATTTTGAAAACCTACGGTCGTATTATAAACCTGGGCTCCTATTTTGGCATTGTCCCATACAAATGGGAAAATAGCAAATTAATATTTCTCAATTCCAAGCCCAGATTATGGATCTACTGGGGATATTTATCCCTAATATTCTCCTACGAGCTTTTCTTGATTCCCCGAAGCATTCACACTCTAGTTATGAAGGATGTGAATCTATTTACCAAAATCACTCTCCTCTATTTCGTTTTTGGCTACCTGAGCTACAATGTAAATGAGATGTTGATCGTCTCAAACTACGGGGCCCACGAGATGATTGTAAATAACATGGTTGGGCTTGCAGGGAAATTTTACAGTAAGTTCTTCCGAAAATAAATCACTATCATTTACAGAAATTGGTAAATCCTCCCATGTGGATATTTCCAGTAGCAACACGTCGCACCTTTTTTGAGGGCCACATTTTTTATTAATATTTTTGTCTTTGACAAAATTGTTTGTGTTTCTAACAGAAGAGAACCCGGGAGGAGTTTGTGGGAAGGGTAACATCAAGCAGTTCATGTGGCTAATTCGGCTCTGGTTTTTTGTGGGCCTTTTCATTCCCGTCACGAATGTCTTGAGTGTATTTCGAAACCCAGAACTCCCAGCCCTCCTCACGTCCTTCTTCCCTGAGCCTGGATTGGTCCCCCTGAAATGGAAGCTCCTCATCGCAGCCTATCATCTCTGCATTCTCGGAGTCCATTTGTACATGGTGATCTTTAACGGGGTGACTGTGATTCTGTTTGTCTTTGTGTTCGTCAACATTATCAAGGACATGAGGTACATATATACAAATATACTTTACTTTTTGAAACCACACATTTCTTCTAACAATTTCCCGACGAAGAGCCTTTGCTGAATTTTAAATGATTAATTCTCCCATATTTTGACTCCTATGACATTCCTCTAGAATTAATAATTTACAAATAGACCACTGGATGACGTTCCAAATCAAGCGTTACTACTCTGTCCTGTCCGTCCTCCAGAACTACACCAATGCTGTCTTCGGGATTTGGACAATTCAAACAGCTATAACAACGGTCGTCGGAGTTATCATCAACGCTTTCCTCGCAATCATCTTCTTCAAATCCCGGTCCTACGTCATCGCCACAATCGGCTGCATCGTTATCCTCATGCTCTTCAAGAACCTCGGTCAGCTTTTCGAAGAGTCTCGAGAAACGTTCCTCTCCTGGAAGAAAATAACTCAGCCGGAATTCCGAAAGTTCCATCGCTCTTGTAGACCATTGCGAGTGTCCGTGGGAAGTTTCTATTTCGCTGACAAGTCCCTCATGCTAACCTTACTCACTATCATTGTCACTCACTCCGCCAACCTCATCCTCACGTTCACATATGACTGAAGGATATCGGCGGAACAGGAAGGTAGCCAGCCCTATCTATGCAAGTCCGTATACATAATGGACCGTTAGATATTTGTTGTTGACGTAAACATCATAATTTCACTAGCAGTCGTGTATATACAGTAAATGCGAGAAACCGTGACAAATAAATGAATCAATGCCGCAGAGCCTGTACGTCATAGGATCTACCTTCAAATTTCATATTGTACGTAGTATATATGTTTAAAATGTCCATGCGAATTCTATATGTAGATACTGCAATAGCTCTCACAGTCAACAAATGCTCTCCCTTTATGTATTCAAAGCTTTTAGTCTCTTATAACCTCAAGGCTCAGACCTCAGACTCGTAAACTACGGAAGAGGATTATTACGGCAAGGTTAATGGGGGAAAGGGAAAGTATGGTGCCGTTGTCTTCCTGATCGGGAGGTCCATAATTATATGTAGATACCTTGTCCAAGACACAGACACTCTCTAGGTATACAGAGCATTGAGAGAGTAAAGGATGATCCCCCAAAAAAAGATACATACATACATGCAATTATGTAAATGGGAATTAAGGAAATAGAAAATGCAGCAAGGAGAGAGCATTACAAATTACAAAATGGGAAACTGTCTATCCTTTATTAGTATTCCAACACAACACTTGGAGCAAGTACAAAAATATACATTTTATTTGAAATAAATTAAGTTAAAGGTTTACTACATGTCACTGGTTCAGGATTGTTAATGGTAGGTACGTACATACATATATACCGCAAGCTAATAATTGTAATTAGCCAATTTAAATTACTGCATTCATCTCCATGTTTTGTAGGTTGAGGATCGCAGATCCCAGATCGGGGTGCAAAAGCACATTGCTTTATAATTGCGAGACGACAGTGATGTACTACGCGGATATAGCTGTAATCCTAGAATAAATATATCAGATATAATCCTATATCTGATAGTTTAGTGATATTGGGAACTCTCGGAGCTCCCTTGTAAGAGCATTAAATTAATTTTTGTCCTTTATAATTTTAAAAGAGCATATCATATCCCTATGAGTCATATTTCGTCTCTTTAGGGGTTCTCTTATAAAGTACACTGTACGAATTTATAGTACGTTGTAGAGCTATGTATATATTTCTAGAAGATGGGCATGTATAAGAGCAATTCATGAATCTAAAAGGACCGAACTCAAAAGGTTCGATGGCATAATTCAGAATAAAAAGCCTAAATTCGGATATGTACTGTATCGTTATATAGGATTCCTTTTGAAGGGTATTTTAGGTATTTTTTTCTATAGAGGGAAAAATATTTGCACAAATTCCCCTATTTTTTATATATAATTTCTGCAAGATGCCTTTTCTCCTCAAAAAAGCGTATAGGATTTCAGGAGTTCCTGCTTCCTTGTAGTGGCTCCAGTATATAGAGATAGATCTGACTGTACATATAAATATAGTATAAAAAAAGATTGAAGAAAATGTCACTCGAAGGAAGTCCCTTTAAGATGATGGGTTCTCAAGGAAGAGCCCATGCAATGCTTGAGGAACATGAGAGGAGAATAAAGCCCGTCCAATTTCTTGCCAGGATTTCGCATCGATGAACACTAGGAAATCATTCTCTTTGCTCACATCCGTGACTGCACTAATTATGACGCCGTCGTCTTCAGCCTGTCCTTGAGGATTTCTTATGAATACGGGTTCCCCTGGGTACATGAACTCACTCCTCCGCCAGAACTGCGTCTCCCTCGTTTCTAGATTGATCTTACAGAGTGAATTGGAAAAAATGTTCTCACAAACAGTCCCAGCAGCGTAGAAGTAATTGGCTTTCTTCCCCAGGAAATTTTTGTTGATGGCTGGGAGCTCCAATCCATAGTCGGATTTTATTTCAGGATAGAGTGTTATCACATGACCGGCCTTTATTGCTCTGGCAAGCGTGCCCTCAGCTCTGACAAGGTTCACCTCTTCCGGGGCGGCTTTCGGGTCAATTAATGGGATGATGAATCTCTGGGCACAGGGTGGATCCACCTCCTCCACTGTTGAGGTACTTCGGAGGTCCCGGATGTACATTTTGTCCAGCACTGCTGGGCTTTTGTAGGCATTGATGTCAATGATGATCTGTCAGTGGGAAAATTTATCTCCAAATTAAATATTTGCACAAACCAAATATCGATACAAATTCATTTCAAAATTATGCAAATACTCAACTTTTATGCAAGCCTTTCTGCTTGTAATTAAAAATATTTGTAAAAAACAAAATTAATTCAAAATTTTAAAGAGAATAAATTTGAATTTTGTTTCAAAGGATTTAAGAAAAACGCGTTAAAAGGTAATGTTTAAAAAAAAACACATGAAGGACACTTTTGTGTAAATGACATAGTTTTGAGATTCTCGGAAGAGGTACGAACTTTCCTCATTTTTTCTTCTTAACATATTTCCGGCATATTTTAAATAATAATTCCTGGGAGTACATACCTCCCCATCCTGCTCATACGCATTGATGAAATGTAGGAAGAAAAAGGCACTGCTGGAATAATATTCAGTCTTGATGAGCTTCCCGCTCTTCTCAATCACCACAAATCTGTTCTTCTCCTCGGACTTCCACTCCAACCAGTCCTTAAATGCAGACCCACCCTTCACCACCGAGCTGGCCAACTTCGAGAAACTGACAATGTAAGGCTGCTCAATAAAAATAAGGTAATTCTCTGTCATCCCGAAGCTATGATTGTACGCCAGCCCTGTGGACCACCGACTAGGGATGGAAGCAATCACTTTAGAATTCTTCATCATCTCTTTAGAGGTGAATCCTTTCCGAGGGATTTTGTACACATTGAACTTGAGTCCAGTGAGGCAGGAGAAACCGATATTGTACACCGTCCCATCCTCCTCCCTCAAGGGATGAGCACTGGCTCCATTCAGTCCGAAATATTTATTCGTATCCACCTTCTCACAAGTCTCCAAGTCCTGGGTCATTTTTCTCATAAAACAAGAGTCCGAGGTGGTAAACAAGTCCGGGCCAATTGGGAAAATTGAGACACAGTCATTGTCCGTCATTTCCACTGGGAACTGCAGGCAGAGAGTTTCCAACATTTTTTAAACTGAATTTTATTTAAATACAATTTGTCTTCCTGGTATTTACGATATACGGTCTTTTAAGATATGCAAATAAGTATATATTATTTATGTATTTATATAGGAATGTATATCCCAAATTACAAAGCGTAAATTATGAGGATTGAAAACATTCCTGATCCTGCCTGACCTACATATAAAAACTTGAGGAGAAGTGTAAACTTCACACGAATGAGTTTTATATATTCACGTTGTGCACACACATCTCAAGCTCCTAACCCTAATTGTATTTTCACAGTTTCCTTTAAAACATTTTCCCCAATCTTGATGTTAACAAGAAAATTTTCAATTTTGTAAAGTTATCCTACTATAGTAAGCCTTTGTTTATTTTTTTTTACAGAAATGTACCTCCCATTAAAATAATTGGTATTAGCACAAAGAAATGGAAAGTAACTGGCTTGCTATTGTTTCCGTATTTTTTTGTTCTGTTCTTTAAAAAAAATTGGGTAGGAACATATTTGTAAGAATGAAGAAGCAATGAACTCCAAGTAAAAAACTAACCACAGAGGAAACAAGCCTCGAGAAAATGTTCTTGTTCGGATCCGCCGAGCCTTTGGTTCCAAATTCAGTCAAAATTGATCTCCCGGCTAACATTGCCTTTTGGTAGGCATCGGATCTCAGGAATCTCTTGTGAAATTTAACTTTAGAGTTGCCAATCTCAAATTTTGACAATATGGCATATCCATCTAACCAATGGTTCACTGTGAAGTTCCCAATGTCAAATTTCCCCGGCCCCGTTCGGAAAAGCGTTCCATTCAACCAGGATGGTACCTCTCCTGTAAAGAATGTTATTTTTATTTTTTTTAGAACTTTCCCCAAGAGAAAATTTGTGAAACTAAATTTTATACTTTAGAAATTTTGAAGAGACACTTTGAAGCTACCTTCGATAACTGCTTCCTCTGGCTCCTCTAGTTCCTCCGTGGAACGGAACAGAGGAGATAAATCCTTGTCCTCCGTCAGATTAGCAGGCATGATCACCAAAAATTATTTTCACAGGGACAATTTTGGTGCGAGTGAAACCGAGGAACTGAGGAATAATGAAATGAATAATAACTAACTATCCCCACACACTCACTCTCAGATTCAACAACTTGCAGTTTCACATAAGCAGGGGAGAAAAAAAAAGAGAAAAATATTCAAGTGACAAGAAGAAGCCCCAGTGTGAAACCGGTTTGAGATGAGACTTTGTGAAAAGAAAATGAAACTGCGGCAATGAAATTATAAAAATACGATATCTTCCTTTAGCATTTAATATGATCAGCCTTAAATGAAAGAGAGGGCCAGCGGGGAAGTGGAGACTGTTCGGAAATCCACAGCAACAATAACAACAACAACAACAACAAGAGCCAGCTCAAAATGTGGCACAGTAGAACGTGTCTTGATGAACTGGGAAAAACTTTTTAGCGTTCAAGTTTGACTTGTTCCTCTGTCCCCACTGAGGGAGTGTGTCTATGTGCGAGTCTGTGGTTGTGTGTGTGTACAATAAATAAAATATATTTAACAATTGTAAGCCAAAAGCTTGCACATGTACCCACTCTGAGTCAGCGGAAGACTTAACAGTTAGTTCCCTTTCGTGCGGAAAAAAAAATGCAAGGGAAAAAAAGCGCATGGTACACTGTACTGTATAAGGATGGTTTTTAAACTCATGTGTGGAAACATCTACATTTAGTATAGTTTCCTTTATGAATTTTAACGGCACAGGAACATGCAATAACGTAACGCATGGTTATCAAGTCTGGGGATCAGCTTGTACACTAAAATTTCTTCATGCTGTATATATTCAAAAGGCTCAAAAGATAACTTGAGGCTATTCTTGTGAACTTAGCCCGGCCTTTGGTGTTTGGTACTTTGTCTTCGTGGGGGATATGTTTTGGTGACTGTATGCAATTATATTATAGGGGCATTGTAATGTAAGATATTTGCTCATTTTTTGTACAAACGATACTTGATTGCACTAAACATTTCCATGCTTCCTTGCTCAACGGTATTGTTTCTTCAAGTATGATTATAGTACACTACTGACATTTGAGCAATAAAATTCTCAGGTGTATGGTTTATATAGGCCAAATTTTATAATATATTTATGTGCAGACTCCAAATCCTTCATCTGCCTGGCAGTCACTTCAATTTGAACATTGAGAACAGGCACATTAGAAGGAAATGCTTAAAAACTCAGCTCTTGAGTCACTTCCTACATTCTGTCTCTAGACACCTTCAGACGTATGTACATATTTATATAAATTCCTATTATTTTACTATTATTTTATTTTTCGTATATTTTTTGTACAAAAGATGGAACAATGTTTTCCGGAAATTCTTCCCTAACTGCCAGTAACAGGTATCTCTGTTACATATAGATTTCAAACCGTACAGTAATAAAGTGTATCATTTCACTCCCTTAAAATCCCCGTTATGTTCATAAAGCATTAAATTCACAACTTTAGTAATTATTATTACTCTTTCTGAGAGATATACATCCGATATTCAGATTCTATATATAACCCATATTTTTTATATTTTTGAATTTGAGCTCATGTTTTTCAAGCACAGAAATTATGGTAATAACGTAGATAACAGGAAAATAATTTCTAGCTACATTTCCCAAGGAATGTGGCTAGCAATGCGGGGAACTGATTAACAAATACGTTCACAATGAGTATGACAATTGATACAGACTTAAATGCTCTGGGATGAGATAACATGTCGTTATTACAGAGAATTACGGTCAACCTAATGCCCAAGTGCTGATCCACATACATATGTTACAATGTCTTTGTGCAGCTTTATTAAAGTTGCGTCCAAACATGCAAGCTATGATTAAATGAATCCATAATTATCAAACGTCGCAACTTCCCAAACTATTTAAATACTATATAATGGAAGGAATTCTGCAATTGAGTTTTTTTTTTTGCGACAAGCCTTGTCTTTCGTAAGAACGGATTCCGTTGCGTGAATCTGAAAATAAAACTGATTGTAATGGTGATAAATTCCAACGTTTTCACGCACAGCTCTTGACTCCTATACTAGCAAGGAGATAAGTATTATGTACGAATATGAGATTATGTTTCACATTAGGTCACGTAGCTTCAATGCTTGTTAAGATAAAGGAAGGATTTCAAGCGGAAATGTAAATACATAATTACGTATGTGTAGATATGTATGTATTTTTATGTGGGGCTGTGTTGCAGGAACAATTGATAAAAATAAAATTACAGCATTACAGGATACTTTCCCTGGCACAACGCTTACATATGTCCCTATTGTACAAGCTTAACTTAAATCAATCTTAATTATTGACAAACTATAGAATCAGCAGTTTTTCCAAAATCTGCAAAATCTCGGAAAAAATCAAGTCCTGAGGAACTGAGCACAACACAAAATTCTATTATTTATTTATCATGTTCTGCTGTTATAATTCTCAGGCATGGGATTGGAAACTGGGCCTTCAAATCCAAACAATGTATTCTCGTGTATTATTATCCATTTTTTAATTTAAATTGTAATTTTTTGGTGGGAATTAAATGTTATAAGTGTCCACAACTCTGAGTCTTTTTTATGTATATTTTTTTGTTGTTGGAAAATTAGCTATTTTGAAAGGATGACAATATGTTTGTATTAGTTGTATTAAAAAGACCCGAGGTGGATTCTGACAGAGTTAAAATATACTGTACAAAGTCCAAATCAATATACCAAAGGAAAAACAACGATTTGATCTAGATTCGTCGTCTTTGCTACCATAACAAAAGGAGAGAAAAGCTTCATCATCATAACATCGTCGACTCTCAGGTGATTCACGAACACGTAGGTACATACAAAAAAGAAGGAAAATCAGGTCATGTCCTCCATCCGTACAGTTTCCTTTCTTGAAAATTTAATTTCTGCGAAAGGTAGAGACAGATACGGTAGAGACGTGTTGTAGGGATGAGGCATGAGACTACTGCAACATCTAGCGCTGCATATGTACATACAAACTAGGGATGCCAAATACATATCGCCACTTTGCTTATAGGATTTCTCGGTCTCGCCAAAACCACTTAGTAATGTAGTGTATCGTCGATATATCGTCAATTCTACAGAGCTTTCATTAATAGTAATATTTTCCAATCAAAAATAATGATAGAAATTGTACACACAACAAAACATGTTTAGTGTCTCAAATTTACTTCCAATGCAAACGTTTTTCTACACGCTTTGATAACTAAAATCTAACTAACAATAAGTATTAACGTAACATACATTTAACAAGTATGAGCACTTATATAAACTGATTATAAATTATTTAGGCACCCAAAAAGGTAACAACACTGCTTTAACTTTGTTATTCGAGTTCTGTTCTGAACTTTGTTCATTACCTAAATTAAAATAACTCGAATCTAAACTTTAAGCATATTTTCACTGCAGTTTTAAAATGTTTCGAATTTATTTGATGAACATAAACCAAATTAGATACTCCTTCGTAACTACTATACTTCCTAACAATAAAGCTCATTTAAATGGTGTGTATTTACGTCGATAAAATACAGTCCCAGGAAAAGGTTGACAAAAATCGCCTCGATTTCAATGTTTCGTTCAGTAAAAAATACACAGTAAAATGTATTCAATTAACTCAATCATTGTGGGATACACCGTTATTCTTGACAAAATTTGGGATAATTATTGTCTGAAATATCGTTAGCCAATTTCGCGATATTTGCGATAACATCATCTCGCCATATCGCCATTGACATCCCTACTACATTCCCCTGATGCTTTCAATTGACCATTTTGCCTGACCAATACTTACAAATGGATATGTGCATAAGTCCCTGTGTGCCCCCAAATACTTGGAAATAACAAAACATTCCGGCAAAAAATCAAACGGTACCTGAGAACTAAATCTCATTGTCAGTCGAAGGACCTCACTGTCGCAGTTCATGAGCCCCATGAGTTTTGAGATTCTGGTAGGGTCGGATTTTACACAGGCATTACTAATATCATCAGCCAATGAGATTTTATTAGATTACTCATTTAAAATTACACATAATCACACCCCGAGATTTAGTACCCTCTACAAATTGCTAACTAACCGTTCTAAAGTAATAAAGCTCATTAATAACCAAGTGCAATCAGATATAGTGCTCACGCGTAGTAAAATCGATCCTTGAGTGGAAATCAAGGCAGCCTGCCCAGAGCGAGAGTCACACTGTAGAAGGAAGTGAGTGTGTCCATATGGACTGTCCACTATATTTGAGCACGTTTTTATTGTTAGTTTTAGCATACTATAACGTCAATACGCTCCACACTCTCTGGGAGGACAGGCTATGTGTTGTACAAGTTCAAACCGTGTTATAAATTCTGGCCTTGAAAGAACAAGTCTTCATTCCATACACGGTTTAGAGATAACCATATGCTAAATTCTCACTTACTCACTCAGTCATCCTCATCCTCATCCTCCGTGGTCTCACATCCCTACCAAATCTAAATTTAGAATTCATTTACGCCTAAAGTCTTTGCCTCTCATCATTCTTCTTTTTCTACTTGGCCTCATCTATCCCTTTATAAAGCGTAATAATTATTCTTTCGCATCCTCAACTATGACTTCTCAATCCCTACATATCCCATCACCTCCAATCCAATAATTAATATCTCAGACAAAAGCTATAGTTCTGACACATTCTCAATTCCCAGCACAGTATGAAATTTGTCTCAGGATCCCTGAAACCTTGCGCTACCTTCCAGGAGATACATACATATGTAATTATCGCAGGAGCATTTTGCATTAACATTTTTTTAAAAAAGCTCTTGATAAAAAAAAATCTTTTAAAAATGCTCCATTCAAATATTTTCCTACTTTAGTACTTACAATAATTATAAGATGGGAAACAAATACAACCGGATCTACATGTATGAATAAAAAATGAAATTATGCCAGAGGAAAAAAATATGACAACAAACAAAATCCTGTGTATGAATCTTACAATAGTAAATAATTACATATCCCAAAATGTATGAAATAAATGATAAAATAAGGAAATACAGTAGTGTAGAGAAAGGCACGAATCTGTAGGTATAAAAGTAATTTTTATAATTAATACTGTGCTCATTAATCTCCTCGAGCAAAAAAAAATGCTATGCTTGTAAGGAATTTGTTTTACTTTGGCGAATGCGATTTATTACCTTCCCTTGTATTTGTCATGATTACAGGAGTAGCGGGTAATAAAAAGAACGGACACTCAATAACACTTCAGCAAAAAAAAAACAATCAATAGCTATACATAGTAATAACGTTCCTAGGTACAGAATCTAGGGTCAGTATAGTGCATATAATTACATGTATCATATACATAGCTCCATACCTAGCAATTAAGTAACCATACATAAATCTCCGTCCTAAGAAAAAATCTACATTTTTTAACAAATTTTAAAATGTATAACAAAGTCAATCCCAAAAGTTCCGTCGGTTCTCAGAATACTCAGAATATATGTACAAACAAGAATTGGCATGTAATCACTAATATTGATACAATGTGAAATAGATGCTGAGAATTAACATACTAATTACAGGACACTATTAATGATTGTACAGTCCCAGTTTCTTGCACAGTTCCCACCCAAAATAGTTTCTTCGAAAAAAAAAAACTGAAAGAATGGTATCACCCCTAGAAGATCCCTACCTCTCATTCGTATACAATTATTGCATAATTACTCGCGGATATACAAAGTCTGAATCAATATAGCTCTCTTATAGTCTAATTTGTGTAATTATTACAGAATAAAGTAACTATATCTAAATTTGTAAAATCTGGGACATTTCTTTACGATCCCTCTATAAAAAGTCCATGGATTGAAGGGGGGACTCGGATAGGGAAGGAGGCCTTGCCCATTAATTCCATAGTATCAGCCTCAAGGAAATAAAGGCAGTCTGGGTATTGGTCCCGGGTGTCAGTCATTGGGACCATCAAGACCCCATCATCCTCTTTAGTGGAGCCTGGCCTTGGGATATAAACCGGCTCTCCAAAAACTTGAGCATCCTTCCTCCATAACTTGGTCTCCTTCGTTTCCGTATCCACCTTACAAATACAGTTCCGGAACTCAGTCTCGGAAGTAAGTCCTGATGCCCAATAGTAACGGTTCTTCTTCCTCTTAAAGGACTCATTCACAGCTGGGAGTTCCAAGCCCTTCCCAGTCACGATTTCAGGCTTGAGGATCACAGTCTTCCCTTGTCGACTCGCGGATGCAGTTGTATTCCCGATCGTGACCAATTCCTCCCCTTCCGTCTCAACATTATTAACAGGGATCACAAACTTGACCCCATAAGCTCGGATGCTATCATCCTCACTCGCATTCCTCCGGAGCCTCTCCAAATACTGACTGAAGAGGACCTCAGGGGAGTCGAAGATACTCAATTGGAGGACAACCTGACCATTCTCCTCGTAACAGTTGATGTAATGGAGGAAGAAGAAAGGGATATCGGACATGAACTCCGTCTTGATCAACTTCCCTGTGGCCTTCTCGATCACATAGAATCGGTTCCCTAATTCCGGCTTCCATTCCAGCCACTCCGAGAAGCACTGATTTTGTCCCCGGGAGAGTCCGAAACTCATGAGCTTGGTGGCATTCAACACGAAGGGCTGCTCAATAAAGATGAAGTAGTTCTGGGTCATGCCGAAACTATGATTGTAGCTGAAGAGGGTGTTCCAGCGGGAGGGGATTGTCGCAATGAGTTTGGATTTTTTCAAGGAATCCTTTGCATTTTTGTGGGGAGGGATTCGGACGATGTGATATTTCAAGCCGGTGAGGACGGAGGTCCCGATGTTGTAGGTCGTCCCGTCCGTGTCCGTTAAAGGATGAGCACTGCAAACGTTCAGGCCAAATGTTTTGTAGGTGTCGTGCTTCTCACTGGAGAGGAGTTTCTCGGGGTAGAGATTTCGGAAGAAACAAGTCTCGCCAGTGATGAAGGTCTCCTTCCCAATGTTGAATAGATTGATGTTGGCGTTGTCAGAGAACTCCGGGATCTGTTTGGGAATCACAGACAAATATTCACAATTAAATTAATTTATAAATTCATATTAAGTATCTACATAATTATATGTAAATACTTAAGTTTTAGTTTATTTTTAGTTTTAATTCCTCAACATCTACGGAAAAACAACCTGTCTGAGCCTGTCAGGTGTAATTACATTTTAGAATATATTAAGGGACGTCAAAAAAAAAACGAAAGGAAAATAATCTCAAGACAAAACTAGTACCTATATATAAGTACAGTGAAGGATTTAAAGAGTAAAGAAATGCAAGGGCAAGTTTGTATTGCAACACAACTGTCGTCATTTCCTGCGTGAGACGCTGTGGATGACAAAATAAATAACGTTTGAATATCTGCAAGTCATGTAATTTGCTCGAGCATTCTTAAGGTTTCACAACTGATAATTTTTGCACTCCTTAATATGTTCAGGAAATATTAAATTTATAATTAATTAAATATTAGAATAATTCCAGGAAACGTGCTAATGTGACATTTCCCTTAAAAATTCCCTACCAAAAAGTCAAGGTACGATTTTGTAAATCTAAAAAAGGAATAGCCTCGTATAAGAGTTTTTTTAAAAAATGTTTTTTTTTTTAAAAAAAGGCTTACAATGCTGGACACAATCCTGGACAGCAGGCTCTTGCCAGGTTCGGCATGAGCCTTGGTCCCGAACTCACAGACAACGGGCTTATTAGCCGTGCACGCCCTCTTGTAAGCATCCGACTCCAGGAACTTCGTCGTCAATTGGATCTTGCTCTCTTGGATGTCAAACCGAGAGACGATGGCATACCCGTCAAACCAATGATTGAGGGAGAAATTCTCAAAGTCAAACTTTCCAGGGCCGACTCTCAAATAGGTCCCTTTGATCCACGGGGGGATCTCTCCCTCCACGGCAGCACTCACAGCCTTGCTCTGCTCTTCTGCACTTTGCCACATTTTGGTCCTCTTCTCTGGCATTTTTCAGGGCGACTGTGAGGGAGTTTAAAGTCCAATTAACTTCGCCTCTAATTGTTTTTAGGAGAGTGTGGCTAGGACTTGCGTGAATCAATTGATTTGCCTTGTATTTGGGTCAGGCGTCGGGTAATTCTCCTTGAGGGATTTTTTTTTTCCTGTAAAATAAGTAACAAACAATATATTAGATTTTGTGAGTTGGTTGGACAGGAGCCCCCCTCATCCCTTCATTACATATGTAATGGGTAAGTGAACAATATACATAATTATGCATGGGCTATCTACAGTTTGGAGCTTTGACGCGGACTCGAAAACGTAAATTGCATTCGTAATTTGTGGTATATGTACGTCCGTGCGGACTGTCGAGGATGGATTCCCATACATTGTAAATCCCTTGTATGGATGAGGTACAGAGTACAGAAAATTTAGGAGGAGGTACGAGAAGGTTCCCATGAGCCCACATTCATATTTGTTGGGAGTCGAAAACGAAAGTTAAACTTGCCATTCACTTTTTTTTTGAGGCTCAAAAATTCTTGACAAAACAAACAATCAATCTTGGTCTTGTCTTTGTAAAATTCTAAAAAGTCCCTCTCACTTGCTATTACACGCCTCGATGGACCAATTTTGCATGACATGGTTCATGCTTAATTAAAGAACTGCATGGATTACACTTTAGAAATTGTGTACTAAAAAGTTTTACAATTTAGACGTTTTAAAATCTCGGAATTTTTTTCATTAAAAATTTACAATAAATGTTATACCCTTAAAATTTAAGGGTGGGTAAAAATTGTGGGCCTTGCGTAAACAACCTATTGATCCGGAAATATTGAAATGGGAATTGTGAGACAAAAACTCTATTAATCAGATGACTTACTTGTTTTCAAAATTCTGGACACACAACAGCTCTATAACCAGCAGAGCCAGGGAGCTAACAAGTGATATGTTGACAAACAAATTGAACCCGTACAATTTCCAGAGAGTGGTTAAAAAATCCGGTAAAATTTACTAGTATTCTTGAGTAAAGGCACTTGAAAATCCCAGGTGATATGCGGGGGTGGTGGTTGTGTTGAAAATAATTCCTGAATTTTTAAAACTGAGAATTTTAATTTGGATGGACCCGAAATCCCTGCGTCCTCTTTCGGTTAGACTGACACAAAAATCGAGACTGACTGCTGGATGTTACAAACCCGTCGCCTTTATTACGCGAAAGGGAACCCATTCACTGAAATGAGCCAGAAAAACACCTTCCAATGCCTAATCCCTCCGTACATACAGGCTCGACGAAAATAATGAAGGACTTTTGTGACTCCTGTTGTGGGCAACTCTCAATGTGAAGTTCAACATGCTACAATCACCATTCAGCCTTAGCCTGATACAGGACATAGGTACATGGATATTGTAAGAGCTTGGGTGAGAGTGAGTGAGAGATTGTACATATTATTTTGTATCTTCAAGGGGTGAGGCTATGATGATTGTGAAGCTCAGACAATATGTTTTCCTTCATCATCTCTACAGATAGAAAGAAGCTGCACCACTCATATGCACAAGGTATCGGTCCATGGAGTACCTCTCTGTACGTTTTGTTTTGTGTATGTGTGTGTGTATGTGTGTATGTATGGGTATGTGTGTGTGCATATGTTATTGTTATTACTTTTCCTACATCTAAATACACATACTAATGCTCATAGATAATTTACAGGTTACATCTACGTACCTGTAATAGGCTCTCATACACCCCCATATAGTTCAGTAGCAATTATAATAATTAGAATGTGCGTAGTAGTCATATGTACATATGTGTCATTGGATCCTAGTACATGCAAACTAATCACACCTCTTATGTATGTACCTGTCTCTGTCTCTGACTCAAACGCATTTGCATGAAGAAGGTTAGTGCAAAGGACTTGGTCCGGTGAGAGACTTGGTTTTGAGCATGGCAATCCTAATTACTTGTTACTAATTTTAAATGCATGTGAAAGTGTACGTCCACAGATAGACATAGATATACATATGTATGTAGTGGCTCATTGCATATTATATAGTTACACAATGCTCATTACATTAGCTCGAGTCTGAGCACTTCCCTTCAATAATAAATACAATATACAAGACTCTGAAATATGACAGATCTCTATTACTAAATTCCTATGCATTCTCCCAGTACAGGATATTTATTCAGTATCTATTAATTGTGTATACTTGTAACGTTTAACTATATTGATGTGTAAGATTTGTGTGATGTTTTAGGGGCATACGCGGACGTAGCGCATAATGATAATTATTACAGGTGAGTCTACTTTATATTATGTCTGTATATGAACGCAGTCAGATTTAAACAGACGCTTGTACATACTCGCCTTTGATAATGCTTAAGACCCAGCTGTGTAGCGATACAATAACTAAGGACTTTAGCATAAAGGGCTTATTATTTTCTATACGTATAACTATTTATAAAAATCCTATTTCCTAAACACAATAATAATAGGGACAACCAATTCAATGACTATATATATATATATGTACATAGCTGAACTGCATCTATCAGAATGATTAAGTCCGCTGAAGTTGAATTATTATCAAATTAAAAAAATGGAAGCAAATATAGTTACGACATGATCTTATGCAATTCTCACAATCAATCCGTCGCGAGTGATCCTATACATTGGACAATGCACACCAATTAATATATAGTGTATTTACTTCTATATAATAAATAATTTCCATAGGTGACAGGAAAAATTAAGGATAGAGGTTTTTGCTGATTTGTAATTTTTTTTAAAGATTCTATAAAAATCTTAAAATATGTGCATACAAAACACGAACTGCAACATGACTGAGCTTTTTCTTCCTTCGTCCTCAATGCCCCTTTCGAGACTCAACGTCTGTTGCTATCTGAATATAAATAAGTCAGTATTCCAAGACTTGGATGCAATTTAATTAGTTTCTTGGAAAAATGTGTATGGGCATTTCCACATTACAGCTCATTCAGTCAGGTTGTGACAATTCCAGGAGAAATTCCAGCCAGGGCAATACTTTTAACAGATAAAAATATTTGAACACAAGAACAGGTTCTGAGGAGGAAAAACAAAACTGGCCGATCAATTGCTTATTAAACGTCTGCAACTTTGAAAATGATACTACCAAAAAAAAAGGAATGCCGTTGAATAGCAAACAGTTTTTTTACAGCAGTATCAATATTACATTAATTTCCAAGAAGTTTGTTTTTGAAACTGGTTCCTTAATTTTAAGAGACGAAATTAATTCAGGGTGTACAATCAAATCTATTAGATTTACTTGTACTGTATGTATGTACACTAATACAATATTTACTTTCTTTGAGCCAAGAAATAAACTTTGGGATTTCCTGAATTGTTTATTAAGGGCTGGATGACTCTATATTAAATCCATTACAAATTTATAATATAAGAATTTAACAGGAACTGGTGAAATTGGGTGTGAACAATTTTAGAATTATGAAGTTATCATCAGCTGCAGCATATGTACCCGTCAATGATGAAACATACATAGTTAGCTAATGATAAATCCTATTCTTTGAGTTGAGAAGTTTCAAAGAACTTTCATGAATAATATCCTCCTTATCTTTTTTATTTAATGCATCGCAATCCTTGTTAAATGTGCATAATTACTGTTAGATTAAAACTTGTCTTTAATTAATATTACACATCATCTTCGCGCAAGTTAGAACAATGAGTAACTTTCAATGGAACAGAGATATGAATTTTTTTTCACTGATATATAAACAATAGCATTAGAACCTTCAAAGAATCTGATTTAAGACATGAGAATTACGCAAAGGGGAGATAAACAAGGAAAATAAAGCATAGCCTGCAGATTATTCACAGTGGCGTGCAAAATAAGCCAATTCTTATGTAAAGCTTGAGAATGTATTTTTTCCCCCCTTAACATAAATATACAATAATGTTACAAAGATTTCGCAATTCAGTGGCAAAAACCTTTGAGCGTGACTTATAATAAGCCTAAAGGAATTCGCTGCTAGATTTCATTCAAACTGGAATAATTATTAAGGATTTTTTATCCTCTGAATAATTTGATCGATTATGTATAATTTAATCAGGGGGATTCCAGTAACATGGTAACACATACAGTGCGGCCCTACTATAAGGAAATATCCCATAAAATAGCATTTTCTCTACAAACAAAATTACCTAAACAAATCCCCGTTTATCATAATGTTAATTTTTTTTCGTATCAGATCATCCCATTATAAGGACTCCCTCCTAATATCAAAGGCCCTCTTGTATAGAGAGAGTTCCCTGTGATTCTGAGATTACCAAGGTCATTTCGTATGTACACATATAGTATTAACTGAGTCTCACCGGATTCTTAGAAGTAAGGAAGCAAAACAGGTTCAACAAGGGGGAAAACTTCAACTCAGATTTGTAAAGTTACATCATTCATATTCCGTGTTGGGGCAGGGGAAAAAAATCAGACGTAGATGATAATTCAGGATTTGCATAGACAATGATACATTTGTATTACGTACGTAAGCATAATGTAAGCATTGTTAATCTTAAAGATGTTTTCACGTTTTGCGTTAATAGGTTTCATCCAACGCCCTACGACAACGTTAAGGGAAGTTCATGTTTTTAATTATTGCTTAATTCTTCCGTCGGTTGAGCTTCTCTTGTTGTTGTTGTTGTTGTTGTTATTGTTGTTTTTGTTTGTGTAATAAAAGGGTATTATTTTGTTTCAACAGCATAAGATTCTATATAATAACCAATAATGCATTTCCACAAGAAATCCCAATAAGGAAAGATTTTAACGTACGAACGTCTGATATGACACTGAAAATACGGCTTTCACTTTCACACAGTGGGTAAAAATATAACTGTAGGACAACAATCATATGTATATAGTAGTTTGAATGGTGACAGGGATTGAGTGAGGGAAGGGTAAACTTTTCGCTTTTATTTCCGTGTGGCTGAAAGTGAGAGTGCATAATTAAGCGTATATGCTATATGTGCATATATGTAATTATATGTAAAAATTGTATGTACATGGTATAATATAGATAGATATACATAGACAGCTTATGAACTGAAGGTCTGGGTCGATTTGTTTACTTTTAGAAAATTTCCTCCAATTGTGGGATACGTACATACATAATTGTGTTTGTGATCTTGGTGGTATTAACAGAGCTGTTCCATTGCATACATATGTATATGGAAGAAGGGTCTTGTTTGTGTTTACAAGTTGTGTGAGAGCGGACTCCCCACGAAATTGAAGTTTGTTTACGAGCTTATGCCTATGTTACTGTATCTATTGAATGCTAAAAAGACCGGGAAGTTTTCCACGGGAAAGGGTCTTCCTGAGACTGAGTTTCCGAAATCTTCAAGGACTTTATAAATAACAAGGAAATGCTTGTTTACTTGTGTTTACCCTTCTTGAGAGACTCAACTGGAAGTTTCAGGATTTTAAGCCCACTTATTTAAAAAATACTTGGAACTTTCCCTTATCAAAAGAAATTAATCCTGAAGTAGGTCCTAAAATTGTTCCTAATATAGTTCCTAAAATAGTTCCTAAAATTGTGGATTTTTAAGAATTACCACAACCCGGCAGGCCTACTATTGCTGGGAAGATCAATAAAATTAAAATAAGAAGCAATCCCACTTTTTAGTAGACAGACTGGATTTTATTTACAACATCGGGAAGATCTGGATGACGGATGATAAAAAATGGTAATACTTTTAAACCTTAAGGAAATTTACATGTACAAAAGTAGCAGAGGTGTATGTACATCTTGTATTGCTTGGTATGTATCTATATATGCCTATACTGATGAGATAATAATATTATTGTTATATATTATATGAAAAACATTATTAAGCCTGAAACAGTGACAAGACAAATTATTATTTCGGGGGCTACCAAATCCTACAAGTCTCAGTAGCTATGGGACAACTCCAAGTTTTTGCAAAATCCGGGGAATTTTGAAGGACCCCTTGAACCCGGAACTGGTTCGGGCTATGAGCCCCCGTCATGATCTGGGAGTAAAGACTTTCTTTCGTATAAGAGCCACACCAGGCTTGGGCAAATGCAATGAAGAATAACTGTTCAGGAGAGTACTCAAGTCCAGGCAGACGATTCTCATCCCCGTGACGACTCTTGTAGTATTGGTAAGCCCTGTAAGCCTGTTGCATCCCCCCATTATCTGCGATGTTCTCTCCTTGATTGTTGATCCCGTTCAACTACAGTAGAATTTCATGAAAAAGGGAGTTGAAAAATAATAATTTAAAAGGGATAAATGTATATAACCATCTTGATAAAATCACTGTATTACTGTAATATTGGCTTGAGGAGCAAAATAATTTCCGTATTGGTCAATGAAACACTGGGCCTTCTTGCTAAAATGTTCCAAGGTCCATTTGTCCCACCAATTTGATAATTTCCCATCCGCGTCCGTCTGACGACCTGACGTTATTTTCAGTATTAATAGATACAATTAGTGCTACAATGCTAATTTGGCCCTTTTTAGATGGAGACTATATCGTAGTTGAAGAGGAAAAAAATAATCTCCGTGCTATGTTTTCGTATAAGGCGTGTAGATCATTTTGCTCATAGATCATTGCACCCTGTGTACACTTTATAGGTACATGTATTTATGTAAGGATACAAATTGTAAGGGATTAATTGTGAGTGTCTTACCTTCATCATCAAAACCATGCGTTATCTCATGACCCATGACCCAACCAATGGCACCGTAATTCAGAGCCCTGGAAATAATTTCATTACAAAATAAAAACTAGACTCCTCAACATCAGTTGTTGAAAGATTCCACGGAGGGAATACTTACTCAATTGGATATCCATAGAAAGGTATTTGGAGGATGCCAGCAGGGAAATCTGTGGAAGAAGAGTATTCAAATTGGGCAAAATTGCATGTAAATCTGGTACAAGTTAAAAACACACTGTGAGAAAAAGAGCATTTTATTTTATCCAGTAGCATTTTAGATATCTTCAAGCATTAAAGGACTCAGACTTTACATATTGAATTGTAGTTGGAGAAATAGTAAGCATTCACAACTGCAGCATGACTTCGCCATCTGAAAAGTTTTAAAAAAGATTTATTGAGTTCGGGGTGCTGTTTCTTTTTTTAAAAAAAAGGTACAGACGAAAGCAAATAGGAAGGCTTTAAATCTGCTATTTGTGTATAGTTATCGTGTAATATTTGCACAATACCTGGACAAATGCAGCAAATTTGCACGGGAAAGAATCTTTTATAGTACGATAGGCTGAGTGTATATAATTACATATGTGCATACGTATGTACATACAATGTGAAAGCTCTTTGCAGGGAGGTAAACAGCAAACACATAATTAAGGAAAAGCACAAAGCTGACCTTGTTGCATCCCTCGGCTTGGTGATTTCTTTTAGTAGCCTTGTGCTAGTCCAGCTTATTACTTGCAAGTAATTTCTTAAATGTGAAGGGTGGCCGGGCATTTTTAGCTAAAATTTAAGACAAATTTAAGGATTCATGGCTGGAGTTAGAAGTTTGAGTGGATTCTCACAGATTTTGAGGGGAACTGTTCCTTTAGTGTCCTGAACCTTCCCGTGTCTCTTTTTATTAATCTACTTACATGTCCCAAGCGTAATTACATAAGGAATAAAAAAGGCACGAGAAATCACAAGAAACACCTGGACATATTTTCGGAGCCAGAAAACAAGTCTTGGAAGCATTAATTGCCAAACATGCAAATCATATTTTGAAGACATACATCGATTATCATCCCAAAATCCGATTTACAAGTGAAATGTAAACATTAATCAATTACTGTTTTTAAACGCGAACAACATGGAACAAAAATACAACGTTCCCAGAACTTTATTTAACTAGAGGAACATTTTTTACGGGAAAAGTTACCTCTTTGTAGTATTCCAAAAGGACGGAAACATTATTTTTGAGGAAGTCTGGGTAAGCAATGAAAGCTCTCATTTTCTTGGCTTTTTCTTCAGCAATGATTCTAGTTTCCTCAGCAATCCAGTCCAACTCCGTTAAAATTTCATAAAAGGCGTTCCTCACATCTTCTACCATTTTTTCGACCTAGCAAAATTTAGTATTAAAAAATCCGTCAATTATGTCGTTATAATTACAAATGCAACCCTGGTGATAATAGATAATACAAAATCATTTTTAATTTACCCGTTCCTTAGCCCCATCATCAAAATTTTCTCTCACGTAATGATACGATACGGCCATGCCTAACTTGTCTTTGATCCAGTCCGAGCATTGCTTCCATCTAGAAGGAAAAAAGTTCAACTCAAGGGGTAATTACATTAAAGGAGAGATTCCCATAAGAGTCTGTAGAAGCGAACCTGGGTTCTGGGTACTTCAATCCCTTTGTTTTTTGAATGTACTGGAAAAACACCTGGCGGAGGACGGAACTGGACTCTTCAGCGTAATCAAAGATCAGACACCATTTGAGGAATTTCTCTGCACAAATGAATTACAATAATTCCCAATAAACATGAATTCAGATTTGTGGCATTCCTTGTACCGGAAATATTTTTAAAAAAATCCATAAATGAACTAATACAAATATTCGTACTTATCAACTCTGGATCCGTATCTTTTAGAATTTGACCCAAGTTTTCAAAATAGCTCAGATCCCTGACAATGATCGTGACGTCCTTCCAATTTGTAATGTTTTTCGAGTATTCCGGGATATTTTCGAATACTTCCGTCAAGGTCACTTCCCAGTCCAGCATCTATTAAAACATAGGACTTAGCGCCTCTTGGAGTGTTAGTTGATCGCCTAAAAAAAATTGAATATCTGGGAAAGAATTTATTTTTAAATTTAGATGAGGATTTCCCTTTACTTTGGCTTGGCTTGTTATATTCATTAGCTGCTCCAGCTTCATAGGATTATACAATTTGGTCCAGTTTCGACGATCCTCCTGACGGACAATGCTCTGGAAATAAACTTTTTATTTTTGGGCTTTTCTAATGGGCACATATATGCATGGCAAGTGACATTTTAATTGTCATTGCACAGAATTTAAAAATAGACAAGACTTGTAAAAAAATATACCTTTGCCAGCAAAGTAGAAAAATTGACAATTTCATCCGCAATTCCAGTATTATTTTTATCTTCAGGGAAAACAATGGGCCAGAGCGTTCCAATAAGCTCAGTGTAAGCTTCTTTAAACTTTGTGGAGTTCCCATCCAAAAAATACGGTTGGGCAAGGCTCAAACTAGGGGAATCCACCTATCGTGCGTAAAAGGGATTTAAAACAAAATTCAACCATTAAACTTCTCCCTATACTAACGTTTTAATCTCAACATCTCTTCCATTTTAAAAATATGTTCACTCACGTAAATAACATTCTGATCATTTTTCACTTGCTCTAGATCCACATAAACTGAAATGAGGAAACCATTCCCATCGTCCGCAGTGTCCCTCCGAAGCTTCCCCAGAGTCTTGCCCAAGTTGTTATAGTCCTTGTCTATGTCACTAAGGTATGACGAAATTAGCCTGCGAAGGTCTTCAATACCGTCGTAATTTTCTTTCAGAAAAAAATATATAATTGTTTTAAAAAATCCATTTTATTTTTGTTATTTTTACTTATAAAATCCAGGAACTAACATTGGACGGCGCATTATTGGGACACGGAACAAATTTAAAATAAACTAACCTTGCTCCATGCAAATTTGATACATCTCCTTTGCAATGGCCACTGGACGGATGTAATCCTCCAAATCCATCGGACGTTCCAAAATCTCCTTCACATTTCGACTCAGCTGGGTCGTGAGAATGTCAAACTGGTCCCAGGAGCCCTTCGACTCTGGAACGGGGTTGCTCCGAATCCATCGGCCACAAGCAAACTTATAAAAATCTTTACAGGGATCCACAGTCTCATCCATGGATTGGAGGATCCCTCCCGCCACTCGAACACATTTTTCCGTTAAGCACACGTTCTTTTGGTTGACTAATAATACAAGGTTAAATAATCCAAAGAATAATCATAATTGTCAGTTCAGGCGGAAATACTTGAGGGCCCTAACTTTTAAAAATCCTCTTCAGAGGCTATGTCATAAATATTGCATTTTTGAGAGTGTATACATATGTACATATATTGAAGGACTTACGAAAGGGTATGCCATAAATACTAATTGCAATTATTAGCCCCACAGCTATTACAAGGAGAAAGCCTATTGCAATATATAATTTCCGCTCTGTTTTTGTGAGCTCCTTCCATTTGACAGGGGTGTTGGAGGAACTGTTGGTATTTCAAAGAGACCAGGAGGTTCGATTGATTTAATTAATTTTTTTTAATATTTCATAAGATCTATATATAATTATTATTAAAATTATTTGAATCTTTAGTAATTTATTTATGAGGGTTAATTTGACTTAGGAATTTAGTATTCTGTGATGAATTCTCTTTTATTTATTTTCTTTTTACCATCCATTAATTGGATAAACTGTGTAATTCTTTTGACGTGTTTCCTCAGGTGTTGCAGTCATTGTTTAAGACCCTTTGGGTTGAAGTGGTTGAATTTGGAACTTCCACCGTTTTGCACAGTTGCTAATGTTTCAAATGGGTTTGCTACTGCTGTTGCTGTTGTTACTCCTGCTTCTACTGCTGCTGATGATGATGATGATCAGATCAGTCTATGTGTTACATTATGTCGGAGGAGATCCCACCAGTGCCAAATTCACTGTGAGGAGTGAAAGCAAGTAGGATTATTAAAAAGTAGAGATTTAAATTTGTTTGAATGCTATTCGTTTGGAGGGCTGACATGAACCAGGGCTCTCCGTGACGGACGTATGTATGAAAGAGAGCCTGGGGAATATTGTTAAATGATTTTTGAGTAAGGAAATAAATTCTAAATGAAAAATGCTAATGATAAAAAAATGATTCAAGATTGAAGGGAGTTTGTAATGGTGACTGATATGAGGAGGATTGTAAATGTATTAGGACACTTTATATTGTAAGTGTGTGTGTGTGTGTGGGGGTGATAGTAGAGTAGATTGTGTGTGTGTGTGTGTGTGTGTAGCTCCAGATGAGACTCCTAGAAGGGAAGAGGGAATGGATATAAAAAAAAAGAGCCTGTCAATTGACCAGACATTAATCGTGCCTTAGAAAATTCTTAACCGTCTTTAATGTTCTAAATTGGATTTCACAATGGAATCTGACTACTCTTAAAACCTCATATAGGGATCTAAATGCTACAATCAAAAGTCTCTTCCCTCTCCCATTCAGTAGATATTCACTACAGACCGTGTGTATCTTGTCTTTTTACACTTGGACCCGCCATACTATAGTATGGGGACATTACCGTCCATAAGTATCATATTAATTATAACTGCAAAGA
This sequence comes from Allacma fusca, assembly GCA_947179485.1. Taxonomy (NCBI): domain Eukaryota; kingdom Metazoa; phylum Arthropoda; class Collembola; order Symphypleona; family Sminthuridae; genus Allacma; species Allacma fusca. Next base: position 41,194,563 of record OX359246.1, read on the forward strand.
TCCTCGGCTCATTCAGCTTAATTCAAGGAGCCTCCTATACCTATACAGGAGGGATACCAACATACATATATACAATAATAATAGCTCAGCCCTATATTATGTAAATGTGTGGACTGGACTTCAGTGTCGACACACACACACACACACTTGCTATTACTGTACTCGTACATAGTCTATGTGACAGACCATTCTTTCAAAATTGGATCACTCATGGAGTAGTGGAACACTGACCATTTATCTTTCCCTTGGTTATATTGAGAAATGCAAACATTTGGGGCTTTGATCCAAAAAAATAAATAAAAATTAGAATCCCCTCAGTCGATTTTTTTTATCATGTCATGTAATTATGTGTAGCTATTCCCATTCTATAAATACGTATTTTTGTTGGAGGATTTTCGGAAATTGTTCCGCTCAAGTAACATATCCATGCTTTCCATTGGAGGTTATCTGTATATATGAGTTAGAGCTATAACAATTAATTACGTGTGACACTCGTAGATGAGATACTGTGTGTTTTGGTTTTGCTGTCCCTGTCGTGTTTATACAGTACTTTATAGTATCCTCACAGCATCTACTTATATACTCAAGCATGCCCTACAATTATTACATAAAACTGTTGAGAAGTCAATTAAACCCTAAAATGAATAAATATTCTTCAGAGTTGAGGGGACAGGAACTATAGTCGCTAATTGTACATCAGTGCAAACATGTGTAGAGCCCTAGGGAAGCAAAAGTCTAATTATATGAAAGTAGTACAAACAGAGTCGTATGTAAATGTGTTAGTCGGATGCATTCCATACATTAAAATGTTGACACTGCGCTGACTACTCCAAGGTATAATTATGCGAATGATACAATAGTTCTGTGGAGTCCAGGCCGACAACTTTATTATTTAGCGAAAAATCCTCGCTTCGCAAGGATTTATGACACCTTTACGGGGTGCTACTGCAAAAGGGCAGCGCCAGCCCTGTGTAAATGCCGGAGTCTATCTGTACGAAATTTCAACAAAATCCTGTAATGGTTTGCTAAGTTTTCAAAAAATACCCGGGTAACTCTGAAACAGTTTCACTGGTAGAGTTGATTTACAAACTCACATAAGCTTTGCGCGTGAATATTATGTGTACAAAATTTTAACGAAATTGAAAAAGGGGTTATACTGAATTTTGAAAAACCCCGGGTAACTCCGAAACGGTATCACCAGTTAAGTTCATGTACAAATTCATCTTAATTTTATGCCTGGAGACTATATGTACACCAAGTTTTTATAAAATTCAATAAAGGGTTATTGAGTAATTGTGTCCACAAATAGACGTACACGCATGACCAGGACAATGCCATAGAGGGCGCTGACGCTGCCCGTAAAAAACAAATGGAGGAACTAAATTGGAATTGATATGTATCTACGTATAATTATTTTTAGAACACATGTAATTACATGTCTATAAATTTGTATGTATGCATCCAAATTGAACGAGCAAGATGTGAAGTAAAGGTTGGAGGAATTTAAAATAACTGTAGGGATGGAAAATGGAAATTAAAAAAAAATTTGGAGCTACACTTGAATCCGTCTTGTGTCATTGGAGCTTCTTCCAACTCATAACTTTAATCCTGCTTCAAAATTTGCAATGAGATTCGTATTAAGCACTTCAATTCAAAGTAAGTGAAGTGCCCTTCCAACTGTCAGCTTTGTTTACATATGGTGGCAGAATATTTTTCAGAAATTATGTCATCCGTAAGTACCGATGAGACTGGCAGTGCGTTCACCAATGTTACAAGTATCTACAGTTCTCTGTATGCACTTCTCCTGACTACTGCCAAACTGTCAGGCTGGGAGAAAGATCTGCTGATAATGTGTTTGCTTTGCACTAATCTTAAATGACGAAGAGCAGATAAGACAGGAAAAATCGTTAACCCTGGTCAAGAAAAGTGGAGGCAATAATAATGTTTGCATTCATAGCTCCTTGTATACTGTATACAAGCATGTTTTACTCCTTTTGATCAATAAGCTACTGTGGACTGGACTTTGAATTATTGGGGCAAAACATAACCATTAACCAGAATAAAATTATAACACTTGGGCTCTGACTTGAACCAAAGCAAGATTTTTCTTGTGGGACCAAATTCTCATGCCTGGGACTATTTATGTATTTATTGAACAATGAACAGATGTAAGAGTTTTCTGTGTAGAAATTATTTTTGTACCCAAAGCGCATCTCATTTTGGGGAAAAATCTGTGGTCAGTTTCTTCTATAAAAGTTACTCTTTGGAGAATTTGTTGTAGACTGGAAGATTTAAGTAAATACTGACGGGTTTTATTTTAATTTAAATGGAAATAATTGTTTACCTCTAGGATTGAACTTCGGACCCCAAAAGTGACTGCTCTGTCTCCAGATGCTTCCTTTATGATCAGTTGAAATTAAACTTGAAGATTGGCGTCCAATAGTGGAGTTTCTCTTGGAACTTGGATTTGTTAATAATCCGGGTTCGTGACTAAAATGTTGCTGGTAAAAATTGCGTCAGATATTTTAAGTCAGACCCAATCAGTTCTGCTTGCAATGTGGATCCAAACTGGCTCTTATTTTTAACCAGTATGCAACGTATACTGGAAATAAAATAAAAAAAAAAGAATTGCAGTAGTGCCTGTGACTCTATATGAAGTGAAAAAATTCACACTAGAGAGCTATTTCGCATTTACTGACCTCACTCTCGCCCTTGCACTAGAACCTGAGAATAAAACACACAATGCCAAGGTGTGAGTAAAATCTGAGATTACGACTGGAGAAATGCAGAAATAATAAAAAAAAAAAAGATAAGAGGAACGCTATAGGGAAATGTAGGCTTCAACTTCCAGCTCCATAATAAAAACTGATGGTATTTATAAGCCGGACTTATGAGGCTCCATTTTTTCTTGAGCATTTACGAAGATGTAATAAGTATATTGCTAGAATTCGGAGAAAAGACCATATGTGAGTGTGTGGACACACATGGCCCATGGAAAAAGATGTAAATGGAGTTTCTCCTTTGTAGACAGGAATGTGCTAAATGTTAACATTCTATTAATAAGAGAGTATAACAAAAGTCATAAACATTTAGATTAAAAAATGCAACATTTTGTGTGGCAAATTAGTGTATGTTCATAGCTGGTCATGTGCTCCGTCAACCAGGAAAAACCTCTGTTCCATCTGATAAAGCAAATCCACTACAATATGTGTTTTTTTGGGCATGTGTTACTTTTTTAATTGCTTTCCTGTAAGACGGCGGCCCAGCACATCTTGGCGCATTAATATAAGGAAAACATTGTGAGCAGGATCAAATAAATACACTTATAAAATATTGTAAACGTTGCTGCGGGTGAGGTGGTAAATGTGGCGGGTTAAGCGTGAACAGATGTATCCGTTATTGCTCATAATTTGTGGCTGCTGAACACGTGTCATTTATTAATTTAAATATTATTCATTTCATTTCAGAATTTCTTTCCCTCAAGTTTCATCTCTATGTTGATATAAATATTTACTTGTATTTTGACGCAATCTCCTACATTGAGATTCATTTACAGGAAAAGTCGGTGCTTTCGTAATGGTAGTATATACTCGGGTTACAATAAAGGCTTATCCTGCACCTAGTCCATGTAATGAGGGATATACTAAAAAATGCTATGTGTGCAGGAAATTTCATGAGGATTCGATTGACCTTAGTTATCGCTTGCTCTCTATTTTTCCGTTCATGTGTAATTACACACATGGATGGGTTAATAAAATAATTTTTTATCCTGGCCCTAACCCTCCAAATAGATTTCTTTGCCTTTATGCATGCAATCTGAGGGCCTTCGTTAATATTTTTTTATCCTGGCCGGGCCAGCCCGTAAATCCACCTCTGCGTACACAGTTCTCAAGGTAAATGCATATTTGATAACTCTGGAAAGGATCTATCTCAAAAGATATTTTGAAAACATTTTGAAACCTGATAGACGATTTTAAACCAGAATTTAAGTTTTTTCAAAAATTATCGAGCTTATTATTTTTGAGATTGCAGATTAAATTGAATTTCCCTTCTCCTCACACCGAGCAAATGGGAGCTAGGTGTAAGAATTCTCTACACCCTCTCCATAGAACATAGGATGTTTGGGCATTTTTACCTTTTAAAATTTTCTTACGTGAGAGTTAATGCCATGTCAGACCCTCAAGTCCAATGGCTAGTAGTACAACCGGATACTACATCAGCATTTCCAGACCTTTTTCTGGGTTTCAAAACATTTTTATTTTTTCAACTCACTACAATAAGTTCATACTAAATTACCCTGGTCTTCGGCTTTATATTTATTGCACATAATTCTAGAAATTATGACGTCGTGTCGTTAGTCGTAGTTGAAAACGTTAACTTTTCAAGTGCAAACTATGATACAAGAGACACGTTCAGTACAATAGGTGTAGTATAATGCAAACTAATGATAATAATTGGATTGAGGAGTAAGGCTTAGATTCAAGTTTGCTCAACTCTTGGATTAGAATTATTACGATTGATTATTTATCTACAAAAGTTGCACTCCAGGATAAATTTAAAGGATTAGTAATCCATTCCCAACCCTGTGTCTAATTATAGGAAAATGGTACTTTTGCGCAATGGGATTTCGTCTGTCACCTGATATTGTTTGCTCCACCATTGCATTCTATGCACAAACGGTTTTGCAGCTGTATGTGATTAAGGCAGATTAATCCCAGAAAGTTTTATCCAAATAGTTTTTATTTTAAATTTGACATTTCCCCCAAAATTTGATTTTTAAATAGACTTTTCTACATTTAAAAAACATGTACATGTCATGTGCTTACAATAGTGAATGTACGTATAGGAACCAGTGACTATGAATAAATAATTATGTACTGAGGAAACCGCGCCGAGACGTAATGTAATCTCTAAAAGCTATAATAATAATAATTACTGAAACTGAACATTGCTGCGTAATAACATTTAAATTAACAATAAACAATGTCATAAAATACCTTTAGGAAAATTGTAAGGATATCTAATCATCCTAAGTAATTATGCTCCACGTGTAGTGTATTAATCACGTAAATGTAAAATAGGACCGGACCGTCTGACTTGCTGCAGAATTGGACAAAGTTTAACAAAGTGTAAATTGATACATTAATTTTGAGCAAGCCACAAAACTATAGGAAACGTATACATATTATGAGGGAATGCATTCTCATAGGAATATTTATATATATATGGGTAAGATTTATTATACACATTTTGTATCAATTGCTTGTCTATTAAAGTACATCTGTAGATTCACCAGATCTGGCATGGGTAGACGGGAATCGGGCATTTCCAAGTCAATGCAAAATCCACGGAATTTGCGACGCTCCCTTTGACTTGAAACTTCCAAGGGCTGTGCCGACTCGTTAAGATCTGTTGCTGCAGATTTTTGATCCGGTACGATCCACACAGGCTCTGCTCAAATAATAAGGAAATGGGGATAAAACTTTGAGGTTTACTGACCCCATTAAAATCCCCGCATGTGCCAGTGTCATAACAGTGTTGGAGGAATTTTAAAAATCATAAATAAATAACCTGAGCAAATCCAATAAAAAATAGCTGATCTGGGGTGAAGTTAAGTCCAGGAAGACGTTGCTCTTGTCCATGACGCTTCACATAAGCCTTGTACCCTCGGAAGGCTTGTCGCAGACCGCCGTTATCTGCAATGTTTTCTCCTTGTGTATTTATCCCATTTAGCTAAAAACAAAAAAAAATACCAGATAAATCATATCTATTTGAGTCCATTTATGACTCCTAAAAATAATTTTCAGAGGCTTATTATATACACAATGCTCACAGGCATATGGTCCAGCTCTGGCACAGTGTAATTTCCATATTGATACACAAAACAGCGGGCTTTTGCTGAATATTTTTCAAGAGTTTCTGGGTCCCACCAGTTCCGTAGTCTGCCTTTTTCATCACTTTGCGCTCCTATAGTAAATTTTAACTCTCAAAATAATAAAACATCAAATGGGAAGGAAATTAAGGAAAATTCCCAGTACTTTCCAACGCTTGTCACACACCTTCATCATCAAATGCATGGGTTATCTCATGTCCAATCACAGCCCCGATCCCACCATAGTTCATGGATCTATGGAGTAGTAAAAGAAAAAAATTAAAAATTAAATAAAACATTTCCAACCATTTAATGCGAACAAAATGCGGAAATTACACACTGAAGAGGATATCCGTAGAATGGGATTTGCAGGATTCCCGCTGGAAAAGCTGAAAATAATCAGAAATTACAAATACAATTTATTATTCCTGACGAGTGAAACCAATTTTTATGTCATAGTTTGTGATTGTTTTTAAATGTCAAGTCTGCAGTTGCAATATAAGTTTTTACCTATAGCATTGTACGACGCAGAATAAAATGCATTCACAACTGTGGAATAGGAAATCCATCTGAAATAAAATACATATTTGATTAAGTTCCTTATCAAGCGTACTTGTTTCAAAAATATTTTCAAATTTATTAAGCTACTTTGAACTTACTTGCTATAATCCTTTTCCTTGTCCAACTCCCGCAAGCTTTTGCTACTCACCCATTTGTAAACTTTCACAAAATTGTCAAAATGATTCGAGTTCAAATTCTCTGTTAATAGCTGGAACAAGATAAAAATAACAAGTTAGCAAATATTCACCTGCTCGACCAGGGATAGTTATAAGAGTGGTGGGAAAAATGAAGTTGCACGTAGAAAATGTACAGCAATAATTAATTACTTATTTTGTATGAAAACAATTGATAGGGAGAACGTTTAAAAAAAATTACCCCTTGGAACTCCTGGTTTAATGCTTCCCTATTGTCCAGCAGCCATTTTGGATATGCTATGAAGGCACTCATGGCTTGGGCTTTTCGATGTGCGAGTGTCTTTGTGTCATCTCGTATCCAGTCACTCTCTTGAAGAATCTCATAGAACCCTTTCCGGATGTCCTTGACAATTGAGTCTACCTGTATTAAAAATAAAAAAATTGTAGGGACTACTGTATATTTATCTATAGATAAAGGAAATGGGAATCGGACTGAAAATTCCACCTCGTCTTTGAAATTTGTTCTAAAATTGGTTCGCACATAACGGTACGACACTGCCCAGCCCATGTGACGATTAACCCATTCCGAACAAACCTTGTACCTGGAAATAAAAGGAAGCAATTATTCCCTGTAAGTTTCCCTGTGTTGAGTTTTGAGCAATAATTACATTTATTGCCCAGAAAAATCAGCATGAAATTATTTTTATATAGATACCTTGGAGGTGGGTACTGGACTCCGGAGGTAACTTTCAAATACTGGAAAATTCGCTGTTGGAACTGAGCACTGACAGCGTTGCCAAATTGAAAGATGATCCTCCATTTTAGATAATTTCCTAAATGCAGAAAATTTGTGTCAAAATTTACTTATACTAGGTGCTTCTACAGGCACATTCGTCTCTGTTTTGATTCGAAACCAAAAGTGGAAATAAATTCAAAATAAAGGTTTCCTTACGGATAATTCGGTAATCAAACTTCACTAGAACTGAGCTGAGGCCTTCAAAATAAGCTGTATCTTTAACAATGATTGTTAGATTATTCCAGTCAATGACTAGTTCAGTTTCGGAAAAAATCTGCTCAAAATATTCCCTCCAGTTTGATTGCTGAAATTAGAAATTAGAAATTCACAAGCTCAACACTTCAACAATTTTTTATTGATTTAAAAAAATTTGTTTGAATGTTTTTTTTCTGTATATTCCCCATACATTAGGTAAGATGTCTTGCAGATCCTTCAAATCGATAGGATTGTACAGGGCAGTTCGATTCCGACGATTTTCCATTCTAGTGGCTATCTTCATAGCAGTGAAGGAAAAATAATGGATTTATTGGAAAATATTTTTGAAATATGGTGGAACAAAAAAATAACTATAGTCCATCTTATACCTGTGCCAATTCTCGCTCAAATGCAAGGAGCTCAGAGGCAATCTGAGTAGAATTGGATTCCTCGGGATAAACCAATGGCCACAAATCTTGTATGAGGGTTTCATAAGCAGTTACGAAAACATTTGGACTAGTGTCCAATAAATATGGAATTGCAACTCCGAACGTCTGCTGGTCAATCTTTAGTCCCATTTCACAAAATTACTTAAATTCTTAAAGGTTTTTGACATCAGGGATCAAAATTATTATAATTTGATCCAGTCACATAGCTAAAGTGTATGGCTTTCAAAAAAATTGTATTGTTTATAGGATTAAATTCTCACGTAAATAGTGTTCTCTGTGGGTTGTTTCTCATCAAAGAAAACATACATGGAGATAATAAAGTTGCCGTTTGTTTCCCTCCGAATACGACCTAAGGTTGTTCCTAGGTCATTTAGTGAGTGAAACTCTCCATTCCCGACAACTTTCTCAACTAAGTTTCTCATTTGGGTGTGATTCTCCCGGTTATCTAATGTTGGGACAATTAAAGCGAGTCAGAAAAATTCAGGATGATTAAGGAAGAATTTAATTTTGGGTTTTAATTTTGTTCCAGCCGGCGTTTCAATTTGGATTCCTTCATGAACGTTACCTTGAGCAAGACACATCGTATACAATTTCTGGGCAAGTAGCACAGGCCGAGGATCCGTTGGGATAGGCTCCGTCTCCAGTAGACCTAAAATGTCAAACTAATTCGTTATTCGTCATGAGTGTATTTTGGTGCCAGGATGTTCAAATGCAAACGAACGGTTCCTTTTTCATCAGTTACATTCCTAAATGGCTCGCAATCAGTTTATTTGTGGAGAAGCCATTATTATTAAGGTACAAAAAATAAAACTAACTTTTAATTTCTCTGTTCATTTTCTCCCGCAGGACATCAAATTGGTCCCAATTGGTACTGGATTCTGGAATGGGATTTTTTGCCATCCAGCCTCCACAAGAGAAAGCAAAAAAATCTTCACAAGGGTTTTGAGTCGAGTCCATTGAATTCATGACCCTCTCCGCTGTTATAACACATTCTGGACTCATGCAGATCTCATCTAGGTTACCTAACCGCAAGCCAGCCTCATGTTAGGTAACAACTTTCAAACTATTATATAACTCCAGCATGCACACAATACCATAAAAATCCTTAAGCAATGCTAAATTGTAAAACTTTTCAAATGCCGCAGAACCTACAGTAGACGATGATTAAAAACACCAGTACTAATTTTTTTTCAGGGGATTTTTTGGTGTACAGAATCAGTTGAAGATCATAATTCTAGAGGAAACGCTGGTGCCGGTCATTTGAGCATTTTTAATTCCTCTGTACTAAAATTAGATCCCCTACTGGAATTTCTGACACAGCTCTGTCAATAATGAAGAAGCCAGGAACGATAGGATTCCATATTTGCAGCAATTTTTTTTAAACTCTCACATAGTACCTGAAAAGTCTACGTCAATATCAAAGCTATGGTATCTACTACTGCAGGTTTTGAGGTAAATGTAAAAAAAATTAAAATCATTACTGATGCCTTCTTGGGATTTATTGGTGGCGCTGACAGCCAGCATTAGAAAAGAGATCAGCAGTCCAAGAATGACAAATACCAAGCAGGCGAGTCCAATCCATAGCTTTTTCTCCAGCCTGGATTTCACTCCGCAATTAAAATATGTCGGTTTCCACCTTCCCATCAACACAAAATCCGAGATTAGACAAATGTGTCTTCTAATAATGAGCACGTGCTTATGATTTCAGGTCACAGGTACTATTACAACATGAGTCTTGTATAAATACAGACAGATCTAACTTTATAAGAGCACCTCGTAGCAGCATCCGGAAATTGTAATGAGATGCTCTTATAATTATATAAGGATAGAACCTGATATTTGATTACAGAAAGATTATTTGAGCACAAGTTTCCCTGAACCATAAACTCTCAATCTGGAAAAGTATACTGAGCAAAGCTAGTGTTGAAAATAAGACCTTTACCTAAAAATGTGATTGTGCTTATGTACTTTCGCAGCTTGAGAATTGCACTGAATTGGGGCTTCATGGGGATTCTCCATTGAATTAGACACTGGCAGTGAAACTTCACTCACAACACTAATCTCTGGCTGATCTTCAGGAAAGTCTGATATTCTAAGAGACCCTCCGAACCTCCCCTTGAGACTGGCTTCCATTCTTCCTCTAATTCCGTTACGGAGGATGCTTTTACGACTATCTTCCAAGTTATTGGGGGAGGGTTGAGGAAGTAAGTCACATTTATTAAAGAGAGATTCAGGGCTAGATACTTTATTGGAATTATCGTGAAATTTCATTATTTGAGCTATCAATGTAGTTCAGGGTGACTATATGGACTTCATTAAAAGTTCCCTATACTTATTGGAACTTTAACTTCCACTTTGAAGACCCCACTTTGAAACACCTACTTGGGTCGGCTGTACTCTTCACATCCTCCGGTAATTCTTTTTATATAATTATTAATAACTATTACAGCTTTTATGAGTGAAAGTCTTGGGGGTCAAGTTCAGCTGTGAGACTTTTGAAGTTTTTGGATCTCAGTTGAAGATCTAGATGGAAAGATGACAGACGATGAGGAGGACTTGGGGAGATCATGTCTTGACCGGTCCCGACTCAATGAATGGGAAAAAAGCGAGGGATAAGAATATGGCGACACAAATAATTATCATAATTATTAATGTTTCATGTCGAAGGAGCTGGATGAATTGTACATACAAAGAGATGATGTGAGGATTAATTGCATTTGTTTAATGATATATGAAAGGAATGAACATGTTCATGGAGTGAGTTGGTGATAAGTGAGTGTGAGTGTTTGTGTTGTTGTTGTTGTGGGGTGCTATTTGGGATCTGTGTACATACATATGAACATTTAGCACGGACCGTAATTATCTGATTTAGGTTGGAGCTGCCATATGGACGTCCTCACCGCTACACATAAACTAATGATTTATAGGGTCACCAGAAGAATTTAGCTCAATTTAATTCAATTATTACTCACAATAAGATTCGCAGTGTGACTCTCCCATCGGATTGCACATTTTCTCAGCGACTCTTCACAATCTCAGAGAGTGTCTCAGTCCGTGGGGAGGGTGTCAAGAGTTTTATACGCATTTAAGCCGCAAGGCTATGAATCAAATGGCTAATAAATTGTTTTCAATGTAAATATCATGGTTAAAGGTTATGCCTCAAGAGACATTTTTCCTCAGCTGTACACAAGCCTCTGTACATATGGCTTCATTATGAAGATGTATATATGTACGTCCTCCGAAGCACATTTTCAAAGGAAAGATTACAATTTGTCTATAAGGGCAGAAGCTACTCAGCACAAAAATATCAAAGAAAATTGAAGCTCTCCAAGCTCTCAAACTATTACTCATGTCAAGTCTTATCTTTTTTTTTCAGCATGGAACCTCCTGTATTTACGTCACTCATTATCTCAGGTTTTAATTATGACAGGGATTATTTCAACAAGTCAACCCCGGACACTCTCGTGGTCAACTTTGAGTACGAAAACATGTGAAAAAATATGTTCACATGTCCATTTGAGACATGCCGTGTCAATGATTTTCAGAGGAGGTTATTCGGATGAGTCGTGTCATATTCAAGCTCATAAGCTTCGTTACAATTAAAATCTTTACTGGGCTGCTTGTAAGTATACAAAGTAACTATTTCTCGTCAGTGACATAATTATAAGATAGCACACACTTAGGGACATCTACAATGTAGTTTGCAAAATAGTATGTCTCATTCTTGTAACTACTTTTACAAACTCAAGCTAGGAAAGCTATAACTTCCGCAAATGCTGTGGAGTAAGCTGTAAGTAGTTACAAACGTTCCAATATGGCCATCTCACCAGAAAAAATTGCCTTGGTAAAGATTGAAATTTTGGTAATAATTACTAAAACGGCCGGGTCTGTGTGAAAAAATGTTTCTAAATGAACATATTATTTTAATGGAGAAAATTTCCCTTTTACTTGGTAGGGGACACTATATACACGGAATGAAATCAAATTTGCTACGCGTATATATTTTTCTGATTTTTTATTCCTTACAAAATGCTAGTAAGGATTTTTCTAAAAGTTAAACAAGAGCTAAATTTTAATGATAGGAAAGTATACGTGCCCCAAAAAGTTTTTACACATTGGTAATTTAAACCATTGTCTCTTACTTAAAATCGCGTAACGTTACAAATTAAATTCTTCAAGGGTTTTAACTTCCAGTTAGCAATACAGTCGTACATGGAGCTTAAACCGAGCTGAAAACAATTAAGCAGGTTACAACTCCATTGAATATTTTTAGTACAGTCACACAAGGCAATAATGTTTTGCATGGGAATCATCAATATAGACCTCTCTGAAAGACAATAGGAGCCCCATTTTCTGTGTAGCAAGATTGAAGGTTAATACAATAAATTGAGAGTTAAAAACTGGACATTGAACACATGCTGCACATAAAGGTATATCTAAAACTGGAGCTGGATAATAAATATACAGAGAATACACAAATCCACGCTGTGCCTTGAATCAACTGGCACTTCACCTGATGAGGTATAATAATTATATTGAGTAACCTTCGGGATTTCTTTGTATGAGGAATTGCAAGCGAGCTGGATAATAAATACTTATCCGTGCATTACTTATACGTTGATGAAAACGCATACGTACTTACATACTAATGAACTAGAAAATAAAAATATAGAGTAACATGCTCATTCTAATGTTTGTTCACTCAGCAGAAGATGTGTTTGTTCCCTGGACGGTTTGACGAGACAATTTCCCCTCATTCATCTCCGCACGTCATATCAGTAGCAGGAGCAACAACAACTGCTGATTTTTTGACTTTATGCAGCCAGTCATATTTTCCCCATTGCTGATGCCTGAACGCACATTGAACTTTGTCAGTCGATCACATGGATGAAGTTGTGACTCTGAGTAATCTCACCTGACTGCAGACCTGCGATAACGATTTTCTGCGGTTGGTATATATAAGACTAAAATCCTGATTTTGTGATCCTGTGATACATTCAGTTGAAGAGAGCCACTATTTCACTCATACTCCGTCAAACAGTAACAAAAATAGTAATACTACAAAATGATTGCAACCGAAATTTTAGTATTGATTATAACCGTCCTTGTTTTTGGGTATTACTTTTCCACCAAGAAGCCTAAGAATTTCCCACCAGGTAAACAGTGTTATTATTAATGGTTATAATTTTATACATAATTACATAATGGTTTGTTTCAGATTCTCTCGTAATATTTTGTATGATGTAGCTCATGTAATTAAATGGATTGTTTTGAATGAAGGTCCGCGACCATGGCCACTTTTTGGAAACTTGTTCCAACTCAAGCAAAACCAACTTCGTCATGAGCAATTTGACGCTTTAGGGAAAAAGTATGGGGATATCGTCGGATTGTATTTTGGATCCAAGGCGTAAGCTTCTTTTAATTCATCCTCTTAGGAAGGTTTTTTAAGTTCTGACATTTTACAAGAATTCCTTCCTAACTACATAAATGTTTCTTCCCTACCAGGATGGTCATCTTAAATAATCCGAAGCACATCAAAGAAGCCTTTGCGGAGCATGTATTTTCTGGAAGAGATATCAGTAACCTCATCAAGGACCGGAATTTGGGGGGAAACAGAGGTGCGTACTATTGCTATAAGAGAAAGATACATTTTGATAAAGTATTTGTTCATATGGGGTCAGGCAAATTTGAAATATTTCCCAATTTTAATTATTTCCCTTGCAAACGCATACGACAATAACAGATTGGGAAGCACTGACAAGTTCATATTGTGACCGGCTTGTGATTTAAATGCCAAGCATTTAGCTAATATGTATAGATACATTTTATAGGTGTTTTACTATGCGACGGTCCAGCGTGGCAAGAGCAGAGAAGATTTGCACTGAAATCTCTCCGAGACTTTGGTTTCGGGAAAAAGTCAATGGAAGCTATTATCATGGAAGAAGTAAATGAACTAATTGCTGGCTTCAAAAGTCAACATGGAACACCCGTTACTACTCAGAACCGGTTCAACATTGCCGTGCTAAATGGTCTCTGGGCTATCATGACGGGAGAGAGATACAGTCATGATGACCCAAGATTGAACCACCTCATCCGGGGCTTAACAGCGTAAGTGTCTATGAACATAATAATTACTTGAAAAATCTAATAATTTTGAAAAGTTTGTACTCATGAGGGGTATTTAAAAATAGTACAATAGCTAAACGACCTCTGAGCTCAGTTTTGGCGGACTTGTTCCCAATTGTTTACCACATGAGGAAGACCTTCCCAAGTCTTTTCACAATTACTGGCGGAGTCTTCCAAAAGGAAACTTACAAACTGATCGGAGAAACTATCAAGTCTCACCAAGAAACCGTCCAGGAAGACTCGCCACGAGATTTCTTAGATGTTTATCTCAATGAAGTAAAGAAGACTAAGGATCCTCAATCAAGTTTCCACGGAGAGGATGGAAGTAAGTTACAATTTGCAAGAAATATTCCGGAATCAATTATGAAATGTCAGTGATGTAATAATATCCTTTGAAAATAGTTTTAAGTTTACGGGTCACCATGTTGGACCTTTTTGTGGCTGGAGCGGAAACAACTAGCACAACCCTTAGCTGGGCATTTTTGATCCTGGCCCTTCATCCGGAGATCCAAGAAAAAGTTCATGAGGAAATCAAAAAAGTGGTTGGATTGTCCCGACACGTATCTTTGACAGATCGGCCGGAGTGAGTCTCTTTTAAATTTACAAGACAATAATTTAGTATTAAAATTATAAATTACAGTGATCATTTGTATTGCTTGTCAATCTGCAGTCTACCCTACCTTGAGGCTACGGATATGGAAGTGCTGCGATACTCATCCTTGGTGTCAACCGGTGTACCACACAAAGTCCACGAGGATGTGGAGTTCCATGGATTCACAATCCCGAAAGGAACAACTATTATTGGGAACTTGTACAATGCTGCGAGGAGCAAGGAAGCATGGGGTGACCCAGAAAACTTCCGACCGGAACGGTTCATTTCTGCTGATGGGAAATGTGTAGTTCGGAATGATGCTTTCATGCCGTTCTCAACTGGTAGAAGAATTTGTTTGGGAGAGACCCTGGCCAAAGATGAGTTGTTCCTGTTTATGGGGAACATTTTCCAGCAATTGAAGGTGGTTCCTGTTGAAGGAGAAGTGAAACCCACGTTAGCACCTAGGACTTTATCCAGCATTGTTTTGATGCCTACCGAGCACAAGTTGGTTATTTTGGACCGACAAGTTGCTTGAGATGTCAAGCTTCCTATAGTGAAATATTAGTATTTATTTAAAATATTTTTTCATGTAAAACTCTCTCACATTTTATGTACACAAAAAAGTCACTGATAATAAATATTGTGTGGTTCGGACTAATTTTAGGTAGTTCGGTTGAAAAACTCATTAATTATCACAGGCATTCATTGAGTCCAGCACTCGCAGTCGCTTAGGGGCTGTGTATAAATAACGTTTCATTTTCTAGGGGGGGGGGGGTTTCAGGCTGATGATTTTGTGTATGCTAGGTAGGGGGGAAGGGCTAATGTCACTGATGACGTTTCATTGATTTGTAATCAAAATAATTTGGAAAATTGGAAACTGGTACCAAAAATATCTAAATACTCAATGCAGCAATATTATAGCAGTCATGTAAGGGGATAATTGTAAAAATTATTTGGGGAAAAAATTTGAACGATTTTGAGTGTTTAATGTTCACATTTTCTTTAAATATATTTTGAAGCTTGTTTGTCGATTACTGCAAGAACATCTAAAATATGGGCTCTTATGGCGCCGTATGAAGATGGCATTATTCACTTAAAATATGTAAGTAAAAAAATAATTCTCACAAAAGAACGTTTTTAACCATTTCAATAAATGATCTACACCCACTAGTAGGCATGCCAGATTTCCAGGATCTGAAATTAGGACAATTTTAGGATTTTTCAATGTTTTTCTTCCAGCAGTTTTATTTTAGGGTGAGGTAATATTTGTTTGAGGAACCGCATGACGTGTTGGTCCCGCAAGGAATGAATTCTGATGATTAACAGTGTGCATATAGTTAAATCATGATAAATTACAGCAAAGTTTATCAGTTTTTAAAATTTATTAAATGCAAGTCTAAAATTCGAATATTATTTTAGTATTTTAAAAAATACTTGTAGTTTTTACACACTTGTCTACGTCCTGTGCATTTGTGAGGGTCACTAGCCTTTACTATTTTTGTGCCCTTCAAAGATGGCGCTGCACAGGGAGCACAGTTTTTCCTACAAGTTTGCGCAAGGCAAGTTCACTCTGTCACTCGTCAAACATAATAATATAATTATATAAACGTTTTACTCATTTCATTAGCTACCTATGTTACCCCATCTACTTTCCATTAGTCTACTTAACAGTACTCATAGTAGTCCTTGTACCAATGCGATTAATGCCCTTGAAGTGCTTTTATCCTTCCATGTATATACATACTTAGAACTTGCGTAATTATGAGTTAATCATAGAAATGAGAATTTGAACAAACTAAAGTTGATAATAATTAAGGACGCGTATTGGAACTAGAATACAGGCACAGGCATGAGTAAATCTCCTATGACTATATTGACATCTGTGCTGACAAGCCACGGTGATAACTGCATTAGCATAAGTGACTTTTAATATCCATGCAACAGATAAGCCGTGTTTTGGTTATCAGCCATTTTTTCTATTGGCTTAAGTGAAGGTGAAATTACCTGTATTAATTGAAGGTGTCCTGCACGAATTGCTGTCGAGTTTCATTTTTCAAAATCAGCCATGAGTGATTTATTTCAATAATGATCCTGTTTTGATGAAAAATCTTTAAAATAGGGATGTTACAATATAAATGAACCTAAGACTGAGACACAATTTTCAAGACAGTAAAAATATTAAGTAAAATGACTATACGAATGACTATCACAAATGAATGGTTTCCTGTAGACATATACTTGCAAATAATATCTAGTTTCAAAATAATTTGCATGAATCCTATTCATAAGAAACTGACAATATAAAAAGTGTTTTGGGAAAATTAACCAAGTAATTGGGCTTCAATTCGAGGAGCTCAGCCTTGTCTAAAATAAATGATGATCAGAGCGAATCCTAAAATTAATTTCGAGCTGGTGGGAATTGCTGTAGAATCGGACAAAACCGGATACGCAGCTGCAACGAATTGGGTTCCGTATTGGTTAGTGTGCACATACGTCTGAATGGACATTGCCTTTCCACCCAAAACCACGGGACAGAGTTGACCAGGTCGGGTAAACCAGCACAGGGTATACAGAGCAAATTCAAACTCTGGACTCGTCCCTATAAACATTGAGCTCCGAGTTTTGCAGTGATCCTTCCAATCAAAATTTATGGAAATGACTGAAGCTTTCTGGAATTTCAAGAATATATGCATATTTACATGGGAGAGAAGATCAGAGATTAAAAATAAAAATAAATACCGTAGGTTGAATTCCTTCAATTATTACCTTATTTAATTCCAGATAATTAAAGTGCCCATGATAGTTGAATGTTCTTTCATTTTGCTCATTCATTAGATAAAACCAATTATGAAATCCTATCGTTTCTTTTTTGGGTTCAATTTCCCCAAGGAACACATGCTCAAAGCCAGATGAGCTGTACGGGGCAGCTTTACTTGATCGTTTGTACGTATCAAACCACATGGTTTGAAATTTCCTCGGGAAAACTATTTCCTTGGAAATGAATTTTTTATGAATTAAGAAATTGGCAACTGCTTTCATAGATCTTGTATCCAAGAGTGAACTTTGGAAAAAACCCTGCTCGTTTATCTTCTTAATGTCAACTTTTTCCTCTTCGGTTATGTTCGGGTTGAAGTCGTTATAAAGGAGGATGAGATTTTGGTAGGTTGGGGAAAATCTCGGGGGGTTCTTGAATCTTAGCAAACTAAATCCCAAATGCTGATATTACAAAGAAGTCAAATTCAGGAATAATTAATTTAATTTAAAGTAATATTACTTTGAAAGGTTCGGTTTATCATCACAGGTAGTGTCATTGGTTTGTTCCCTCAAATTAATGTCAAGTTCTTTCCACAAACTTGCATCTTCCCAAAATAACAAGCTCTCTGCCATTTCCTTTAATTCTTGGTCGGACACAGTCTCTGGAAACGATTTGGGAAAGAGGAAGTGTAATGATTACATCAAAAATGCACATTTTGAGTCATCTTAAATTTATGCAATTATTCAGTTTGGAATTTTAAAAAATTATCACCCATGAGACACTGTTCATTATAATCTGGACAGCAATCATCAGCTTCAATACATTCTGAAGAGCAGTCACAAGGCCGATCCGGGGTCCGTCCAACCAGACACATCCCTTTGCATGTTGGAATCACACCCCCATGACAAATTTTGAAATAGTCTTCACAACAATCCAAATTTTTCATGCATGTTTTAGCACAGGAACATTCACCCGCTATCCCTTCATCCTTCTCCCCCGGACATCGTCCAGCGCAGGACGACTCGTCTAAAACTTTTGAAAGAAAGAAATTAAGGAGAAACCTCATAGGAAATTAAAATTCAGGTTCAAAAAAATTACTTACGGATAGAATTTTCTTTAGCAGCTGTAAAACTTACAAGGTAAGCTAAAACCAGTGGAATTAGGCAGCGTAAAAAGGCCGCCATAGTTTTTATTTGTATGATTATAGACGGACCAAAAATAAGCATGTAAGTTTTGAACGAACAAATTTCCTTCTGTGTTTTTGGATGATCTGGTTGATGAGACTGATTTGCTAACAGGTGTAACATTTGAGTGATAAAAGGGATCATTTTGATATCTCTATCTCAATATTATATGATACCCTGTGAAGGTATATGATAAACATAATTTATCTACAGTTTCGTACGCCTGCAAATATTGATTGACCTTTGTTTTTATCATTTGTCATATTGTGCCTGGGCGGGATTACTCTCATTATCTATATCTTGATACTCATGGGAGTAAGTTTTTTAACACTGACACCAAATATGCAGCAGTATTTTTTACTGATTGTGTCAAAGTGAGTTTGTATAAAAGAGAGTTCCTAACGAGAAAATAACAGAAACATAACTTCTGAACACTCATGCTCATTTGTAGGAAACAAATCACTTTGTTCAATGAAACAAAATGAACATATTTGGGATTACAAAGTGTTACAGCCTCAGATTGGTGTAAAATAAAAGTTCGGATCACTCAAGTCTCACCCCGGGGTGAGACGTCTGTTTTCGAAGGACCAGCGCCGCTACAAGCGCACGTTTTATATTTATTCAATAATCTCACCCACACTCAACTACCCTTTTATGATTGGTAGCCTTTGCTACCCAGTGTAAGGGAAAATAAAAGGGTTTTTGTAGGTAAAATGTAGAGAAAATGAAAACTGATTCTTTATTACAGTCACACACGTCGTTCTTCCCTCACAACAGAAAATCTAATGTTCTTCCATTCCACAATCGCTTTTCCATAGCATTACACTAACATTACATTACAATTCATACAACTACCAATCAATTCACATTATATTCATATTAAATTAGAATCAACAATATGCACACTAATGCACTACAACACCGAGTGATTGTGAGTAACAGAGACGAGCCGCTCCGCAGACAAGCTACGCTCTCCTCTCTTCGTCTCACCTCGTATGCATAAAGTTCATTGCTCCGTTCTCTCTCTCTCCTGGCTTAGCTCGCATCTCACCCTGTTGATAGGCCGCCATCTCACCCTGCGGTCTCATCTCACCGTGTAACGCTATGTCACCCTGTTGATAGGCCACCTTCTCACCCTGTAACGCTATCTCACCCTGCAGTCTCAACTCACCCTGTGGCCGCGCCGTTACAAGTGTCATCTCACCCTGCACACGCCGTTACATTTCTTCCCCCTGATGAAAAACTGCTTTTTTCATCACTCTTATTCACATCCAACGTCATCAGTATTGTAGCGGGTAGTTTGTACATCCCATCCGTTGTCGTGGCGTCCACTACGTTGATAGTTACGAGGTACTTCCACCATCTGGTACGTCGGGTTAATGTTGAAAGATAATCCTTCACCCAGTCTCTCCAGCGCTTCGCGGTACACTCCTGGAACAAGATTTTACCCTTGATTGTAAACTGCACGGTCGCATCTTTAACCTCAGCTACAGCTGCGTCTTCCTCCGTCAAGATAGTCCTCCGTGTATGCCTTCTTTACCGCGCTGTTTTTCATACTGCGTTCTTCTATGTCACCCTGAAGGACCTTCGCGCCAGTCTCACATCGTTTACCAACTCTTCGGATTGTAATCTCCAGACGGTGAAATCGATCCTGGTCATCTTTAGCGCGGCAGGTTCCCCCGGTACCGGTGACCCCAAACATTTTAGAAAGCGAGTTTCTACTCGATTCCACCAGAGTCTCTTCCAGAATTCGCTCCATGGGAACATCCGTCTCACCCCGACCGTGTTCATCGACAACATCCATCTCACCCGGAGCCTGTTCATCGACAACGCCTACCTCTCCTCGAGTCTGCTCATTGACAGCATCCATCTCACCCGGAGCCTGTTCATCGACAACTCCTACCTCTCCTCGAGTCTGTTCGTTTTCAACGTACGTCTCACCCCGAGTCTGTTCGTTTTCAACGTACGTCTCACCCCGAGTCTGTTCGTTTTCAACGTACGTCTCACCCCGAGTCTGTTCGTTTTCAACGTACGTCTCCCCCCGAGTCAGTTGAATGGCCACATCCATCTCACCCACCCGAGTACGTTCGATGAGTACATGCGTCCCATCCTCCCGATTCCGTTGAGTTGCGACATCCATCTCGCCCTTCGGTGTCCGTTCAATGAGCACACCCATCTCACCCTGCCGAGTCCGTTCAATGGTCACGTCCATCTCACCCACCCGAGTCCGTTGAATGGCAACATTCATCTCACCCACCCGAGTCCGTTGAATGACAACATTCATCTCACCCACCCGAGTCCGTTGAATGGCAACATTCATATCACCCACCCGAGTCCGTTGAATGGCAACATCCATCTCACCCTGCCGAGCCCGTTGAATAGCAACATCCATCTCACCCTGCCGAGCCCGTTGAATAGCAACATCCATCTCACCCTGCCGAGTCCGTTCAAAGGCAACATCCATCTCACCCTGCCGAGTCCGTTCAAAGGCAACATCTATCTCACCCTTCGGGAGGTTTCCATGGACTACCACCCCAGCAAAGTCTTCGACGCTACCGGCTCGTTCCAGTAACCGTGGCGTAACTTTCGCTGTAATAACAACAAAATGTTATCCGAACCAAATAGAATGAGTGGCTTTGCATTCACCAACGATGGGCACGGGATGTTCCGTAAATAAGGCCATTGTTTCCTTAGGTGTTCCATATTCACCGACTGGCAGGGAAGTGACATCCGAGATACTGTTCGAGCGTTCTGCAGATGAAACCGTTTGCCCTTTTCTCCACCGCCAATTTCCATTGATACCCTCCGTGACTCGTTTTCGTCACAGCACATATCATTTGTCCACTTGATACGCAATGGATCTTCAGGACCACTAAGTCCCAACTTCTTCGCTATTGATTTATGTACCATCGTTACTGTAGAACCCTCGTCCAGTAGTGCAAATGTCTTCAGTTCCCCTTTCGGTCCATGTAACGTCACTGGGAGAATTCGCTGAAGTACTCTCATCTCACCCCTGGGAGTATTCGTGAAAGCAACGGGTTCCACTACTTTATCTTTAGGCTGGTCTTCTGAAGTTGTTGTCCGCATATGCAGTAATTGATTGTGCATACGGCCACAACCATCAATGTCACAAATTATCTTCTTTCGGCAATCTACGCTTCTATGCCCAGGTACCAGACAACAGTAACATAACCTGTTATTCTTCACTGTCTTCCATCTAGCCTGGATGTCACCCTTCAGAAACGTCTTGCAATCTTCAACCCTGTGGTCATCGGCCGAACAGTGGAAGCATTTCCCGTTCTCTTCCTAGCAAACAACCATAACAGTTTTCCTATTTTCCTTTTTCTTCCAATCAGACGGATTCTCCTGTGAAAATCCTGTTGATTGTGTTGGCATCATACACGCAGTCATGGCCATCTCACCCGACCACTGGTTGAAGTCGTCCAAGGATGCTTCTTGAGGTAACCTCTTTACCACCCCACACCACTCGAACTGCTGCTCAACAGGTAACTTCATCACCAATTCCTCCAACAGGTGAGAATTGTATAGTTGCCCTGTTTTCCTCAGATTCTTCATCGTAGCTACCAGATTACGGACCAGATTAGAAAATAAAATAATGTTATCAGGCTTGCCTATAAATGGGGTTGGTGCTGCCTTTACGGTTGTAATCATAGATCGGATGATCTTATCCGTCCGGCCAAACATCATTTCCAATGTCTCCATGACACCTGAGACATTTCCCGGCATACCCAAAAGTGGAAGTACTGCGTCCCGAGCCTTTCCCTTCAGACACTTCATCAGACGCACCGCATTCTCGTCATCAGATAACCCGCACAGATCTGTAGTACGATGATACTGCTGGTAAAACATCGACCATTCTTCTGGTTCACCGCTGAAGAAAGGAAGATCCTTCGGCACCGATTGCCTTGCCAACAGCTTCTCCAGTCTTGAATTCATTTGCATCATGGGGTCTGTTGCTTCATACGTTCTCACCCTGGCTGGTGCACCAATGTCTGCTTCAATGGGGTGAGTATTCCCTTGGTCTTGAACCCATGTTCTCACCCTATTGTTGGGAACCCAAGGTTTCGCCATATCGTTGGGAACCCATGTACTCACCCTGTCCGTGACTACATGTTGTGGCATCTCACCCATGTCTTCATCGGAATACCCATTCATTTCTTCTTCAATTTGAATCATTTCAATTTGAAGCCTCTTCTTTTCAATTTTCTTTCCCATTTCTAACCTCTGTTTGGCTAGAAGGGCTTCCTCTTCCAGTCTTGGTTTGTCTAGAAGTGATTCTTCCTCCAGTTTTCTAGTCTTTAGTTTTCTACTTGCTAGAAAGGAATCTTCTTCCAGTTTGCTAAGCCTCTGAAGTGACCCAACCTCGGCGTTGAACTTCAGTCGCAAGGTTTCACTTGTAGTGGAAGATCTTGAACACTCACTGGATGTCTTCATATTCCTTGAACAAATTGGCACCTCATATGGATTATCGTTTTCGGTTACCGTTATTGTAGCTGCGGCTAACGCATCATCGACCCTCTTATTAGCAACCTGCCGTATCCTTAGCA
The DNA here is from genome assembly GCA_947179485.1 of Allacma fusca. Classification (NCBI taxonomy): domain Eukaryota; kingdom Metazoa; phylum Arthropoda; class Collembola; order Symphypleona; family Sminthuridae; genus Allacma; species Allacma fusca. The sequence goes on from OX359246.1 coordinate 41,217,795, forward strand.
ACGGCGTACTAAATTCCTCTGGGTCCTCTCCGTGTAGACGCCTACTTCGCCGGTTTCCGTCGTCTTCTCCACTCATCTTTGCCAATTTGCTTCGAGGATCCCTTCGGATGGACAATTCACACGTATTCAAAACCGATCCGGTTCGAAGGACCAACTGTTACAGCCTCAGATTGGTGTAAAATAAAAGTTCGGATCACTCAAGTCTCACCCCGGGGTGAGACGTCTGTTTTCGAAGGACCAGCGCCGCTACAAGCGCACGTTTTATATTTATTCAATAATCTCACCCACACTCAACTACCCTTTTATGATTGGTAGCCTTTGCTACCCAGTGTAAGGGAAAATAAAAGGGTTTTTGTAGGTAAAATGTAGAGAAAATGAAAACTGATTCTTTATTACAGTCACACACGTCGTTCTTCCCTCACAACAGAAAATCTAATGTTCTTCCATTCCACAATCACTTTTCCATAGCATTACACTAACATTACATTACAATTCATACAACTACCAATCAATTCACATTATATTCATATTAAATTAGAATCAACAATATGCACACTAATGCACTACAACACCGAGTGAGTGTGAGTAACAGAGACGAGCCGCTCCGCAGACAAGCTACGCTCTCCTCTCTTCGTCTCACCTCGTATGCATAAAGTTCATTGCTCCGTCTCTCGAACTCCTCTCCTCTGCACTCGATTTTCTCTCCGTTCTCTCTCTCTCCTGGCTTAGCTCGCATCTCACCCTGTTGATAGGCCGCCATCTCACCCTGCGGTCTCATCTCACCCTGTAACGCTATGTCACCCTGTTGATAGGCTACCTTCTCACCCTGTAACGCTATCTCACCCTGCAGTCTCATCTCACCCTGTGGCCGCGCCCTTACAAGTGTCATCTCACCCTGTAGTCGCGCCGTTACACAAAGTATGTATCCCTTTAGGAAGGGAATTTTCTCGAGAAACTATTCTATTTTCGTTCTGGTTATGATTCTGAAAAATGAATCAATTATCACTGATACCTTTATTACTAATAAAATTGCAACATTCGAAATCCCTCCACTTTGTATGCCTTACTTTTGGTCCTGAGGACAAAATCCAACAATCATATTTCCCAATTTTTATCAGTCATAGGCGTTAAATACCTGCGGCTTAAAATATTAAGCTATGTGCTTTTCAATCTGTATCAACGTTCATTTCTACATATCGTTCTAAAAAGTACCATTTTCATTTCATTATCTATGCTTTTTAAATGGGTTCTCAAATAAAAATGGTACCTTTTAGAATTTAGCCAACGATACTAGTAATTATTAGATGCTAATTTGTATAAGCCTTTTTAATAAAACTCAAAATTTGCGCTGGTAGCTAACAACTCTGAATCATAACTTTTTTTTATCACAGCTTCCCTTTTACGCTTTTTACGAGATGACGTAAATTAAGTGTCACATTTGTAGGTTTTATATAATGACTAATTATATGCATGCATTGTACATTTATATGTGACTTACTCAAACATAATGTCAAATTATAAGTTACCATATTACGTATGTAATCTCCACTTGTTGTCAATTCTTTTATTTAACAGCAACAATGGCTAAGATCTGAATACTAACACTACACCTGACATAAATATCATGGAAAGTGAGGCACAAAAAATATGCTCATGCTTTTTGTGTGCTCTGCGTAACTACCTAATGTTGTGTATCTATCTACACAGTTCCAATGACTGTGGATTGTGAGTAAACATTTCGGAATAACGTCATTGCTTATATGCTAAACCCACTGAAATTAAGTCATGGGACAGTGATAAAAATAAGCGGATATTTGATATGATCAGGACTCGTTTAAGACTATGGGTCACGGGTTATTGGAAAGCGGGTGCATAGTGTAAGTCCTTGTCAAAGGAATGGCTATATGGCTTATTATTACTGATATCTGGGTTTTTAAAATACAGATAATTACGGATACAACTATTGAGATGATGACAGTGTAGCCAGCTTGAGAGTGCAGGTATAAATACTAAATGCGTTCTCATCAGGTACATATACTTTGTACATTGTCAAGTGATAATTACCACGAGACACAACACAAGCATTCAACATAGTATGCTTCTAAAAGTAACCAAGGCTTATTCATCCATTACTATAAGCAAATGCTGAACTACCTGCAATTTTATCATTTCTAACCTTGGACTTGGGAAGGAAGCTATATAGGAAATAATAGTCTTTAGCCACATTCGTATTTACCTTCAGGCTAAAATAATTATGCCTGGATAAATAAGCACAATTGCTTTGAAACCGTATGTCCATTCCACATGGGCAACTGATATGTAGCTCTTGTATCATGCGATACAATTCCAGAGTCTATAAAAGCCACTGTTTGAGCATCTCACTCCCCTATATTTAGATTTGACATTGGAAGGACAACACGCTATTTTTCATTAGCATTTATCCATTGGGAAGCATCTGTCATAGTTGTGAGTGTTCACAGCCTACTAAAGACAGCCAGTCAGTACAAAAATGATTACGGAATTGCTTGTACTTGCCGTAACAGGCTTTCTCATATTTTGGCTCACCACACGTCGGCCTAAAAATTATCCTCCAGGTGAATGAAATATCAATAGGAAAAATTTGATATCAATTTCTCCAAATCAAAAGTATTTGAACTGTTAAATTTTTAAAAAATAATTGCATGAATTTTATCACCCCTATACAGGTCCTACGGGATGGCCGATTGTCAGAAATTTGTTCCAAATTAGCCGGGATATACCACAGCACAGGCAATTCACAGAATTAGGGAAGAAGTATGGGGATATCGTGGGGCTGTATTTTGCTGATAGACCGTAAGAACGCTTTTATTTTTTTTCATAAAAACGTTTCCTCAAGTTGAACGCTATCATACACGCCTGTATTTGATTAAACATGTGTAGTAAGGAATATTTATTTGCTGTTAACAATAAATTTATACTTTCCCATAGTGTTGTGGTTCTCAACAATTACAAGCACATCAAAGAAGCATTCGCTGAAAATGTGTTTTCCGGCCGAGTCATCTCCCACTTGACATTATACCGTAACTTGGGTGGGAATAGAGGTACTAACAGCGTATGAGCTTTTTTATTTCAGGGGAAATTCCGAGAAAATAATTCAATACCTTTTGGTTCATGAGAGGATTTATTTATAATTACTGTTATATTAATTTGTCATGCTTTAGGACTTTTATTATCCGAGGGAAGGCCATGGCAAGAGCAGCGTCGCTTTACTTTAAAAACCTTGAGGGATTTTGGGTTCGGCAAGAAATCCATGGAGGCTTTGATAATGGAGGAAGTTAATGAGCTCATTAATGGATTTAAGAAAGAAGTTGGGAAGCCTATTGTAACTCAGAATAGATTCAATATCGCAGTCCTGAACGGGCTCTGGCTGCTTCTTACGGGCAACAAATTCAGCCATGATGACCCACGATTGAACTTTTTAGTCAAATCTATAACTTCGTAAGATTTTAATGACTTGATTTTGACTTGATTTCTGATCTTTAATACTTTTGTAAATGTAATGCAAATTTAAAAAATTCCCCTGGAGTTAGCACTATTGTAATCTCCAGCTTAGGGTTATAATACTGGTAATGTCATGTCTCCAGGATCATCACAAGAAGACCACTTAGTGCGCTAGTGGCGGAATTTTTCCCAGTCGTACAAAAAGTCCGGCATCTCTTCCCGGGATTCTTTAATACTCAAGGGTTGCAAACGCATAAGGCGGTCCAAAAGCTTATTCGAGAGACAATCGATGAACATAAGGCTACTTTACAGGAAGATGCTCCGAGAGATTTCATTGACGCGTTCCTCATCGAATCTAACAAGACCACAGATGTCAATTCCAGCTTTTATCAAGAAGATGGATGTAAAAATCAAATTTCTAGCAATTTTTTGAGCATTTCATTTGAGCTCAGTCCTACATAAAGCTGAGAGATTCTGATCCCTTAATGATCACTGATGTAAATGTTCCTCCAGATTTGGGACTACATATAGTTCTTCTTGATCTGTTCATCGCTGGTGCGGAAACAACGAGTACTACTCTCACGTGGACCTTCTTAACAATGGCCTTATATCCGGAGAAGCAGGAGAAACTGTATGAAGAGATTAAAGGAGTTGTTGGACTGTCTCGAAGTGTTTCTTTAACAGATCGTGCAGAGTAAGAGTCGCATCGACGAAAAAGAACGAAAAAAATATTGTACATTAAATGACTTTGCCCAAATTTTATACTTATTATTATGATTTTTGTTAAATAATTTTAGGCTCCCATATTTGGAAGCTTGTATGATGGAGATGCTCCGATTTTCGGCTGTCGTCGCTACTGGCGTTTTTCACAGGACCCATGAAGAGGTCCAGTTCCATGGATACACTATTCCTAAGCATTCGACTGTAATTGCGAATATTTTCAATGCTAATCACGATACATCGGCTTGGGGCGATGCTCAGGATTTCCGACCCGAGCGATTCATAACTCCGGAAGGAAAATGTCTGGTTCGTAACGATGCATTCATGCCATTCTCGGTCGGGAAAAGGATCTGTTTGGGGGAAACCCTGGCCAAGGATGAGCTGTTCCTATTTATGGGGAACCTCTTTCAACAGTTTAAAGTTACCACTTACGATGGGGAGCCGAAGCCCACGTTCGATTCCCTCGCTTCCTTTGTGTTGTTCCCCAAACCTCACAAGGTGGTTCTGGTGGATCGAAATTCTACGGGTAACATTTAATATGAAGCAAATTACAATTGAAAATTAAATAATAATTATACGGGTACAAATTTACAATAAAAAAGTTTTATTTATTTACACAGCGCAGTCGTAAAGACATTTTTGTGACATGAGTTCCAATAATTAAGGAATATTATTTTTGCCGTTTTCGAATGGGCAGTAGGAGGATATTAAATTCTAATAATTGTATTGTGACCACTTAGTTTCCATTTCGACACTTAAAAGTTTACATTGATTTAAGTACGGACCATTTAAGTAAGACCAAGACGTATTGTTAAATTATTTAAGAAGCCATTTACGTGTAACCAGTACTGCATTTCCGATTTGGGATTGGATTGAAAAGATTGTGAGGGGACTTCTCAAATGTTATTGTATCATGTTTTTGCCGTATACCATTTAAACTTGCAGTTTACATCCCAAAGGTTCTATTCATATCTGTAGCAAATATCTGCATAGTTAAACGTGGGTAATTTTATTCAACCAACAGAAGTTTGTGCATTTAAGAAATAGAACAAACTCAAGTTGACTGGCGCTCCACAAGAACAAGCTTATGAGGCTTTGGAACCAGAACGATGGAAACATAAGTTTCGAATTTCGGCTTCGGTTCTCCTTCAACGGTCTTCACTTGGAATGCTTGGAATAAATTACCCATAAAGAGGAATAATTCATCCTTAGCTAGGGTTTCCCCTAAACAGATCCTTTTCCCAACAGCAAATGGCATGAAGGCTTCATTCCTCACAATGGTTTTGCCATCCGGAGCCAGGAACCTTTCCGGTCTAAAATTTTCAGGGTCACCCCAAGCTTGCACATCCCGAGAGGCGCTGTAGAGATTTGCAGTCACATTCGTACCCTTCCCTATAGTGAACCCATGGAATTGGACATCTTCGTGGACGATGTGAGTTGTCAATGGTACTAAAGACGCATAGCGCTGGATCTCCATTATAGTTCCTTCAAAATATGGCATTCTAAAAAATCGATTGAAAAAGTGCATCATTAATTTTCGTATCCCTAAATTTAACTCAATTATTGCAATGAAAATATTAAAAGCTGAAGACGCTTACTCTGGCCGATCAGCCAAAGACACATGACGCGAGACTCCAACAACCCGTTTTATTTCCTCGAACAATTTGTCTTGCACTTCTGGATATAGTGCTAGTAGTAGAAAGGAGTACGTCAAGGTGGTGCTTGTTGTTTCAGCTCCGGCAGCAAACATGTCTAGCATAAGGACCCGTAATTGTTTCTCTGTAAAATATTTGTAAAGAAAGCAATGGCAATGTGAAAATTTCCCAATGGTACGAATTCACATAACTATACAGAATCGACTAAAATGTATATTTCTATTTCATATGTATTGTGTATAATTACATATATACATAAGAAATTGCATTACCTCCTTCCTCTTTGTAGAAAGTAGAATTTGAGTCAGTTGTCTTTCTCATCTCAGTCAAATAAACATCGACAAAATCTCTGGGAGAATCCTCCTGAAGAGTTTCCTCATGTTGTTTTATGACCTCACCAATCAAAGCATATGTTCCGTCCCGGAACTCCTTTCCTGTGTTATCGAATAGGAATGGTAGGGTTTTCCGTAAGAAATGTACAATAGGGAAGAATTCTGCCAATGTGACGCTGATAGGTCGGTGACTCAATGCACTGAAAACAATGAGATGACATTATGAACTATGAGTGCATCTTTTCATGTAGGACATACGGTGAGTCTCTCAATGCCTAAGAGGACCCATAAAAGTATTAGAAAATTGTGATTCTTAAAATGACATCCTCTCATCAGGAAAAAAAATTGATGTTTAAACAAAGTGAGCCTGGCAAAGTTTCCCTACAATAGTCATACTGCGCTCTCTGACGTTGAAGTGCAAGCTGAAGTGAAAGGTTTTTGATAATAATGGAATTGTTATTTGTTTAGTGGTCGCTTACGCCGTCAACGTTTTGATTAGTTTGTTCAGCCGTGGGTCATCATGGCTATGACGTTCGCCCGTCAAAATAGACCAAAGTGCATTGAGCACTGCTACATTGAATCTATTCTGTGAACTTATTGGCTTCCCTGTCTCCTTTCTAAAATTAACAATGAGCTCCTTCACTTCTTCCATGATGGCAGTTTCCATGGATTTTTTCCCAAACCCAAAATCCCTTAAATTTTTCAGCGCAAAGCGCCGCTGCTCTGACCAGACTTTCCCATCAGCAAATAAGACACCTGAGGAAACAGTAAATTCAGTTATTTTACGTAAGGTATGCTTCTTCAAATATTCTTCACGTACGGTGTCATGCACAACATCATTGACTACAATAGAGTACCAAGTGGGTGAACAATCTGTAGTTGGTGTTCTCTTATCGCACTCGAGATTCTTGTGCCTGACTAAATTATATTATTGCCTGCCTCAGCACTTAATAAGTACATCCATACATTATTGACTACAACATTTTGTAAAATTACATAAATAATTTGCTTACCTCGATTCCCTCCAAAATTACGTTCTTTGATGAAGTTCGTTTGGGGTCTCCCGGCAAACACGTTCTCAGCATAAGCTTCTCGAATCAGCTTGTAATTATTTAAAACCACAACACTAAAATATGAAAAATGACTGTCAAGCATCCCTTCAGAATTCACCCCAGAAAAGGGATATTTATTAAGCGTAATTACTATATGTTTGTGCAGGCGCGTAGCCAGGAATTGGCCAAGGGGGGGGGCAACATTAATTAGAACGTACATATGTAAACTGACACATTCTATGGGAAATCCAATTCACGAATGTAAAACGCATCAAATTTTGCAAACTGAATTTCAGATTTTAAAATTCTCCATGTTTTACGATTCCATCAAATTTGAATAATTTTGGACCAGATTTTTAATTGGGCTTGATCCGATTTCGGAGAATTTCGAGACCTGGGTTCGCTTCTCTCGTTTCAGCTGGTGCTTAACCTACTGTTCCTGTGACACACGTCTTTGCTTCGAAAAGAAACAGCGGATATCAGGCGTGCTTGACCTTTTCATAATGAAGAATTAAATACAATTCACTAATTTAATAATTCTATCCAGCTTAAAAATTCCCTCGAAGCGATGCGTGTAAGTTACAGAAGCTAAAAACTTTTAACATGAAAATATTTAAAGCCGTTACCATACTTTTGTTGCCGTTAAAGGTTGAAGTCAAATCGACGAGGCAAAGGTCAAAGTGAAATCGGGATTTCGCAATGCATTCAAATCACCCGCTAAGCAAGGATGAACACAATAAAAATATACTCTAGAATCACCCAAAACGTCTCTTTATTGAATGGTTTATTACCCACGGCTTCTTCCCGTCAAAAGTTGACCCATCCATACTCGCGAAAATCGTATCGAAATGCTTTTCCATTTCGATAGAAATTTATTGATCTAGAAATCCTTTGCTCTCGCAATGGACAAACATTGCGATACGATTTTCGCGCGTATGGATGGGTCAATTAATGACGGGAGAAGCCGTGGGTAATAAATCATTCACACGAAACATGCAAATTTCATGGGTGATTCTAGAGTTATGCTGTTTATACACAGATATTTACATGGAATACTGCATATGTTGAGTTTCGAAGTGATTTTTTTTACAAATAAAAAAAATTGTACTGTCAAATCACTAAAAAGGTTTGCATGTCTCGGTATGGACAGATTTATTTTTAACTTTTTGAGTGATTTGAGAGTATTTTATTTCGAATGGGGGGGGCAATTGCCCCCTTTGCCCCCCCTTGGCTACGCGCCTGTGTTTGTGCTTACGGGACACTTCCGAAATGCAAACCAATGATATCTCCGTAAGTTTCAGCCCATTTCATGAAAGTTTTATGCCTAGGTGATTTTGCTTGATGCAAATTTCCTAGGATCGGCAAGGCTGTTGGCCCTGTATGCAGAAAAGAAACGTAAAAAAAATTAAGACAAATATCGTTTACTGTACAAATAATGTATTTGTATTACTAAAGATTATTGTCACAGGACTAATAATAAATTTAATTCTTTTTACATGAATTCATACAAAGGACAAACATTTTTACTGACATGATGATATTAGTATATATTTGTGGGAAGAATACAAAATTAAACGGAAAAATTAATTTCTTTACCTGGAGGATAATTTTTGGGCCGTTTAACTGCCAAATAGTAAAGGAAGATCAAACCAGCAAAGATTGCAATTAATACTTCCGTGCCCAACATTTTGGTTTACACACAACAAAATATATTTACCACAAACTCCTTTAAATAAAATTTCAATAAGTAGAAATAAAAATTACGGTAAAATACAGGATTCGGGGCAAATGTCAAGAAAGGACTGGAACTGGATGATGTAATATTTGTTGTAATAAGAGAGAACCCCAGACTTAATACACTCATCTAAACTTCCACCAAACTCGAATCCTTCAACCAAAACTCATCTTGTGTTTGGATAGGGATATCATGCATAACCACAAGTACAAAAATTGTCCATGAATACATACTCAAATTGTGAGCTGCAGTATAGACAAAATGAACAGAGAAAAAAAATGTATCGCTTGCATCCTTTCTATGTAGATTACATAATGCGCTGGATTTGGTCAGAATCGTTGGGGTTAACCTTGAGTCAGTTTTATTGAGGAGCGTAATTGCTTTCAGTTCTGGGCTCTCAATATACACAGCCTGCACTTTTTGTTTCCTCAAACATGTATAGGATATGCTCCTCATGTATTCGAAGAATTTTTAATGTTTCGTGATATCATATTTTTTGGTTCTATTTTCATTTTTATTTAGCAATAACCACTAAAACACAAGCACGTATTTATATTGTATATGCCGTGAAGAACATTCAGCTCCATAGTTCGAAGGTCCGTTTGGTCATACGTTGTGTTTTTTGTAGAACAGTTCCAGGAATTATTATTTTCTGGCATAATAAAACTTCAACTGTGTGTAATCATACAATGTGCCAAGAGGTTGTAAAGGTAAGGCTGTGCTTTTATGTATCTACCAGCGAATCTTTGTGGAGGAACTAAATGATAAAGCACTCAATTTCCTTAACATGCTTGTGTTACATTTCGAACAAAATGAATTGAAAGAACAAATAACAATATGCGAGTAATACTTTTATTTTATCTCCGAACTGTTTGTAGCAAATTTAAAAAAAAAAAAAAAAAAAAATTGAGCAAAAAAAACTCCAAGTGCAACGTTTTCAGAGAGAAACTGAAACTCTTGTTCTTGTTACTTTATATGTATGAATATATTTATTTATGTAGTTATAAGCTAACGTAAATACAAACTTGGGCATTCATGACCTTGATTTATTTCAGTTTTGTTACATATTTTGTCTCTACAATCCTTTGCCCCGACTAAAATACTGATATTCTGTCAGACAGTTATAATATTTGGCTCAAACTCACACTGATCACAAAAATTAAATTGGTGCATTTAATCTGTCGTTTATCTGAACCAAAAACACAGGCCAATCTTTCAACATGGTGGCTAAAGCAGGAAGCGATGTCCTGAAAAATAGAAACATCGCCAATTTTCATTTTACTCAAAGTTAAAAATGTTTTCAACATAATTTTTGAGGGTTGTTTTTAAGAAATTGTATGGATTTTTCAACAAGTTTTGGAAAAAGAATTGAGAATCTGTGATTTTAGCAAAATTCCAAGGGAGACTTTATTGACTCGAGAGCACGGTATCAGGTTTGAATGAAATCATTTTATTACTATTGCAAAAGGAATCAAAATCATGAATCCAATTAATTATACACGACGATGTACTTTAATCTTTTACTTATTTACGAATTGTGTAAACTATGTTGCAACCCCAAAATATACCGGCTTAAATAAATAGACACCCCCTCTTCCAAATAATGCCACTGAATTCAAACCCAAACCAATCGGTGGGTCAAGTTACAATTACTCTACATACTAAACACTATTATCCGCCGGGACTTAAAAGGGCGTGGCAAAATTGAAAACCTGAAGGGAAAGTGTCGAACATATTCCACCACGGGTTAACCAGTTTTAATTAAAATTCTGCACACAAGCAAAATTGTTTATTTGATGTGCATGCGTTGACGTTTTTAGCCCCTGGCAGAGGTGGCCACACTACTCTACGTTTTATTAGTGGTAGTGGAATACATGCAAAAAGTAGAGCAATGGTTGAAAATGAAATAAAATAATATTTATTGGTAGTGTAGGACGAAGGAGGCATCAGCAGACAAGTCAATAGTAGTAACTACTAGTGCCCGTTCACCATTGTTCCTAAAATGTAGTGTAGAATAGTGGAACTGACTTTAGTTTGGAAGTAGTGTAGAAGTAGTTTACATGCATACTCAAAGTCCAATAAAAAGTATAGTGCTACCCGAGTAAGCACTATACTTAAACATGGAATGTGTGATTATGTCTTTTCATAATTTTCTATATCTAACACCGTTACACCGCGTTTCAATATTCGAAATATTATTGGGCGATTGCGCGGATGGATACAATAACATCTTGTATTTGTATTGGAGCATTGCGCATTCTACTTTCGGATCCTTTTTAGCAGCATTTGAACTTGCAAAAGCAAAATCTTATATCTTGTATTGATCTCTATTTAAGAGCTTTAATCATCCGTGAATGAACAGTTCTGAAATATTCAAGCCAAATCCAGATCACGGCAGATTCCGTATATAAAATGGCAACGGACAGTCCATAGCCAATTGTAATTATTCCTTGTGTCAACTTGTAACAAGTTTCTATCAGGTATAGTCTGTTAGGGGTCTGAGTTGAGTGGAAATAACGTACTATGAATTCCCTCAAGTTTACTTTTGGTTCCTCAAATGTTGAAGAGATTTTATTTAACTTTAGACAAATACAAAAATGGAACTTAATAATATCTTTGTTTGATTTTCTAAACTATAAGTTAACAATAAGATTTAATTCAGATTAAAATATTAATTCAAAGAAGACCTTCTCTAAATCTAAATACAAAGATAATAAAGTTATAAAAGTTCAAGTGTAATTCCTATTACAAGTTATCAAAGGGTTGCCCAAAAGGTTTCCCAAAATTCCTATCAAAATTCTAAATGTTTTCTCAAAATTTCTCGAAATACAATCCACCAGCCTGAAGAGCTGTGGTAAAATCCTTCCTCTTCTGAGAGTAAAGGCTATCTTTCAGAAAAAACTACTCGATTCTGAGAGCAAGAGTATTTTTGATAAAATGGGAGTAAAAAGGGAGAAAACCGAAACCCGAGTGCTATACGAAGAGGGAGAGAGAGAGAGTCCAAGAGGACAGCGTTTCGGATCGGCGTGTTCAGATCGACTGTGAATCTGTAAGATTTTCCCGGGGTATTTATACCCGGCTGCAACCGCACTCCCAAAATCCAGAAGTTAAGTGGATAAATTTTATGACCGGACCATCCGGCGAAACCAAGTTCCAACCCCGCCAGCCTGGCGCCGGTTCGAGATTGCTTTGCATTTAAACACATGACAATACATACATAGGCAATATCAGTTTCAATTACTTTCTTAATCTTAGATCTTATCATAGTTTATTTTTATTACGGTCATAAAGACCGAGCCCGTTATTTGGGACTGACCCCAGTACTTAAGAAGAAGTTCTTAGATTCTCCCGGGAAAAATGTCTTACACTCTAAAATACAATGCTTTTAAGCTTATTACGCACTAATACCTTATATATATACATCCTACGCATGGAGAGATTTCCCTCCTCTTCTCATCCACTCGGACTGAGAGGAGCCAAAGGGTAATTTCTACACACACAGAGGAGGACTTTTCCAACTCTGGGTATTTTTATTAAAGCCAACAGTCAGCAAGTTTATTTGCGTGCTATTCACATGTACTCATTCCTACGTTCATTCTAACATCCTATTCTCATTACTACCATTACATAAAATCTTACGTTATTATGTACGTATCAAATACTTATTTCTACGCTAAAAAGAGCGTATCAAATACTTCCCCCCTACGAAGACCAGTCCCTGGTCGTAAAAGGCAGACGTACAAACATATCATTTTAGCCTTTTTATGCCTCAACATCCACGGATAACTAACAGTGTGTCCACATCGAAATAACCGGGCGACACTGTCATTACACTCGCCTTGGTATAGGTTTTCTTTGGACGAGTAGACGACGTTGCGGTCGATCTCGTGCATGAGGACGACTGGAGTGATGGAGTCTTTGAGGACCCAGCATAGTCGTTGGTAGTTGTACGTACCGAGCACTCGTTTACTGGTGAAGAAATAGCTGTCCAAACTGGTAGCCATTGTCGTGTTCGGGTAGCCTCGTGAAAGACCTCATCCCAAGTCGTTTCGTCCTCAGCTTTCTCTTTGCTCGTTTGTTCTGTCACTGCCCATAGACGTGTCAAATCTTTACACTCGTGTAGCCGTGATTCCTGTAAATCGTGACTTGTATTTCTTTTTAGACTGCTACCAAGCTATTGGACTGAATCTCCTTAGACTTAGCCTTTTTTTGTAACCAAAGGTGTAGGACGTCGGGCCTCGTGTAACATTAATTCTGCATCGCCAAAACGAAGGGGTTCTCTACGCCGAATGGCTTCCTGAGTTTGCTGTTGTCGCTATCTCACTTCTGCTTCCCAGAGTCTGCTATATACTCTCCAATTGATCTGGTCCTTGCAGTATCAGTATTTCTTGAGATAAATAAGGCGTAGCGTTCCAAAGAGAACGAGCCAGATAGATGCGTCAAGATATGTCGGCAAATGACAATAATGGAGTAGCCTTCCATCATTTTGATCCTTGTTGCCAACATTCCAACGAAGGTTGTTTTCCGGGTATTCTCGTTTATTAGAAAAGCCAATAATAGGGTGCAAATAGTAAGCCATATAATTATCAGAGCAAATGTACTGCTACCTTCTCCTGGCAGACAATCGGGAATGGTTGCCCACTTAATATCCCTGAGAATTTCTCCATGAGTCGAAGTTGTCCTTTATACTGGAAGATACAGTAAAGTACATGTTTGCCATGATGTAATTCCACTCTGAATTAAACACGAAGCTTCGATTGGTAAATTCTGGTCGATTCCAAGACGTCTTATCGTCGGAAAATGTTTAGATTCTCCATTCTGATCCACTGTGATGGGATGCTATGGATTACTCGTGCTTTAATCAAAGGTGTGTTGTCACATGGGAAATTAGGTTCCGCGTATAGTTGGTTATGGACTCTCAAGGTACATAAGCAGTTTTTGTTTTGCATAGGCTTGCTGGGGAAGTAATTTTGGCAGTTGGGGAACTTTGAAGAAAATGGGATTATGTCCTTCGTATAGGATCGTTAAAGGTGTCTTCGCCCTTCGTAGTCCTGCATGTATAAGAATTCTAGGCTTTACATTGAGCTCGTCTCACCCGGTAACAGTCATCACGTTTACATTTGACAGAGTTTACATTCCAAGGATAGGTCTAAATCATTCTTTCTTTTGTCCTAACTTTAGTTAGTAACCAAATTTTTAACAAGACGTTTACCGTTTACTTAGTTTTTTCTAAACTAATTATTCTTACATCAATACTCATAACATATTATTTACTTTTCCGTTTCGTAATTTAATTTCTTAATCGAAATCTTAATCTTAACATTTCTCATTTTCATTTAACCCTATAAGTACTTCTTATTTTCTTTGGCCATAAAACCTGGTGGTTTTAAGAGGACGACCAAAACGTGAGTCTGATTTTGCGTTCGGGTCGGCCGCTCCTCCCGCAAACTCATCTTCATCGTCGGTTAACAAATATTTGTCGTCACCCTCATTGTCGGTAATTAGGTTATCAATATCCTCATCACTCTTATCATTGATATCCTAATTATCCCATTTTAAATCATTTCCACCATTATTTACCAACTCCGGAGTATCATGTAAGCCTTTTGATTTTGATTCTTCATTAAAATCACTAGACTTTTCTTCCTGATTTAAATCAATTCCCTTATCTGTGTCGACCTCATCTTCCTCATCAGTTGCTTCGAGTGCACTCTCATCTCTTTCTGCGGGTTCTATTCTTTCCCAACAGCTATCAACATATGTGGCCGTATTTCCACTAACTTCCTCAAAGATATTTAATAATATTTGTGGGCCAATACTTTTTACAAATTCTCTCCAAATATACATCAGCTGTCAAGTGTCATATGGTTCGTCTTCATATAACATCAGCCTTGTTAAGTGCGTATAGATACCTAACGCACCTACCAATGGTCACCGTTTAGTACCATATAAATGTATAACTGGAGGACCCAACCCTACGTTTCGCGCTACGTTGCTTAACGTATCAAATACCTTTCGAGGTTCCATACATCCGGTTATAAGGACCGCCAAATCTTTCTGCTGGAATGGGTTAATTGTACTACTTATACAGAGATTTACCAAATTACCCCATTCTGCTTTAACAGTCTCTTTTACTTCAATCTTATAACCCGATATATCTTGACAACATTCCTTGAATAAGTTTTCATTGCTCTTCTTATTCAGAACGTCATTACCACATAATATGAGCACGTCTGCTTTCCATATCCCATAACTAAGGCCGTCCTTGTTATTCATTTCCCGGATATCCTCAAATGTCACATGACTTTCAAAGACTAATCCACGGGCACCAAATTTCATTACTTTTTCCTTTAGACCTACAATCCCCGTTTCTCGGTAAATTGTAATGGCCTCTAATTCGCTACATATCTGAGTCATTCCAGTGGGCCTTGTCTGTTTCATGTCTGAACTATCCCCTAAAAAGGCGTTCATTCTAGAAACATGCACTACCCTTAGACCCCTTTCTGTAGCCACATCATAACTCAAGTCGGACAGTTTTCTGGTGATTAGGTACGGCCCAAAATTTCTTTTAAGGAACTCTGCAGACCTACCGAGCTTTGTAACAGGGATATAGACAGTTATCCGGTCTCCCATCTTATATTCTCTGTTAACCGGCTTCTTGTTGTACCTAACTCTATACACCTCTTGTCCCAACTCAAATTTTAATACCTTTTCCTGTATTTCATTCAACTTACAAATGGCTTTTTCTATTTAAGTCTTCCTGAAATGGAGCTTTTCCCCATTTATCCCCAATTTCAAATGTTGCTTCCATTCCATACAACATATAATATGGTGACTGCCCCGTAGCAGCGGAGACTGTAGTATTTATCGCAAACACCACCTCACCAACCAAATCATCCCAATTTGAATGACTCTCATTTACGAATATCTTCAATAATCGTACTATACATCCATTCATTCGTTCCACTAATTCATTTTGTAGAACTTTTTATACCTACTTGTATAAACCTGTTTGATGCCGTATTCGTTACAAAATTCTCTACGTACATGTGAGAAAAATGCTGGAGCCCTATCGGTGAGTAACTGTTTAATTACCCCTACCTTCAATATGATATCATTCTTCATGAAGTCAATTGTTCCTGCCGCAGTGGTGGATTCTGTCGCTTGACAAAATACCCATTTGCTCGTGTAATCCACTGCAACTAACCAATTTTTTATTACCCCTTTCTGTGTCCAAAAAGGGACCACAATAATCTAGTCCTATCATAGCAAAGATTTTGGGAGGAATTTCAATAGGTTGTAAAAGCCCTGCTGGTCTATTTGTAGAGTACTTATGTAACTGGCATTCCTCGAAGGTCAATACATATCTTACTTCCTCGGCTTTCATTCCTTTCCAAAAGAATCTCCTATTAACCCTATGATAGGTTTTCATTCAGCCTGTATGTGCTGCTAGCGTATCTCTATAAGTAGCCTGTAACACTTCTTTAATTAATACTTTTGGAACCACGAGTCTTGGAATTTCACTTGAAATTTCATAGATGATATCATTGATTAATCTATACTTAGTACGAACTTTCTTACTATCTTGTTGAAATAATAGGCCTATTTTCTAACATTCCAGATCGTTCTTTTACAATGATACCCTCTCTTGGTCCTCAATATATATCGTTAGAGTATCTTCTAGCGTTTGTTCAATATTCTCTAACGTTTCAAAAAAACGGGGAATTCATAAGCACTTTCGTATCCATCTTTGGATCTAGTCAATGGCAACCTACTAAGTGCATCAGTGTCTTTATTTAGAACGTCGGGTTTAGATGTCTGTTGATTTACTACTATATAACATTCTTTAGGTTCCAGATCTTTGGAAACTTCCTCCTGAGTCGGTATTGCTCTCCATTAACTCCCGTAACATAAACTGGATAAGGTATAGTTTGAATATCCCTATCATGAATGAGGTCGGAATTAATTAGAGTAACTGAGGAGCCTGTGTCTATAATTGCTATTTTATCTGCTTCTCCTATCTTAACTGGAACTGAAAGTAATTTATTATTTGTAGTTATGTAATAGTAATAGATGTTCACATGATCACTATTTATATGGGCGCGGTGGTCACGCACTGACATCAGTTTCCCGATGGTTACTCGTCATCGTCATCATAACGAACTTCGCCCGTGTTTTCCTGATTAGGACCCCACGAAATTTGTTTTTGACTTCCTTCTCGTGTTGCACGTGGCCCTTGTACTTGCCCCGTCATTCGGAAGATTTTGGTCCAGCAGTCCTTCTCATAATGCCCTCGTTTTCCACAGTAGAAACAGCGCCCGTGACTATCATCATTACCTCCGGATGTATGGTCGTTGGCGGATGATCCCTGAGCTGAAGGAAATTTTCCTGAAGGATACTGCGGTGACTCTAACTGCTCTACATTTTCCGCTGTCTCCTTGCTCTCCTCATTTAATTTCTCTAAAGTCTTGAGAGACAAGTCTAGTTTATCTAGACGTAACTGCATTTGTTTATCTATAGGGTCTTCCCTCTCAGCTACCATAGTCTCATAGGGATCGCAATGCTGGGACAAATACTTTGTATCTGCTACCGTGCGCGCAGCTTCTAAGAATTCCCTAGGAGTTTTAGGCTTTTGTGGCATAATACGATCAATAAAATAAGGAGTCATTCCTTTAATTAACCGCATAACTCTTCTAGCTGGGGAGATCTTATCTCCACTTTTATCCATTAAATTCATCATATCATAATAATAGGACTCCACAGTCTCTGTAACCTTATATTTCCTACCATCCAACTTAATGTCTGCTACCACATCTTTAGCCAATGGTACAAATGCATCAATAAATCTACCTAATACCTCGTTCCAAGTAATAGGTACCTCATCTCCCTTATCGTCTACGACAGGGTTCTTTTGCCTTTCTGCTAAAAAGGTCAAATACCACTTAAAAGCTGTTCCTGTTAAGGAGTTCGGGAAATATAACAGCTTCTGTTCATCTCCCCAGTACATACTGCTAGCTGCGATGTTAAAGTGATCTACGAAGTCTGACAAATCTGATCCATCCTCCCCAGAATACTTGGGTGGGACTATGATTAATTTTGCTGGTTTTCCTGCCATTATAATCTCTAACTGTCTATACTGTTTAAAATTGCTGTAAACTGCTTTAAATTTCAATCTAGAAACGATCCTCAAATAGGTAGCTCTATACTCAAATCTACAGTACCCGAAAAACAAGATACCGCTAAATATTAGAAGTCTCAACAACAGAATCACAAATTTTCAAAATAATTTACAAGTAATATAATAAATTCCCACTCACTTTGTCTTTATGATGAGAACTTAATATAAACTGTCTCGACTATACGGATAAAACTAGTTCTATACTGGAAATACTAAAGGAATTTTACCAGTTCGGATTGTCCTTTTATTCCAATATATATTAACCCACGATCTCGCATACGTTTGAAAATATATGTCCCTAGTTACTGGTGATATTACTGAAATAGTTTACCCGAGTACAATAATTAATCCCTAATTGTAAAAGTGTTTGTTCAGCTTTCATACAACAAGAACCTATTATTTATCTCTGACTAATCCTGATTTTATGTAAGAGCTCAATAGTTAAATAATCAATGCAAAAGAGTTAATTCACCTTTGATACCTAATTCCAACTATTTTCTCCTGGATCTCTCAACTATAAAGTCTTTCCCTACTAAAATTACCTACTTACTGAAATTCATTATTTAATTTTTTCCCCCCCGTTAATTCTTATCTTTTATTTTGCTCCTACCATTCAAATATTATTTTCTAAACCCTTATCTTCCTTTTGCTTATGCTAGTCTTCTATGAAAACTTCACCTAACAACTCGATTTTAAAATCCCTCAGTAGTGATCAGTTACCTAGATTTCCAATACAAAGGTTAATTCAATTTTCTGGTAGGCTAGGCCTAAAATTTTAGGGTGTAGGAACAAGGATATCACACCTTTGACAACTTGACTTATGCAAGCATATACTCAATAATGGAATATGTATTATTCCCGCGGCTAATAGAAAAGGAGCCCCAGCGTTTTGTTTGGAGAACGCTTCTCCGCACTCAGCAAATGACTACCAAATCTAAAATTCCACCGTCAGAAAATACCATGACCATAAAGGCTAGTCTGAGTGTGATACTGTTAGGTAATTGGAAAGGTTTATATATTTATAGGCACCCTCTAAAATTTTACTCTTTTTTTTAACTATAATTCATTTTCTAAATATCCGGAAAATGTATTAAATTCTAAATCCCTATTCAAAAGTAAACCGAAAATTTTCAGACCGTATGTTGTCTTGATCAAAAATCAGCAGTCCGTTCTATCGGCCAAATGGTCAACGACCCCGGATGGGTACCGTTGTGAGGATCTCCAGTCACCGTTGTCAACGACCCTGGATAGGTACCGTTGTGTGGATCGTCAGACTATCACTTCCTAGCTTCTATTCTCGATTTATTTGAATTTTATTTATTCAGCAAAATAAATCTCCTTTATTTACTTGACTTTCTCAGTTTAATCTCAATTTATTTGTTTATTCTCCCAAATAAATTCCTTTATTTTCCTAAATAAATTTTCCCTATTCTCAAATAAATGTTCCTCCGACTCTTGGACTCTCCCTCCACTCTTTAAAGTGTACGTTCCCTACTCAACTCGGCGTTTACTCGCTTTGCAGTTTGACTTTGGTATGGTATTCTAGGATAAATTGTTAATTCTCTTTTTAAAATTCTGTTTTCTTCCTATTTCCAACTAACCAAGAGTATTTAAGATACTTTGTAATTAAATACTTCGACGTAACTAGAATATCTCAGAGTAGCAGTATACCCCGCACCTCCACCAAATTTGTTAGGGGTCTGAGTTGAGTGGAAATAACGTACTATGAATTCCCTCAAGTTTACTTTTGGTTCCTCAAATGTTGAAGAGATTTTATTTAACTTTAGACAAATACAAAAATGGAACTTAATAATATCTTTGTTTGATTTTCTAAACTATAAGTTAACACTAAGATTTAATTCTGATTAAAATATTAATTCAAAGAAGACCTTCTCTAAATCTAAATACAAAGATAATAAAGTTATAAAAGTTCAAGTGTAATTCCTATTACAAGTTATCAAAGGGTTGCCCAAAAGGTTTCCCAAAATTCCTATCAAAATTCTAAATGTTTTCTCAAAATTTCTCGAAATACAATCCACCAGCCTGAAGAGCTGTGGTAAAATCCTTCCTCTTCTGAGAGTAAAGGCTATCTTTCAGAAAAAACTACTCGATTCTGAGAGCAAGAGTATTTTTGATAAAATGGGAGTAAAAAGGGAGAAAACCGAAACCCGAGTGCTATACGAAGAGGGAGAGAGAGAGAGTCCAAGAGGACAGCGTTTCGGATCGGCGTGTTCAGATCGACTGTGAATCTGTAAGATTTTCCCGGGGTATTTATACCCGGCTGCAACCGCACTCCCAAAATCCAGAAGTTAAGTGGATAAATTTTATGACCGGACCATCCGGCGAAACCAAGTTCCAACCCCGCCAGCCTGGCGCCGGTTCGAGATTGCTTTGCATTTAAACACATGACAATACATACATAGGCAATATCAGTTTCAATTACTTTCTTAATCTTAGATCTTATCATAGTTTATTTTTATTACGGTCATAAAGACCGAGCCCGTTATTTGGGACTGACCCCAGTACTTAAGAAGAAGTTCTTAGATTCTCCCGGGAAAAATGTCTTACACTCTAAAATACAATGCTTTTAAGCTTATTACGCACTAATACCTTATATATATACATCCTACGCATGGAGAGATTTCCCTCCTCTTCTCATCCACTCGGACTGAGAGGAGCCAAAGGGTAATTTCTACACACACAGAGGACTTTTCCAACTCTGGGTATTTTTATTAAAGCCAACAGTCAGCAAGTTTATTTGCGTGCTATTCACATGTACTCATTCCTACGTTCATTCTAACATCCTATTCTCATTACTACCATTACATAAAATCTTACGTTATTATGTACGTATCAAATACTTATTTCTACGCTAAAAAGAGCGTATCAAGTCAGTGGTTCTCATGTATGTACTTGAGTTATACACGTACGTGAATGTTGTCTAAAACAATAAACTAGTTTTTCAAAATGCCGAACCTACAATTGATTCTTGTGAATTGATCGGTCCTGCACGCCTCTAATTTAGTATAAACGTCTAGCTTCATCGACAGACCTGTATTTACATGCGATGAAACGGGATTTTTTTCGTTAGGAATCATATTTATAGCATGTATTTAGAATTTAGGAGCCTTTTTAGTCTTATATTAAAATTATATGAATTTAGTCTGAGATTAAATTGCACGACTATTCAGTTTATATTGCATAGTGTGGCTTGTTTTACTGCGTAGAGTAGTGTGATAGTTGTAGTGTAGAGTAACGCTAATTTTTAGCTTCCGGCAAGTAGTGGTAGAGTAGAGTAAAGTCTCTGAAAGTAAAACTCTACTGGAAAGTAGTGTAGTGGTGGTCTTGATTAACAATAAAATAGAGTATTAGTAGAGTAGTTGTCAAAGACAATTTTTGTATGTAGTGCATTGGTAAGTAGTGAAATTTACCCTAAGTCTTTAGAGTAGTGTGATGTAGTGGAACATTGAATGGCCACCTATGGCCCCGGGTACTCGGGTGAATTCAAAATTGATATAAAGGTATTATGATTGTTTCCACACAATATATTTACGACAATCATTCTTGCAGAAGCTCCACAAACTGGTTTTAGAATAAATAGTTGATCCAGGTACATTGCGCAATTCCTAGCACGTAATTTTATAAAATATAGCAACGACTTGTATAACAGAATTTCAAACAAAGGTTAGTTATGGAAGACAGTGCTCGTTCTCAACAACTCTTACAGACACACGGGCTTAGAGGGCTGCGTTTGCATTACTATACACATATCCCCTTTATTTACCCTTTGTCAATTATCATAACTCCCCATTTGAACAGAAATTCAATCCGAAATATAATGTCGACTATGGGAACTTTTTTTCGTGAAAGGGAATATAAAATATTTCCAGAAAATCCGAACTGTACTATATTTTTCAAAAACTTAAAGACCTTGGGTATATTTCCTTACAAGTACGACGAGCTGACATTGACAGCCACGGTCGTCAAATCTGGGATGAAGCTCTTATTTCATTTTAATATTTTGATGACTGCTCTCATCTTTGTAAAACAATTGTATTTATTCATACTGTCATTATTAATATCCAAAAGTGACGGTCCACGTCCTGATCTGATGTTCAGGCTGATGTGACTTCTGGGATCATTGTTCCTAATTTCAATGTTACTGGTTCACATTTTCTTTCCGAAGGAAACGGCAAGGTTCATTTCTGCCTATACAGTACCCGAATTGAAAATCATATTTTAGGAAATTACGTTTAAAGGTCTTCACGGATCGGATTCTGGTCTCATCCGTATCCGATCCTATCCGATCCGGTAAATTCCGGATTTCAAAAACACCCATCCTATCCAATCCGATAGAGTCGGATACTATTTTATAAGTATCCGTATCGGATCCGGAATGTTCGGACCGGATAAAATTTTCGGTCAGGTCCGTCGGATACATTTACGGATGCATCCGATTCGATCCGCGGATATCCGAACCTTACTTCAAGAAACCGTAAAAGAGACATATCTTATGTATTGGGCATGTTTCTAATTTTATCACATTCAAATCAATATGAAAATTTTTAAATTCCGGTATATTGATAATTACCTCTTTAGATGTAAAACCAATTTTGCTTCCAAAAAACTGAAAACAAATAGATTATGCATTCAATATAATTGACACGGCTTTCCTTGATTCTTTTGTCTTGAATATTTTTCCACCAACTCTTTAAGTTCATGTTGGAAATAAGACAAATACTGAGAAAAATAATTAAAAATGTAACAAATTCACGAAGAATTTGAACAATTGATGCCGGGCACGTTGCATGCGTGTATGGAGGACGAGAATTCTCATGAATGCATTAAAGTTTCAAATTAGAGGTGGGATTCGGGCCTGACTTCAGGCCCGAACCCGGAAGAAACCCGAACAAATACTTAATTAGCCCGACCCCGCCCACCAACGGGCTAAATATTCGATATTCAACCCGGCCCGTTTTATGCACTTCACATTTTGTGAAACCCGAACCCGTTAAAAACCCGGTCTCCAAAATATTTTACAACCCGAACCCGCTAAAAACCGGTCTCCAAAATATTTTACAACCCGAACCCGCTAAAAACCTGATCTTTAAATAGTTTTAAAACTCGATGAAAATCCGGCTTTTTACTAACAATTGAATCCGCTCTAAAACCTTTATTTACATATTCTATTTTATTTGCATGTACTGTCCATCCCAATAAACGTGCACACACGGAGCAAAACTTAGCTCTGAAATTTTTTGAAGATAAACTATCAAACTTAAGGGATCGTTTCAAAATGTTTAAGCATGTGTACGTATTAAATACAGTGAACCATTATTTAGCTTTGGCATGAATATACATGAAAGCAATGCTTGAACTCTGCGCAACGTCAAATATGCATGCCACCTATCTGTCCTAAATCATATTCTAGTAGAATTGTCGGGTCATTTGTAAATTGTGACCCGCCCGAAACCCGAACTGAAAAATAAATGCAGGCCCAAGCCCGATCTTAACCCGGTTTCATTGTTTTAGTGCAGCCCGAACCCGGTCGGAGCCCGACGTAAGTTCGTATTTGCAGCCCGAACCCGGCTAAAAACCCGGCCGGGTCGGGTTCGGGCCGGCCCGAGTCTAATAGCCCGCTTCCTGGCCTCACCTCTATTTCAAATCCAAGAATCTCTCTACTATAAAATGCGTGACAATATAATTGAATTTGACATTTGTTGCCCTAGGACTTTTTGAAGTAAATTTCATGGGTTTAGCAATGGCAAACATGGCAGGCTTTGACATTTTGATCGGATTTACATCCTTAAGAGTTAAAGCATCCTTGAAAGAATTGGAACATGCTGGGGCAGTTCCTCAAAATAATGCATTCCGACAATACAAAATGCTAGAGATACTTGTGAAGTTAATGAATGAAACCTTCTCCATCCCCATTTTTGCTAATTTCGGACTGGTATTCATGATGTTACCATTTTTCATTTATGGACTGAAGAACTATGCGATCTCAGCTCTAACCTCAATGTTCTTCTTATGGTGTTGCTTATTCCAAGTTGTACGAGTGGCTTTAATTTGGATTCCGATGGCTCTTGTTCACAAGGAGTCGAACATGACATTGAGTAACTTAAAATCCATCATTAGTTTCAAGTCAGCTAACAAACCATGGCTTGGCTTGTATCAAAGATAGCTTAACAGCTGTCATCGATTGGGATTTTCCTCTGGAGGATTTTATAATATTTCCGTCAACTCTGTACTCAATTACGTTTACTTCGCCACAACATACATAGTGATTTTCATTGGGTAGTTGCTACGAATTTGTAACGTTGAGTTATCTTCAAATGGTATAGAAATTTTGTAAGTAACAAAAATTTAATATGCAAATGTAGAGTTGCTAATGATCCCAGTTATTTGAATCAATCCTGTGCACACTCAAATATTCAATAATTTAAAATTCATTACAATTGTACAGTTGTAAATTTTAATGGACAACAAGGCTTGACACAGAAAATAATGCATGACCTCTCATAAAGGAGATTCAGTATAACAAAATGTATGATGCCCATTAGAACCAAGTTTAAGAAGTTTTTGTAAAAATCTATATACATATTAATGTTTATCTCTCGTAACTTAATTCACATCTAAGACGCCTGACGATCCACTAAAACAACACGATGGGGTTTGGGCACCAGCACAATCGAATAGTATGCTTCAACCTTTGGCTTCGGCTCCCCATCCACGGTCTTCACTTTGAAAGCTTGGAATAGATTGGTCAGGAACAAAAATAGCTCATCCTTGGCAAGAGACTCTCCGAGACAGACTCGTTTCCCAATGGAAAATGGTATGAAGGCTTCGTTCCTCAAAACTGTTTTACCATCTCCTGATAAGAAACGCTCAGGACGGAAGTTATCTGGATCCCCCCAGGCTTTCTTATCTCGACATGCGCTGTACAGATTTGCTACTACATTTGTACCCTTTGGGATGGTGAACCCTTGGAATTCTACATCTTCATGGGTATGATGAGGGGCCAATGGGACAAGGGAAGCAAATCGTTGGATTTCCAATATGCAAGCTTCAGTGTAAGGCATTCTGAAAGGAAAAATATTACGTGATTACTTCCGTATATAAATGCATGTATGTATGTCAAGTTGTACTTAAATCTGAGCTCCAGCTGAGTTACCATTATTATATTATACGATCCAAGCCGAAGGATTAAATTTTAATACAAAACCTTAACAAATAAAAATTGCTTACTCAGGACGATCGCTGAGGCTAACATTTCGGGAATTTCCAACCACTCTGTTAATTTCTTCAAATAGCTTTTCTTGAACTTCGGGGTGCAGAGCCATGAACAGGAAAGAATACGTCAATGTGGTGCTAGTTGTCTCAGCTCCAGCAGCAAACATGTCCAACAGGAGTACCTTCAATTGCAGATCTACGAAATTTAAAAATATTTGTAAGTTATTACTAAACCCAATATCAAATGTACCAGGATTTTTGTTTAAACTTTGTCACTATTTGAATGCAAAAAAAAAAACAAACTTACGTCCTTCTTCTTTATAGAAGGTTGAGTTGCTGTCGTTGGTTTTGTTGATCTCATTTAAATAAATGTCAATGAAATCCCTCGGAGAATCTTCCTGTAAAGAGTCTTCATGTTGCTTGATGATTTCACCAATAAGGCCGTAGGTTCCTTCAAAGAATGTTTTGCTTTTTGAGGGGAAAATAGTTGGGAAAGTGTTTCGGAGCCATTGGAAGAATGGGAAGTACTGGGCCAAAGTTTGAGTCAAAGGTCGATCTGTGATTGCACTGTAAATTGTAAGAACCATTTTAATCTCCCTCAGTAATTTTTAATACTATCAATTAAATTACAAAAAGAATTTTGTAATTTTATATCTTACTCAGTTAAAGCTTTGATCAATTGATTCAAACGAGGGTCATCGTGACTGAACCTTTCCCCAGACAAAATTGCCCACAGTGCATTGAGGACCGCGAGATTGAACCTATTCTGAGAACTAATGGGCTTGCCGGATTCCTTCTTAAAAGTAGAAATCAATTCCTTTGCCTCATCCATAATTGCTGACTCCATTGATTTTTTCCCGAAACCAAAATCCCGGAGGTTTTTCAAAGCAAAGCGCCTTTGTTCAGACCAGACATGTCCTTCTGCGAAAAGTACTCCTCGATTTCCTCCCAAACAACGTTGTTTCCCTGCTTCAGTCTGAGGACGTCCCGAGAACACATTGTTTGAAAAAGCCTCCCGGATGTGTTTGTGATTGTTTAGCACGACGACACTAAAATTTTCAATTGCCGTAATTTTACAAATGACATTGATATGCGAATTCCAAGAATTTAAGAAAGTGTATCGGAGATGTTACTTACGGCTGGCTCCCAAAATGTAATCCTATAATGTCTCCATATGTCTCTTGCAACTTCATAAAGAACGTAAATGGAGGCCGTACTATTTGCGTCAAATTTCCTACAATTGGGTACGGGCGCGGACCTTTAAAAACATTTATGAACAATGATTAATAGTCAAGGATAAAAACATTGTTATTAATTGTAATATGTAATACTACTTTCAAGCACGCTATTTCAAAGACAATATATACTAGAAGCATTCTCTCTTTTGGGGTAAAACAAAATTCGGGAAAATTTCCCTTAACCACAGTTTAAATTTTTTTGATTGCCGACAACTCACACTCGAAGATTATTTATTAAACATTACATATAATTATGAATTTTACCTGGAGGGAAATTCTTGGGCAGCTTCGTGGAAAAGTAGTAAAGAGCGAACAAGGCAGTTGCTGCCAAGATCAGAATTTCTGTTGCAACCATCTTTGGTTACCTTGTTCTATGATATTTTTCCGAAATCAAAAAATTAACTGTAGATGTATATTAATGCACCAACAACTTCCACAGGAGTTGAAGAACACGCACTGTTTTAGCACAGAATGCAATCTGAATGCTGTAGTAGCATTTGTAGCTCTGGTTTTTGCGTGTGCAAGCTTCTAAATCACCCACTGTACTGTCTCAATTTGAAAGTCACAAATGATTATGAGCTCGGCCCGAGTAATTCATTTATATACGGTTTGAGGATCCCTAATGACCACAACACTAGACGGATGGAAGGTGATCCCCAGGTAAGTGATGACATAAAGTCATGTGCAAGTGAAGCATCGTCTGCAAAGGCATATGATCCAGCGCTTGTCATGAGGATGCTAGAGAACAGTCAGGAGTTTTTATTTAAGTGTGTGGCTCTCAGAGCTGTGTAGAAAATTAGATAAGAGCCAAGCTTCCAGATACACTGACACAATAATCCAAGGTAATTCTATGATGTAAACTGAATTGAGCAGTGCTTTTTACTCGGGTCTGTCTTTTCTGCAAACTTTTTAGAACAAATGCATGCACCGGACGAAAGCTTAACGTCAGACAGTGATTCATTTATGTATTATTTTAGTCATGTGTGACTGAAATAGAAGAAAAACTAGAGTTCACACAAACTATAGTACCGGTTATGATAAGTGCATGTTCATCATAAAATTTACTTTTCATATTTGCTTATCTGCAGATAAATACTTAGCACTATTTCAAGGCTTAATTCTCCAATGTCACCTAAGAATAAAACAATATTGAATGTATGTATGTAAATGCATTCATACTGAATTGCATTATTTACAATTTAATGCCTGATCTACTAGGTAGGATTCAGCTTAGATTTTTTTCAAACTGGGTGAAGTTTTTACTCATGTTTTTTTTGCTTGTATATGTTTGTGTACAGATTATCATGAATTCTTAGGATCTCTCCTTAATTGTGAGAAAGCACTTTGGGAAATTATGCAACTATACCCTTTAATTGCATGGTTGGATTCCTGTACAAGCTACAGTAGCAGAGCTGCATATATCCATACGTACAGCAGATACAATAGTAATTGTTACGTCCTTGAAGTCTCTAAAACAGTTCACCGAGTACATGTCCAGCTACAGATTTAATCATCAGCTTACACTTTTCATTTAGTTTCATGACATTGGTAACACTTTATTTCTGATTCAATTACCAGAAGACTGACCACAGTTACACGAATTAAAATGTTAAAATTACAAGCTAAAAAATATTGGCCCAAGTATCAAAATATTAGTGCTGCTAAAAGAAAGGCAGCACAATAAAATTATGGTTGATATTTTTTTGCCATAGTAGTTGATGAAATATCAATTTCAATTATTATAAATTCTTCAAAACATAGGTCTGAGTTTGCTCAGGTCAAAATGGGTTAGAGTACCACTGACGAGGGGTTAAGCTTTCCAATTAAACCTGAACTTGGGGTAGCAATTTTATTTGAATAAAGGAGTGATTGAAGCAAATCTCCATTGTTGTGGAAATGGCCCAGTTTCTAAAGCAAAATTAAAAATCAAGGCAGGAATGGGAGCCATGACTGGGAGAAACTTTTTGATTTTTTAGCACTCGTTACCACAATCGAAACTACTGATCTGAATACATCTTACTAACGACGTTATTTTCGTAATAGTTATAGTGTATCAATTACAAGGGTTCTGGAAATACCATCTATAATTATTTTAGCCAGATCATCTTCATTATCATGACTAACAACAAATGCAGAAGATAAATGTTTAAAGATAGTTTTTTATCATTGACTAGATAGTTGTCTACTTTGAGTTCCAGGATTTGAGCATTGCGTAAATATTGTCCTGATAGTTTCTTAAAAATATTCCAGGATTTTCCAAACTTGGTATTAAAATATTTACACACTTTAGTATTTTTAATTTCCGTAGTGACAGCGTTGTGAATATTTTGATGCATTCCATGTGTCAGTAGTTTAAGTCTTTAGGGCTAGTATTTGAAGCTGTTTTATGTCTATGAGCTCTGTCAGAGAGAGAGGTAGGAAGCTAATCTGCTGATTTGGTTTTGAAAAGTCTGGTAATTCTGGAAATCGTAATAAATTATGCATTTTGTGAGACTAATAAATATTGAAACCTTATTTTTATGTACATGTGAGAATGAGTCGACATTTTTCATTCTTCGCGTATGTAATACCATGTTTTAAATTATCTACATTGTTCTTGACTGTAATAATTCATACAACTGATTACCTGATGGATGAATACAGGCTAATTTGGGTTGTTGTCTATCCTGTCTAATGACATACATTATATCGTTGTCAGAGCATTGATTACGTATTATCACGCCAATTATGTATCCTGAGGTATCACAATAGAGGATGCAACATTGTCAGGTACATTTGAGTGTACATGGTCAGTGAGATACTATCTGTGCTGGCATTACATCGAGTTCAAGAGTTGATACACCCAATTAGATTTAGTGTTTTAGTACGGTAATAGAAGTATTTTGTCACGTTACACAATCAAATGAGGATGATTTTGTTACCGCGTGAAATATAGCGCCTAGAGCATGCCGACGTTCCATGTCAACACAAACATTGGAATACTAATAACTGTAACTTTAATGTACATGCATTTTCCAGCAAGTTCTTGCTTGCATTGTGCAGGCAGTACATTTTATGTTTTTATCGAAAGGTGCAAGTTAAGGACATAATTGTCCAGGCAAGAAGATATAGTGTTATCGTTTATTCTAATTATGGCTTCAACTTTAGCTCATTTTTAACTCCATGTGATGTTTTTACAAGGTTGATTGATTGAGGTTTAGGTCGACAACAATATTGTCAATACTGATATTTTTGACGCAAATACAAATTATCATTTTTAACAAGTTTCCAGAATTAATGCCATCCATTTATTTTTAAGCAGTTCACATTGTCCTGATATTCTTCTCTCGTATGCAAGGAACCTTCACCAAGATTCTCTCACAGCAACTTAAATTGAGTAAATATCTACATTTAGTAAATAAATTGAATTTTCTTGATCTAACGTCAGTGCTAGCAAAAATTCATTTTTATCATACTCGCTTTGATACTCATTAAGTTATATAATTCTCGGAGCCATCGGAGCATTTACTTTGAAATTGTGAACTTGAAGGTATACAGTACAAGGGTGCACAGGAACTATTTACACACTTTCAGGCACCAGATACTATTGCTGCTGGTTTCGCTTTGTACAATGTAAATTCTGAAGAGTAATTCAAGGGAATGTCTCAAAGTCTGTGCAAAATGGGTCATTTCCTGGACACCTTTGCCGTTCCAAAATACTCCCAGTCGTGAAATTTGTCAAAACAAACTTCCAGGGAGGTGTAAGGTTGTTGTGGCTAATTGTAAGTGCAAATTACACGGTTTTTTTTTCTATGATACTAGATGGCAGAGTCACAATACCTGACATACGGGTAGTCAACATCTCAAGGAAGTACCCACAGAAATATATTTCCTTTGAAATTTTTGGTTGCATATTTTCGGAGCAGCAACTTTGTATTTCAGGTCCCCTTGAAAAAAGGTAATTTTGGAAAAGTTTAGCGAGGAGATGGGACGAAGTCACCCCTGTCATGTACTCGGAAGTCATGGATATTCTTCAAAACGAAGATTCCATGAGTTTGAAAACTTGATATAGTAGACTTTAAAATTATTGAAATGTCTGCAAACAAAATTATGTGATTAGAAATGTAATTAGAAATATTATACACTCATTGAGATGGATATTTGCACAACTACTGTAGCAAGATTCGCCAAAACCTGCTTGATTTCCAATGGAAAGTATGAGCTCAACGTGTTCATTTTTAGGGATCGTTGTTGTAACAAGACTTGAAAATACATATGATGCCATCTGCACGAGGGGGAATATGCCTCAATTCCATGTACTTACTATCTTCATGCTCATCCCATGTTACGTTTCACAACCTTAGGAATCCGATATTCTTTTGGAAGGTATAGTAACACAGAAAATATTGGAATATCCCAGTTTGTATCAAATTTAGCTCTAGATTTTCAAAACTTTACTTCATTGATATGGATCATTATCTGAGGTCACAGGGTTCACAAATTTTTTCCGAATGCCAATGTCTACATATTTTGTTTCTCGGAGAAAGGTTTGATGAGAAATTGTTTAGCCATTATTTAGTAGAAAATGTTATGACCTCTCCAGCGAGCTATAACACAGGTATCTACATTGAGAATTGTGGTACTTGACCGGAAAAAACCTGGAGCAAGGCTGAGGAAACTCAGCTTTGCTCAGCAAAAGTGAGCAAAAGAAAGAATTTTTGACTTTGTCATTTTTTCATGGACGCTCCGGCGTTCATAAAAATAGTAAGGAACTCTGTGTTTATAACAAATTTTCTGGGGATTCATTTGAGTCCAGTGTCATCATCTCACGTCAACAATTATTGTCTCCGAACATAAATATGTACAGTTTATTGCCTCACTTGCTGCTATCAATATAGTCCAACGTTTTTTTCCAACATTTTCTACACATTTATTTAACATTGATTTGAAGGTCATCAACTTCCTCTTAGTTATGCTTTTTCCCAAACGAATTTACGAGTTTCAAAAAATTACGAATTACATATAAAAGAAACATGATTGTAAAAACAACAAATTGAGTTATTCTAACTTTATATAATTATTACTTCACAGCAATCATATTTTTATTGATTTGACAGCATTAATACAATATCTTGTCATTTACTACTTGTAAATGGGGCTTGAACTACTTTTACTTACACTTATAGCTGCTTGCACAAGTTCGAACATTGAAAAATACTTACCATGTGTACAATGCATAAGCACAGAAAAATCTATTTACATTTTTTATCCACACTACAAAATTTCTTGTACATTCTCAAGTCTTGAAATCCCAGTAAAAAAAATTGCTTCAACTTTGATGATAGAAGAATCCACTACTATTCAAGAATCCCGGGCTTTTGATCGGAAGGAAGCAATTTGGGAGCGATGGGACGTTGCCGAAAGTCATTTCCTGCATTTTAAATTGACAACGTTAAACTTGTTACACTACAATATATGTATGTCGGAGTTTATTTAAATAAGCATCATTACTGAAGGGTTTCTTTCCCAAGCAGTTGTTATTACTTACAATATACACCATTCATTTAAACTCCTCCTGGAATTTCTCGTTAATTTTACCAGAGTCGGAGAGAGGGGAAAGCATTTATTTTCTTTTAGACGATTTCCGACTCTTGTGATTGATTTCCAGTTTGCTTTAGAATGCGGCAATGGGCTAAAATCCAGCCGTCAAGTCCTCCCTTGCATTTTCTCACGTTTCATTACTCCGGACGTGGGAGGGTTGAGTACATTATATAACACTATAGCTATATACATATCTATATAGTAAGGATAACACTTGAAAGTGAGTTATTGTCTTAGAAGCACACGTTTCTGTTCTCACCTCACTTATCCTTCCACCACAAGAATTATTGCCAAAACAAGACTAATGGGGACGTGGTTCGATTTGTAAGCAATTACGCTCTGGACTTAATTCCCACGTAAGTATTCAGCCTCTGTCGTGAAAGACACCATACCTTTCTCCCTCCTAGCCTCCACGTCCTACATCTGTAAATATGTACATACATACATATAATTATACATCCAACAAAATTTGGGGACACTGAAAGTTCACCCCGGAGCGACTGACACAAATAATTACCCAGCTCTACAAGTTACACTAGTAAATTGGGAAGGGACACTTTAATTAAAAGGTAAATGTCGGATATGAAAACGAAAGCCTTGCGGACATGTCTAGGGATAGCCCTACGTTTTTGATTACCTTCCCCC
The DNA here is from genome assembly GCA_947179485.1 of Allacma fusca. Taxonomy (NCBI): domain Eukaryota; kingdom Metazoa; phylum Arthropoda; class Collembola; order Symphypleona; family Sminthuridae; genus Allacma; species Allacma fusca. The sequence goes on from OX359246.1 coordinate 41,250,643, forward strand.
CAAAGGTACATCCAGGTTTCATGAAGTTGTCTCTCAGACATCCTACGATTACAATTAACCGTTGATTTAGAGTAGTGTGAAATGTTCTACTTCCGTCCAGTACTCTGGATGCGTATAGTCTACTATTTTTAAGTAGGGATAATAAACCTATTGCGTGAGTCATTTTTGGACCCCGGCACGCCAAGTGTGTATTTTGATAAGGGGTTCCTCTGGCCTGATGAGAGTCACTAACTACAGTATGTCATGTGGGGAAAGCTACCATTAAATGATGGCATGTAACTGACACTGTTTTGAGAAGGATTCCGGGGTCCGAAAGTAAAGTTCAGAATGATTATACGGCCTCTGTCATGGTAAATAATACTTATCAGGATTTTGTGGGGGTGTCACCTGAAATCAGGATATTCCTTTCACTTTTCACTCAATTGCCCCTGACGATCTTCGTGTTAGGATTAATTGGCTAGAGCTCATTATAGTTGGAGCATCGAAGTCCGCTTTTAGGACCACGCAAGCTCCTCTGCATTTATTTATTTATTTATTTACTTACTGTACACTCGAAATCACTAGTTCATGCAGAGATTGTGGAAATAATGTATATACCTGCTTTGGGTATATTTAATGCCCTGTCTGGAATAATTAATTTAAATAAATTATTTACTGGATTTTAGACTCCAGTCATATCGGACCTGTCCGAATTTAAGGGGATTCTTAAGGGAAAACATTTCACATTAGAAAACAGTCTTTTACAGTCAACAGTACTACGGCGTTCATTTTCATAATAAGAAGTTTCCGAGGGTAGGATATGTCAAATTAAACGGATGCAGTTTACGATTGCCATAATCTTGAAGCAAACTGGCGTAAATGCGGAAGACCGGTGCTGGGCTCCACACACATTGGAGAGAGCGTCCCAATAAATTATTAAGCTTGAAGTCTTAGAATTTCGTGAAAGGCGTTACTTTACACATAACGTGCACTTGTCAAGTTGTAGCTTAAATTGACGCTAATAGGCAGCACTTGAGAGCATAAACGTCACCGAAAAGCTACATGGGAAATAACACCCATCCTTCCCCTCTATTTCTTCAGTTCCCTGTATCCCAATGTATGTATGTACTGTATAATTATAGCTCACCCGCTGAGAGAGATATATACACTGACGTAATTATGTATATCATTTGTGTGTGTGTGTGTGTATACCTGCTTTAGGGAAGTTATAAGGGAGAATTATATGTGTACAAGGCCCATTGGACGTCAAGAACTACGAGATCTGTAAACAGTTCACAACTTACGGACAAAGTGAAAGTATAGACAGAGAAAGTCTTTGAACTACTTGTAGTACTCGGGTTATAAAAAAGCAAAGCCCTGTTGTCAGTTTTCCCCTCCAGTAATGTACTTAATATTGACACAAGTGGAGTAGTGCTTAAATACGCTAATAAATAAACCTGGAGTTGGAACGAGGACGGTAAATAGATATAAAAAACTCAAGCCCCACGTGTGTACTCTAACCGTCAATAATATGCCCAATATTTTGGGCCTCAACTATAATCTCCTCATGTAAACACAGAAACATAGATGCATCAATATAGGTACATATGTAGATACAATTTGTACAGTTCGAGGCTTGCAAGTATTTAAAGACAGGCATTCTCAGAAGACTACTAGTTTGCATGTTTCGGAAAAGGAAACGAAACATTTCTTCCTCCTTTCATATTTTCGCTTTTAAAAATATTACAGATGCTTGCAAATGTTACAGCTATACTCTCAAAAGGTTAAAGCATTGCTGAAGTAAAAATAAGTACACCCTTTTCCTTTACTCCAACGGAGCTATGTGGATGAGAGTGTATTGAAAATTTCCTTGTAAAAGTTACTAAAATTCAATGGAGGAATATCTGGAGAAATTTAGGTTCTGGACACACAAATAAATTTGAAGAATCTGAAACATACGACGGAGGCTAATAATTGTAAGATCAAAAGCTGTTGTGAAAGGAATGCTAGGAATTTTTACGCTTCTAAAGAAAGTTCACACTTGAGAGGGCTTCCTTCACGCTTGTAAGAGTAACAGCCGTTGTGTGCAACTGGTTTGCTCTGGAGTGCAAAGTACAAGGAGTGTAAAATCGTCTCAATGGTCAAACACACTATTTCAGCTCACTCACGATTAAATCCGAACTCAGTGAGGTGGGAAAGCTCTGGGAAACCACTGTAAAAATAAATATCTTTGCTGCTCACAATGTGTCACATGAATCTTTACAATTTACTATTTTTTCCACTGGGCCTGCTCCTTGTGCTCACAATCAGTACTTTATATATTGTACCCCTTGAGTCAGTCCTTCTGTGCACAACAACTCAATTTAAAGACAATTACTAACTTCCGCTTCCAGAATGGAACCGAATTAGCAATTTTGCGAATACCAATATAATAATGCATTAAATCAGGAAAACTTTAAGAAGAGACTGGAACTTATATGAGAGGAAGATCTTCCCGGTTCCAGAAATAACAATTCAAAAATCTTCATTATATCTGACTTTATTGCAAGTTCGGTCGTTGGTAAAAGTTGAACATACAGGAGGTACAAATAAGAATATTAATTAGGACTATTTGGGTTAAATTGCATAAAGACTTATTACAATGTCACACACCCTCATGTTTCATACAATAATGAGTCCGTGAACATTGCAAAAATTTTTAAAGCCATAGATCATGTAACATGATGATTACATTCTAGCAACGGATTGTATCTACTTGTAAAAATTTGATGGAAAATTTGGTTCTCATGGTTCAAGGAAAATTTGAAAAGGTAAGGCACTTTTTTTGTTCACGTCTGAATCGATCGCAAGTACTCCCTAAAATTTACTCTTCACAATAATTGGACTACACTCTCTAAATGTCAAAATTTTACGGAATAATTAATTTACAGAGTAAATAAATAAAACTGTAATAATTGAATTTTGCGGAGCAGTTGTTATGCATAAGTTAAATTATTATCGCTATTACAAATCTGCAGTGTATACTACGCAATGCCACAAAGTTTTGCTGAATTCGTTAGTTTGGACAGTGAGTTTAAATACCTACATTTATGGTAACAATAATACTATAATAAAAAAAACAATAAAGAATATCTATAATTACATATGTAACATCTTAGCATAACATAATAAATATCTATCAAACATTTTTGGCGGGGTTTATCACTTTAATAATGAAATGTGTGTATACTTTAAATCGGTGGTTATTGAAAAAACTGCTGGTAGGAAAACTACGCTAGGTTCTATATCCTACTCGGTACTTTAAAAGCGACTGATATGTCTGAAAAATTTGTGTAAACAGTTGTTACAATTGGTTCCGATTCGGTAGTGGAGAGACTCATGATTATTATAATATTGATGTTACAATATTTTCTAATGAAAATGTTATTACTGTATACATTGTCTTGTTCGAGGGTCTATCCCTATTTTTTGTACACAATTACATACATACAAATTACATATTATGTTCCTGTGGGATCCCAAACCAAGGGAAAGTTCGTTCGAGGAGAGTTCATCCCGGACGAGCCTTGCATTTTAGGAGGTAAACTCCCTACAGAAACCATTGACCTATGGATATGAGGAAATGGAAACTAAAAGTGGCAGTGGAAATGAATATTCCATGGACGAGGGGATTTGGGAACGAGAGGGATTGCAACATAAGCGAAGACATTCCAGAACTCATGAGAGCACTGGCATGACACATGGTATCCTCGTACAACTCAATGATGGGAATCGTTTTTCCTTTGGCATCTGCACACGTCGGCACACGCAATGACTCGTACATTGAGTGAACTAGAGGGATGCTGTCAGTGGAGTGAGACTGGAAACTTTCTCTGAACCATCGTCGGAGCCAAGCCCCTACAGCGACTAGGTTGCAGTCACAGATCCAGTCGTTACCGTTTAGGATCAGTCCGCCTGGAAGCATTTCCCCAAAAAATAATATTCAATCGCCAGCAATACTTCATATTCAATTCTCCCAAAGAATACTCGGACCATCCCGAATTCAAAGCATGTACTTGGGACATACTATATCTACTGTATGGAGATAGATACGCATATTTGTATGAATATTATAGATACTGTACAGGGATATGTGATGCATACCTTCCAGGATTTTGGTTCCCCGACTGAACCAGAGGCTCCTATTGGAGAAAGCAAAGGAGTTGAGGGAAACCATCCGGTTGTAACTCAAGTCTAAACGAGCACTTTGCAATTTTTCGAATATCTTTGACGGGATGTCATCTATAGACGTGTGGGTAATTGCCAAGTCTATGTAGAAGCAGTTCTCGAGCCCGTCCAGGGCATTCCCTTCTATCCGTTTCAAATTCCCTCCACTAATCGTAAGTTTCCTCAGCTTTGGCTGGATCCCTTGGAGCTGATCCGAGAGCGTCGGCTCTTTGATTATCACCCTCAACTCCTCCAAGTGAGGTATGCTGGACAGGATAGCACCTGGAAACAAATACGAGCTCTGTGACTTGTGCTTACTCATTTTTCATCCTGACTGAAATAAATTTAAGTGTTGGAGTTATTATGTAAATCTGCATTTTTTATATTAAACAGTAATAATTTATTATTGTCAAGTATAAAAATTCGGTATATAATAACATACAAAAATTGTAATAAATTACGAGCGGACAAAAACAAAAAAGTGTAAAATATCTCGAATAAGTAATTAATTAATTTTGTCATTATGAAGCAATGTAAGAATTAAATGGTTACCTAAACGAAACCTATATTTCTCAATGTTGGGATGAGTCTCGACAGCCAAACTCCGTAAATTGCCTAAGTGGGCCACAACATCCGAGTCGAACCGATCCAATCGACTTATATTGAGAATCTCCAATCTTTCCAAATGCCCCAGCCCATAGAATGTATCCTTGGTTAAGCTGTAATAATTACCAGAAGAAATCATGGGATAATCATTAGCTTCCAATTTACCAGGGCGTACACTGTGGACTACACATTTAGGATGTGAGTCTGTGTGCCTGTGTAATAATTATAAGCACACTCCCCACGTAATTATTTCAGGCATGATTGTCCAACTCTCCGAAGAGCATTTTGGCTAATGTCTCATTAGCATTAAGAAGGGCTTCTAATTGTCACAAGTTTCAAAAGACTCTCACCTCTTGAGCGGATTGTTGGACAACTTGAGCGTGAGGAGGTTGTAGAGTGGGGTCCAACTTGGGATCCGACTGCTGGTCAAGTCGTTATGAGACAGGTCGAGGTGACGGAGCCTTGTGAGGGAGCCCAGGCTCTGCATCTTGATTTCTCTCAGTCCATTTGAAGCCAACTCTAATGAAACCAAATGCGGGAGCGGGAGGAATGGTAAAACTTTGATTCCACACCCACAAAGCCTTAAAAGTTTCAACTTGGGTAAAAAGTGAAACAGCTCCTGTGGAAACAAGTCACATCCAGTTACTCCCCGAATACGTTATTTCCTCGGAAAGTACTTTTCAAACTTACTAATAGTAAGTGCTACTTGTAATAAAGTCCAAAAAAGGAGACCTAATGCAAATCAAGTCTAGCGGAACTTTTCCCTGTAGAAATGTTCCAACCAATGATTAACCACATTTATAAACTTCAACTATACCAAAACAAAGTTTGTCATTATCATCCACCTATAAATTACATGGGATTCTCTCAACTTTCCTCAAATGCAATTCTGACCTCCAGAGAGCACAGCACCCTGTAAAATACCCTCGTATAATACTTTCCTTCCCAAATATTTCCTACAGTGTCCTATACACACACACACACACACACACACTTGTGTACATACATACACACATACACACACATTCACACACACATACCCCAAATATACCTACAACTCCAAAAATACCCATCCATTAACTCATCCACTTTCACCCATAGCTAACGATAAGTGCACCTTGCAACGGCTTTTGCTAAACTTCTCCTAAATTCCTGTAATGCAGTTGCGTGTCCCTGCCCCTAAATGCTATTTACGCAGTCTGACTTTCATAATTTGACTACAATTTTCCCCAACAAAATTCCAGCTCTTTCTCACTTGTCTTGTCTTCCACATGTTTAGTGTGCACAGACACTTGTACACTATTACTTCCCAGCATTTATATTCCTGGCTTCTAAAAAATATCTCCCCTCCACAGACGTATAGAATTAAATCCTGCAGTCACATTGTAATATCCACTACGAGCTCACGTATTTATGTATACTTACTTTGAAATTGGCTCGGAGGAAATTAAAGCTCAGGTCTAGTTCCCGAAGCGAAGCTAAGTTTGCAAAGGCGTTGTCAGGTAAAATGCTGAGTCGGTTGTGTGACAAGTTCAAATGAACAATCCCAGCAATTGGCTCAAACATGGTGCTATCCAAGTGCTCTAAAGAGTTCTCCGACATGTCCAATCTCCTTAGCCGGCGGGATATCTGCGTACACAAAAATAGGATGGATCTTTTAAGGGATTAACGATAGTAAATAAAAAATAATATAAAATACATTTCACTCGGGACTTCAAAATTGTAGAGGGAATTTAAATTTTGGCATTTAAATCCTACCCACATGCTCACCACATGGGGGAACTCAGGAAATGTACAAATGAATTGAAATTAAACTATAAATAACCAGAGCATATACATATGTATAAAAGAGCAAGTGGAATATATATCTACTCTTGTTAAAATTGTAACCCTACATACGTATGTATATAGCATAGTAATTCAACCTGGGATAACGCCCCCACCGGTAGATTCACAAAGAGATTAGATCCTAGATTAAGAATTTCCACCGCAGAACCAATCAAAGAGTCCCTGGGCAGAGATCGGAGTCGGTTTTTCGAGAGGTCCAAACTCCGGAGTTTCGTGTTCCTAATGAAAATAACCGGCGGCAGGAGAGCAATCTTATTTGAAGAGAGGTTCAAAATCTGTACCAACCACAAATCAAGTTTTCACCTTAAATTCCTTTCATTCCACCGAGTCACGTTCACATTCCCAAAACTACACTACTCCAAAACCTGGACATCTTTTTCAGTGGAAATGCAAGATGCATGAAATACTATCTAGTTTCAAATGAATGACGTCCATGTCCCTGTGTCCATGTGTCTGCACATGTAGATACTTACATTGTGACTCTGAGCTCGTGCTTCAACTTGAATGGGAATGTTTAAGGTAGATACAGATTATTCAAAAACTTACCGTCAAATCCCGTAAATTAGTAAAGCTGGCTTGCTCCAAACTTGTGATGACATTGGACCCCAGATTCAGCTCCTATGTGAACACACAGACTAATAATGTATTCATCTTAACATTGTGTATCTTTAGTGTACATCTGTATATACAGCTGTCTCCGCTAGCCTCTTTACTTATTCCATTACTTTCACCCTCGAAATAATCAAGGAAAGGATTTGTGTATGTATGCATGTACATATGTGTATGGGTGCGGGTGAAAGTGCATGTATAAAATACACGGATTGCGTTCCGCAGATAGCTCCCGTAAATATTTTAAGGCATTGCATTCACAAGTCAAGGATTTGAGGCGAGGGGAGTGTCAAGTGCAATACCCCCGTCAGAGGATTGTTGTCCAATGCAGGGAACCTGCGAGCTGAGCAAATAAAGCTCACAAAAGTGAGGTAACAAGTGAGGACTTTGTAATTGGAAACATTAATTAGTGTACACAGTTGCTCAGTCCTTGTCAAGTAATGTTCCAGGGATGCACAGTCCTTGACAAATGACTTTCGAGTGGATTTATATATCTCCATGCATTTTTACCATTAATTATTCTCGTTCCCTTCGCGTCCCTTTGGCTCGCACATACAAATTTAAACAGCTCTGAAGGCATTCTAAATACACAGTCAGCATCCGTAAAAAAGCAGTCAAGGGGCCAAATTGCGACGCTCATTTGTGATTACATCATCTGCTATAATAATTCTTCTCGTTATCATACACAAAATAAATCCATTCTTATTTTACAAACTAAATTGAAATTGTTTGAAGAAAAAGAGTTTGAGTTGTTAAATTGAAAATATGAAGTGACACTCCCAAAATTTTATCCTACGTTCTAAAGTGAAATTCTACAAGTTCTTTATCCTGGACTAAAAACAGGGTTTAAAATTCAGCTTAAAAAATGAAGATAAAATCTAGTTTTCGCTACATTTTATTGTCGGCTCAAATATTACACCAGCCTGAATGTCGTTTGTTAAGATACACAGAGAGACAAAGCTCAAAAGAACAGCAAATACTGTAAGCGTCCTTGTATCATCTTACTCGACGATGTTCGTAGTATTTGTGTGTATAAACAAAAGGGATGTTGTACACGTGGAGGTCTGAGATCTTATATGTATGTATGTGGACGTACCTTGAGAGAACAATTAGCAGGAAATAGTCTCGGCTCAGTCTTGTCAATCCGATTATGAGACAAGTCCAGGAGTGTGGTAATGCAAAATGCAGTCAAGTCAATCCCACGGTTGGGGATTCGATTATAAGACAAGTCCAGGAACTTGATGATATGATTACTTGCCCATCGTTGTTTCAGACTCAGGCGCTCCAGGGAGTTGTGGCTCACATTCAGCCCGTTGATGATGGTTCGATGCCCGAATGCATCCATGCTGAAGGAGCTCAAGGAATTGTGACTCAAATCGATCAGATTGAATTTGTCTTGAGAGAAAGCCCCGGCCCTCACCGTTGTCAGTCGGTTGTGATTCAAGTAAACATTCAGCCCCGGGTGCTCATCACCCAACGCCGCTTCAGCTGCCATCCCAACCAGTCCCGTTGTTCCCAGCTTTCTGAGCGTAGTCCCAGCCGTGGATGATGAGGATGCTACAGTTCCGGTTGATGAACTACCGGAGGCATTATTTAAACGAGGCGTTGGTGGGAAGGGACGAGATGATGAAGAGCTCCCATCCACATCATTATATCTGGGACTCTTGAGGGGAGAGGAGGGTGAGCTCCGACTACCTCCACCGCCTCCTCCTCCTCCCCCTCCTCCTCCTGAAGACGTTGAAATGGGGAGAGCAGCCAGGAACGCGTGTTTCTCTACCGTTGTGATTTGATTATAGCTTAAATCGAGATTTACGGCGGGAAATGAGAGAAAGGATTCACTCTGGATGGTGTGAATCCGATTGTGCGAGAGTCGCAGGTGAGTCATGGATTGGTGAATGTCAGGGTGGAACATTTGTGGCGGCAGAGTCCCAAGACGATTCCACTCCAGATTCACATAACTCAATCTCCGGTTCGAGTAGAATGTGTACTCTCTGCACACACACACACACACATACACAGACACACAAAAGACACACACGAACAAATTACTTTACTTTTACAAATCCTTACCTTACCTCAAAAGTAATTTGCATGATTGCTCTCCCTCTAACTCCTCATTACTCATGACTTCCTAAGTTCCACAATTTTCAACTTATTTTGTTTCCCTTTCAAGGACGAACAGGAAAACTTATTTCCAATTCTCTTGAGAAAAAAAAGGAGGTTACCCTTCAGAATTGTCTAACCTTGGGATTCTAAACATTATTCGGACTGGATCAAATCTAAAAATCCATTTTCTTACAAAATACCCAAATTACCATTCCTGACTAGAATAATTACCTGAACTAACAATTTTAAACTAAGTTTGTTGTTGTTGGCAAAAATGTTTTCCTAATAATTTCAACACATTTGAATTGGACTGGAAAATAATTCGAGAGCTCCTAGCTCAAAACCTAACCGACTTTATTTTGTTAAATATTTACGGGGAACAAAATAAGGCACACTAAATTACAGTCCGGAAAAGGTAATAATTTGTAAAACTTGTATTAAAAATTGCCTAAAAATTCTTTCCCGGTTGTAATAATGAGGAAATAGAAATTTAATGGGATAAGTATATATGTATGCATGTATAAAAATAAATGCAGAAAGTACATGCGACTGACTATCGGAATGAGTTTGAGCGCCTTAAATAAAATCCCCCCTGAGTGAGCTGTGTAACGAAATAAATTAAATTAAAAAACAACATTATTCTTGAGAAATTACTCACGCAATGCTTTTCAAAGAATTGAAATCCAAGGCGAGCCACTCTAGATTCTTGAGTGAGCTGAAAATCTGGGGTTGCAGAGTACTTGCACTCTTGAGTCCCATACTAATCTCTAGGGTTGTCAGAGGCAAAGGTGAGAAGGGTTCAATCTCCCCAGACAGTTGACAAAAGGAAAGACTAAGTTCCCGTAAGTTCGGGAACACTTGACTTTTGAAGACAGTTGAAAGAGCTGCGGTGGAGGGTAAAGTTTTGGAGTCGAACTTATAGTTCCCCATATTTTCTTGGACAGTCATAATTGGTCCTTCATTTGGAGCCTCTCTCCCAACCGATTGACTTTCCTTCTTCTCAAAATTACTCCCATTCCTTCCATAAGGAGATTTGGAGTGAGGAGGAGGGCGACCGCCGGATAATGGGTTGATCTCATTTGAGGACTCCTGTGGGAATTGGGACCAGTTATCCCCCTGCTTGATTTCATGGCTGGACTCTGTCCCAGATTCTGAGGGCATCTCCGTAGAGTCGGGTCTGAGAGAGGGATGAGTGGTGACATGATGAGAGGTGTAGGCTAAGGTGAGGATGGGATTGCTCCGGAGGATCAAAGTACTTAAATAGCGGTAGCGATGGTAGACCTTAGTAGGCCCGGCTGACATTTGAGGACTTGAGCTGGACTTTAGGTGAAGGAGATCATCCAAAGTTGATATGTGATTATAGCCTAAATTTAGATGGACAAGGTGTGGACAGTGGAAGAGGAGTCTTCGAGGGATTTTCGTCAGTTGATTCCCATTCAGACCCAAATAAGTTAATTTGCAGTCGGGGCCTGGAGTCAGAATATAATTCCATTTATGGATGTTATTCCAAGTTTACATTTCATAATAATCCCTGGAAGCATCATTTCAAAACTAATTTCTTCTTTCCATGTCAGTGGAGCAAAAGGGGAGGGAAATTGAGGTAAAGTTTCTCTGGGAAATTCTCAGTTAGATCAACTTTTCCCCTTGGGGTTCTTTTATACAAATCTCTATACACATACATATGTAATTATTATATATATATATATATAACTTCCAGAAGGGAAGTTCCATCCTATTTCAAAATCCAAGTTCTCTCAACAACTTATATTTTTTGTAAGAGCCATTGAGTTTTGTCATAGCGTTGGAAAAATTCAAGTGGGTTTTTGGTTGGGATTGAATGTCACTTTTATAACTACCTTGCGGAAGTCCGACACCCTCATCCCGAATAGCATTCGAGCCCATGTAGAGATGCATGAGGGAGGTCAAGTTGGCGAGGGGCTTCCAAGGGATGGATTGAAGTCGATTATTCTCCAAATTGAGGTATTTGAGAGTGTGGTCGAGTGATGTGAAAGCTCCAGGATCTATCATTTGAATTCGATTGTGACCGAGTGAGAGACGGAAGATGCTCATTGAGGAGAAAGCAGCAGCTGGCAGAGTCTGCAAGTAATTCTTGCTCACACTCATGTCCAGCACCGTCAGCTGGGATCCGAAAGGACGAGATGGCCAGACCTGTCAGGATTTTATTTCAAGGATGGTCTCATATACACAATACCTTTTATTCAGAAATTGAAATGGCATGTATTCCTTTTGCAAGTGCAAATTATGACTGCATTTAATTGAAATTCTTCTCACTGGTACAGCAAAAGTACACTCTCTTTCGAAATCCTCCCCCTTTTAACCAGGAAATATTATACTTTAGAATTTGCTATCAACATTTTAAAAGTTAATGCATTCACCATAAGGATAATGTTTCAAGTTTAAATTGAGCGCCACATATTCCGACCGTTATTTCGGGAGAAATGATTGGTTTGTTTGTATTATGGTAACATAATTCCAATATAATTTCTCCAAGGCGTATTTTTACTTAGGCCAGAAATTTTATAACATTTTCAATAAAATTCATGTAAGGCGCTGCTAAACTACAAATTATCCCTTTAATATTCAGAGAGTAAGCCAACGCTCTTGTTTTACTGTGTAGTTAAATAGCCTATATTTTGCTAAATTGTATTAGGTTTTACTAATATTCTGTCATAAGCCTTGTACAACTTTTCTGACTACATTGTTTAAGTACTCGCAAATAATAGTCGTGATTCTACAATCTTAGTAAAAAAACATTCCTTTAATGATTTCTGGCTCTACATAAATTACTACAGCATTAAGTTTTGCGGAAAAGGACACAGAAGCAAATTCTGCGAAGATATGCTATTTTGATATTTTTTCGTTGCTTGAAATATGCCAGAAGTTCGGGGGGGGGGTAAAAACGTTTCTGGATATCCTCTGCATCCACATAACCTGAATACATAATGCTGATTCTGATTGTGAGTTCCTCAACAAATTTAAAAATACCCGCTGTATACTTGAGAATCCTTGAGTACATTATTACATACTTTGACTTCCACTTGAGTTTAATTTTTGCCAGAATGCTAGCAAATTCTATAAATAAAAGCCAAGTTCGATGGTCGGTTCCAATACCATCAATTTCGGAATCAAATTCGAAATTGCAGAAACGTTTCTACTTAAAATAACTACCCGTAAATTTGGCTAAGAAGCCAAATTAATATTGTATAATAAATTATTCTCTAACATTGTATCAGTAGTAATTTGACATGAGCAATTTTTGACTCAAGAAAAGTAAGCTTCACAAGACACAACTTCTTATTGAAACTATTACCCGGAATTTTGCTCTACCTCCACTTTCCTCTCCAGCACAGAATTACCTAATGCCGTTTGATGAGCCTAGATTGCTCCCCATGATTGCAGGACCCTGCTCCAAAATGATTTAATTTAAGAGGGGAGAGAGGCGGGGATTTGGGAATTGCTACTTACTTGAATAAAATTATCGGACAGGTCCAGCTGGTTCATTTGTTTCGGTGGTAGTTCCAAAGGCCAGTCCTGAGGTACTTGTTCGATGGCACAGCCACCAATAAACAACCATGACAGGGAGTTGAGATGATACAGGACGACGGGGAAGGTTGACAGTCGATTCTTCATTAAGTTCAATGTCTGATTTGGACAAGAACAATCATTTATTAAGCTCTGAGCCTCTAATGTTCCTTGTCTGTTTTTACCATACAAACAAATGCATGTACATATATACGGGGCACCCACATACGGTCCTACAGTATCCACACGTAATGTTATAATTTAAGGTATGCCCAACCCCTGCCCTATATAGGACTACACTTCAAAAGATTTTGTCCCCTATCCCCAAAACTACACTGGATAGGGACCAGCGTTCCAAATAGAATGATTGTTATTGTATTAAAATTAATGCATTACTCTTCCTGGGCTCCTCTCATGTCAAAAATAATCTAATAGTGTAATCTATCTCCGTGGGAAGGTGGTTTGCGGGAGGTAGTGTCTTGGAGATCACTGGAGTAGTTCCTTAACTTAATTACGTTACTCTCCAGTGAGTGCAATAAAAGACAGATTTTTACTGCTTATGTCCCTATCTATATATGTAGTTATGTATGTACGTAATTATATAGAAATACATAGGTAGTTTTTCTCCTCTGTGTATCTTCCTTCGACACTGACTACGCACAACATAACTTTCACTCCGACTCAAATGTACAGGACCACTTTCACCAATACAACTTCGTGCAGGACGTCGTTACTCCCCCACACTTATATCTGTAGTTACATATTTACTCCAAGGATATACTTCAAGTATTTACTATAGTCCGATGGCAGGAGTATCTAAAGCATTAGCTAGCTATAAAAGACCAATAGGAAAACAAGAGACATTATTTCTCGTTTTGCTCGAGACGGCGGGTTCCCTGCTCCTAATGCTCCTCCTTGGAACCTCTTGGAAGACACACACTCAAGCATGACCCTCGGAGCAGCACAAGTTCAAAAGGCTGTATTTTTTTCCCTGTATCTGGAATATCGGAGGGATCTCAGGTATCCAGAAAAACGATGCCAGGAATAGTGTAGACTATACATACATATGTATGTACATAAGAGGACGGGGGCGCAGAGGAGAAAGCAGACGGCACAACAGGAGAAAGTAGTTGCAAAAGACACTACAAACGTAGCCTACAACCTCTTGTGATCCTGTACGGTCCGGTAAAGTTACTATGTCAACATGATGGGGAAACTTTACCCTTCCCAAGTATCCAGCATCTTCTACTCGGGGCAATAAACACACAGTAAGAAACTAGGTCAACCGTACACTTAAGTGGGATGAATGGTCTCTGACGATGTACAATGGTAATTTGATGGGAGTAGGAGTCAAGTTCTCCAGAAATAAACTACAAGGTCCTAACTTTTGACGTTTTCTCCCATTCGTATACACAGCCCATGTATAGATATATGTACATGATACCAATGGAATTTTAAATACACACTATGAAGACCACGCCAGTTACGAAATAATTCAATTCATGAAATCAATTAGTTCCAGAAATACAGTCTATCTTCCAATATTGATAGATATATCCTTTTTGATAGAAGATCCTTTGAGCCATTTTAAAGGACAGAATCTCTTGTTGGGTTTAGAACTTATAATTTTTTTTTATCTAATAAAATTTTTGTAATTACACAAAAAAAAATGTGAAAGTAAATCTTACCTGCAAATTCGGCGGGAGATTATCATGCGTAATATTCCTTATGAAATTTGAGCTGAGTTCAAGCCAGTGGAGTCGCATAAAAGACGTGAGTAATTTACTCGGGAGTGTGTCAATGGAGTTCCCAGAAATTATTAACTTCCGGAGGGAATTAGAAACTGAGAACCAGTCCCCCGACATGGAATTTACTAGGTTACTGTCAAAAGCAAACAAAAAATACACAATACATTTAGATACACTAGTGCAATGTCCAATTCTTTGTATTTACACAAATCGGATTTCTGTAGGAATAATTAGATATACAATTCCGCTGGAAACTAAATAGAATTGAGGAGGGCGAGAATCCCAAGCAAGTTTAATTCTTTGTAATTGCTAAATTGTAATTGGGGACAATATGTCCTGCTCCTTGTACGGATGCTCCGCTGCTTGGTGGAAATGAGAAATAAATTGTATTCTCGGACAAAAAAAAAAGGAACCTTCAAAAAAAAAAGAAAAGAAAAAAAAGGAAGAAATAAATATAATTTTACCGCACAATATGTCCCTGAACAGATACATACATACAGTATACATAAGGACTATAGAGAAAAGTGAAAGGAGAGCAGAGGGAAAGGGAATCCTCCCAGTTAGCTCAATTTGAATTTCAATGAAAACTTTAGCCTTCCAGGTTCGTTGATAAAATTCCAACGGAAACACAATCACGGACGCATCAGTTGAAAAGTAAATGAAATTGCTAAGGAGGAAGAAAAAGTCGTGGATGGGAATGTCGGAGACGAGGAGAGAGTCGTTGTATATGGAGCTTCCGAAGTACTTCCCTCACATGAATAATTCACTGAATCCCATTAGCATTTCATGAGCAACTAACACAGAAAAAAAGAGGAGTCTCCTGGGTATAACGAGACTTTCCAAACTCTCAAGACTTTTCCTGGGTCAAAGAATCAAATGAAATGACCGGTCATAAAATTTTCAAATGCTAAGTCACTTGATCTGAACGACTGCATTTGGAAATAAAAATAACCGGGGAGTTGCGAGGACTAGGAAACATTTTTCCAAACGTACTAAATTTTTGCCTTATAACACACGTACGTACATACATAGTTCCCGGTCACTAGTTACGATATGGTTATACGTATCTATATCTAATGCTATTGTACTTAGACATTCAACATACACATCTATAATTATGTACAGCAATAGAACCCAATAGCTCCAGGACATAGGGACTTAAATCGGGAGGTAAATACTAAATGAGAGCGATTGTAAGCTCAGAAACGGTTCTCAGTTACCATTGAGTCGGATACAAATTCAGGCTCGGATTTGAGAAAACCAATTTGAGCATTGAGACTAATTTGGTTTGCATAATTGCCTACATTTACCAACAACTAATTCATTAGTTCTCGTACACATCTATTATTTCCTTATACAGTAGTGTATAAGCTCTGACTGGGAAATTCTCCAGCTGCCGAGACTTGCCCTATATATTTAGCTATGCGTGTATGGTTCTGTAGAAATTGCAAAATCAGTTACGGCAACAAGTTCTCATATACGAAGCCTTCAAAATTAGAGCACACACATGAGTGGAAGTACCTATTACTGTACGTTTTTGGGGGAACTCCGAGAGACAGACAGACACACACACACACACACAGACACATGTGGGATATGATATGAGCTGGAGCATGTAACATTTTGCCCTCAAGAGGTAAAATGGTCCAAGTGATGTACAAAAGGGGGGACGTGGACCATTTTGCCTCTCCAGCAATGATATACAGACTACCGCAAAGCTCAAGTTATGGTGAGATAAACTGGAGCGATCGGTAGTCAAAGGAATGATGATTAATCAGCGGAGCCGACCCGCAGCCAATAGCATAGCCTCCAGTTCTTTTCTCTTCAGCTCCTAATTCTCTTTCTGGTTTTCGGGTGAGTACGTCACGTGATTGATTGGGATTGTAGTGTGGAAGGAATCCAGCTCAAGTCACAGCTGGTGGTTCATTTTTATCCCTTAGCATTTCTTTCATATAGAGAGACAGACTCTCAGTCCATGTGTAATATATAGTATCAGTGTGGGCAAGCCGTAGTATTGTAATCCACCTTATCGACTTTCCCTCCTTTACATAGTATTAGATCCGAAACCAAAAAGGCAGGCGGGGCAAAGAGCAGGGGCTCCAGTTTGGGCTTCGATATTTTCCTTTATTTACCAAATGCCAAGTGCTATATAGCTTACAGTAAAACAAAAAAAAAATTGGGCCCTGTAATTTGCCAGCGTTCTCGGAATTCCATTAGGTCATTATCCGGAAGCGAGAAGATACTATAGAATCCTACATTCACTGTAATAACATTGGATTTGTAGGGAGGAACAATCCAAATAAAAATATATCGATCAAAATACAGATGATTAATGAGACACAAGGGTCTGGGGTCTGGGCTCAATGTTATTCTAGCAAGTTATTTATGTACGTACTGCAATTTGGTATCTATTTTGGATGTTCAATAGCCTCTGACAACGCAAATACTAAAAAAAATCTAGAAATAATAAAATTCTAAAAAGGTTATAATTTCCGAGAAGTTCCTCACAAAAAATACTTTGGTGAAGCGAAGTTGAGAAAATGCTGCAAACTGTAGAATGTTGAAAAAGATGTAAATTTTAGCGTTTTTGCAAAATTGTTGCTACATTAATCGCTTTTACAAAAATGTAACAAATTTTAGCGTTTGTGCAAAAATGTAACAAATTTTAGCGTTTGTGCAAAAATGTAACAAATTTTAGCGTTTTTACAACTACGTCGCAAGTATTAGCGTTTATACCAAAATGTAGAGCATTTTAACGTTTTTGCAAAAATGTAGGAAAGTTTAGCGGTTTTGCAAAAAGGTAGAACATTTTAACGTTTTTGCAAAAATGTAACAAATTTTACCGGTTTTGCAATAATATGGAACATTTTAACGTTTTTGCAAAAATGCAGAAAATTTTAGCGCTTTTGCCAAAATGTCCCTGGAGCAGATCCTATCCCTGCCCCCATTAATTGTGTCGTTCCACTTTAATCATTGCATCTTTCATCTAAAACTCCATGATTAAGAATAGTATAATCCCATGAAATTCCGTTCCCAAGTTGTTAATAGCATTCCTCAACTACACCAGCTCAGCCATAGACACTCACAAGACTCAAGAAAATTCCAAAGGAAGAACAAATAGTAACTAACTTACTTGCTCAGATTGAGCCATTCCAGAACCTTGAGAGTTTTAAAGGCCGCGAAAGGAACCTCATCGAGAAAGTTGGCCGACAAGTCCAGCATACTTAGAGAGTTGCTCATGGAACTGCAAAATCAGTTAAAGTTATCCATCTAATTAGATGCATATACAAGCAAAACATTATACATACAATATACCCAACTATATACATACATACATACCATACACACATATAAGTACCAACATTTCCTCCAAAATCCATTTCCCTATTATGCACTATCCAAAATCTAAGTCATAATTTATCCGTACATAGATACAGATGACTCTGCACATGTATAAGTAGTACAGGGAATATACATAATTACATATATCTACATATATCCCCCAGCGAAAATTTTGCACTCCCGGAAAAGGCACTTCCTCCAAAGTTGAACTCCCCAACTATTACCATTTATTGTATAACTAACTATGATCACGGGAGTTGAAACTTGCCAAAGAATTCTAATGTCACACAATAGAAATCTGTAATGTGGTACGTGAATGTCTAAATTGTTCTCATACGAGGCTATCCCAGGGTCTAATAAAATACATAAAGGATTATGAAGGTAAAGGGCTGTCAAGACGGAGGAAGAGGAAGGTTTCCCACACTCAAGGATATAAAATACATGTAATAGGGAACTATACTATCTTACAGGAAATTGTCTTTTACTCTCTTGGAGGAGTTGAGGGCTCCATTGGAGGAGTATAGTAGATTTTGTGGGGTCTCTCCAAAAAGAGGTCCTTCCGTCGGGAGCAGTCGATCGGATGGCATTACATTATCAATGCAAGGAATGCATAATTACAGTTCCTTCCAGTTCTCCTTCCCTTCCTGTCGACTCCCCACTTAACTTATACCTTTTCCCCCGGCGTCTCCTAATCCCCTGTAACTTTTCAAGTTCCAGGGTTGTTCCGGCTAAAATACGCTTAAGTTATCTATACTAGACCTGTACAATGCTCCCAAACCAGATATCTCCCTAATAATTTGATAGCAACCGTAAATACCATAGATTTGAGATCCCACTTGAAAGAGGCACCTTCAAGGTAGTTACTTTCACGGGTGAATAATTCACAGAGCTCCCTGAACACACACACACACACACAGCCCTTTCCTCTGGAACCATGCATCACGTTCCAAGTTCCGCTATATTTCTATAATGGTCACATTCCAATGCGAGTCCCCAGCACGAATTGAAAGTTAGCTCTTTAAAGATAGATACATAACTGAGCATTATTGAGATCAAATATTTCAAGAGTTCTCCAAATCTAGCTCTGGAATTGCAGTTTCTACTTTTTTCATGCTATTTTGTTCATGCTATTTTGTTCATGATACATTGTTATTTACAGGGAATTTAAACTATTTTAAATTAGTACTGGTCCTTTGAACAGAGACTCCAGAATCTGATTTTTTTGGCATGTTTTTTTATTTTTCATGGATGAAAAAAATTTGTGCTTTTGAAAAATTTGAAATCTAATTTGTAATGGAGATCTCTGAAGATAGAGAGTATTATAAGAGGAAATCGGATGCTAGTGAGTTTTTGACAGTATATTTTGAAAGTACGGGCGGAAATGGAAATTTCATGACAAAGCCTTGGAAAAGTAATATTAAATATTCAGAGGTAAATATATAGATACTTGTATAGGTAGATATGTATGTATGTAGGAGCTGGGATTGAAATGTTCGGAAGTATGGAGTTGACATACCTGAAAGCGTACTCGGAAATGAAATAGAGTTGATCCCTGGAGAGTCGAATACCCTGAATTTCCAGCCCTGCAAAGGCTGACCCGTCCAGCATGCTTAATTTAGAGCCAGACACACTTACATGGGAAATCACTCCATGAGCATTGTAGTCTGTAGGGAGGAAAATAATCCATACGTCAAATATCATTCATCATGGGAAGTATCCCTTGTCATAAGTATATGGGAGAGAGTGAGCTTGTCTCTCTCTCTTTCTCTCTCTCTCTCTCTCTCTCTCTCTCTCTCTCTCTCTCTCTCTCTCTCTCTCTCTCTCTCTCACTCAGTACAGTCCTCTCAAACCCTAATATTTCAAGTATTTCCAAGCCGTCCACTTTACTCCTCCAGCAATATATAACAACTCATTCCAGGTCCAGGTGCTCAGGGCTTGTTAACTCTAGTGTGTATCACATACCGGAGTAGAGAGAGACACTCAACATTTCATAATTATTTCAACAAACATTCTTCGGCCATAAAGCAACTCCAGTCACTTCCACAAACACATATAATTTATCCGGAGAGACGCTATGGCATTTGAAGGCTTCACAATGACGCTATACACATTACATAATTTCCGTACATATGTATGTACCTACATATAATTACATAGGCCCTCAATATTCAAATCCTACTAACTCCAATATGCATATCTAAAATTGAACCATAGCATATCTACTAAATATGAAATATGTTCTATTGGATTTCATTAGCAATATTACATATCTGGCCAGAAATAGTATGAGCAAAATAGACAGCACACAAATAGTAAGTTTAGGTCCAAACGGAGCTTACACATTTGTACATAAACAAATACGTGATTCCATGAATAACCCAGGACTTCCAACCAAGATGGTAATGTTAGCATTGTCAAGGATTAAAAACTACTAAACAAGTCTCTAAATAGCACCATGCGATAACAGCGAGGGAAAATTATTGTACTTTCATAAAAAACACAATTATCTATTTCGTTGCATAAACAAAAATCGGAAGCAAATTTTTAAATTAAATTGTTGTTGAAATTGTATTTTTGAGGTTTGGTCAAGGGCTTCACTTAAACTCACAAAAAATAGATCAAAGCTGTTTTAAATGGTACGTTTATGTAAGACTGATGAAAGGGTAGGATTCTGTGCGTTTGACGTTGTAAAAGTAGGAAATAGCTGGAAAGCTGGATATTTATTGTGACGTTATATGGGGAGCGTCGCTTTAGCAGGTGTATTCTTATAAGGGGGAATAATTTTGCGTGTAAAAGCTCCCGGGGGATCCGGGAGTTGGAGTTGAAGGGAAAGTCTCAATATTTACTTCCTACATGGGAAATAGATATACTCGGGATTTCTTTAGTCTCAGTTCCCAGGAAAGGGTTTGTGCAAATACTCAAAAAAAATACACCTATAATTTTTAACAGGTGAAAGTAGAGTGAAAATTCTGATGGAACATTCCAAGAGGGAATCATTTAAGAAACCTTTGGAATAAAGTTTAAAAATAATTAGAGAGATTTTATAAACTATATAAAAAGAAGCGTGAGGAATAGGCACAAGCGGATTGGGTTCTTTTATTTTGGGAGGGATAGGAGGGAAATCTTGAGAGCCATTTAATGAACTATTGAATGCCGATAAATGCGAGTGTTGTTATAAAGGGCTCGGGAATATAAAACCCGTGAGACCAATAATTCCTGTTCCCCTAATAGTCAAATGACATGATAGAGAGCTCTATTCACTTAACGATCGTAAAATAGTTTCGGTTGTTTTTCTTTCTTATTTTTTTGTATCTCTCCGTCCCTTCACAAAATTCCTAATAAATTTGGGTTTAAAAAAGTAAATCTTCCGAGGGAGGGATCTGACGGAGTTAGAATCCCCTTCGGTTTCTTGATTTTGGCAATGCGGTTGCATGCAATTTACATACCCGGGTTTTGCGGAGTCTGCTCAATTATGTACGGACTGTAAATAAATAACGAGGGCATCAGTTCCCGGACCGCAAGACAATAAATAGGAGTTAAGTATTGGGAGATGGAAGGGAAGAAATTTCGAGATAAAAGGATGCGGCGTGACTGTCATTAGATATAAATTACAATATAAATATGATAACAGGCTCGGGCCCCGACTCCCTTCTATATCCCTCACCCTAATTATGATGGTAATGATGTGAGGACTGTATACTTCTAATCCTCCATGAAAGCTTCCGGGTCATAAATTGAAAAGGAGGAGAGCAAATAAGATGAGACAGAGGAGAGGCGAAAATGATCATATGGAATCTTTGTGAATCAAACCTGAAATGTCTGGATTTCATTATGCCGGCCTACTATATGTACTTTGTATACCGATGTTCTGGATACAGGTTGGGTGATGAAGTGTACTTATAGATATGTAGAGGGAATGGGAGGATGCGGGAACGCAAATTCCTTGCATGTGAGGGCTTTTTGGAAGGATCGTCTTCTTGTAGGTCTGTGTAAATATAGATATAACTACGTAGATATAGGACATGTGTAGGTATACAGAGAGATGTGAAGGTTTCTGACGGAGGTGAAGGGAAAGGGATTATAATGAATCCAAGGAGTGCACCGTCTGTTGCTTTCCCTGGAGACTCTCTATTCTATTCCACTTGGAAGGGTTCTCCGACGAGCTCCCCGCCTGTCTCTTTCATTTATGCATTATTGCCAGGCTCGTTCTTAAATGAAGATGAAGGGATAATTGAAACAAGCTTGTAATGATTCCACGTACAATGATTTAAGGTGATCACGCTATATGTACTAACTTAGTCTGGAATGTTACTCCTTCCAAAGACAATACACTCCTTATGTTCATGCATTGTAAGGCTGCACCTTCATGTTTAATTAAGTAGTGTATAATGTAATGCATGCCGGCGTATATAGAGACAGGAGAGAGAGAGAGCTGGAGGGACGGAGAGAGGGAGGGAGAGCGCTCGACGGAGAAAGAGAGAAAGCGACGGAGACAAAGAGAGAGAGAGAGAAAGCGACGAAGAGAGAGAGAGAGAAAGCGACGAAGAGAGAGAGAGAGAAAGCGACGAAGAGAGAGAGCGACAAGAGAGAGCGACAAGAGAGAGCGACAAGAGAGAGCGAGGGAGAGAAAGCGACGAAGAGAGAGAGAGAGACAGAGAGAGAGAAAGCGACGAAGAGAGCGAGGGAGAGAAAGCGACGAAGAGAGAGCGAGGGAGAGAGAAAGAGAGAAAACAACGTAGAGAGAGCGAGGGAGAGAGAAAGAGAGAAAACAACGTAGAGAGAGCGAGGGAGAGAGAAAGAGAGAAAACAACGTAGAGAGAGCGAGGGAGAGAGAAAGAGAGAAAACAACGTAGAGAGAGCGAGGGAGAGAGAAAGAGAGAAAACAACGTAGAGAGAGCGAGGGAGAGAGAAAGAGAGAAAACAACGTAGAGAGAGCGAGGGAGAGAGAAAGAGAGAAAACAACGTAGAGAGAGAGAGAGAGAGAGAGACGGAGAGAGAAAGCTTGAGGGAGTGACAGATACGGAGAGAGCGAGGGAGAGAGAGCAAGAGCATGGAGATAGGGAGAGAGAGACAGAGTAGAGAGATAGAAAGAGTGAGAGCGAGAGAGAGAGCAGGAAGGATGGAGAATGAGAGAGAGACGGAGAGGGAAAGAGGAGCGAGTAAGAGAGAGAGAGAGAGTGAGGGAGAAAGAGTTTAAGATGGCGAGTAAGAGAGAGAGAGAGCGAGGGAGAGAGAGGGAGAGATAGCGGGAGCGATGGAGAAAGAGAGAGAAAGTAGACAGTAATTATCAGTGTCCAAACGCAAAAGATACGGTTAGATTTGAAGCCCATCACAGCGAAAAATGTTACCTGTGGGTATGAGAGCAATGGGAACATCCGCACACTCAATATCAAATACGGGCCCAGGCTCAGCGTGAAAGGCTGTTGTCAGTGGAGCAGACGTCAAGGACGCGTTGACAAGGGACCAAGCAAAGTCCTGGAGTTGGGCCTCCGTAACGAAGTAGGTCACGGGCTGAGTTTTGAAGTATTGAATGAGGGACTGGACACTCTGGAGGAAGTTGGTCTGGTTGAAGCCCACCATCTGCCAGAGCCTCCTCACAGACTCATAAATCTCTGTCTTCTGGTCATACTTGCAGAAACAAAGGGGATTGAAATGACAAGAGATGAAATGCTCCGACTGCTGCTGGGTCCCTCCGTAGTGAACTCCGGAGACGAGACCGAGGGAAGTGTCATTGTTGGCCAGCTTGGCCATCACCAGAACGGATGAAGTCATGGAGAGAAGGAACCAGGCCAAAATGACGCCTGTCAGTCCTTCCCAAGAGTGAGGACCTTTTGTGATGAGGACTCTTTTCCTCCCACAACTCTCATCCATACACATTTTCCTCCTTCGGCTCGGATGAGCTTTCATTCCATTGGAATTCTCCGCATCCAAGTTGTTACAAGTCTGGGATGACTTCCTCCTACTACAAAAACTACCTCCTCTACTTCTTCTACTCCTTCCAACCTGCTCCCTCGTAGTCCTTCCTGGAGGTTCAGTCTTTCGAGGTGAGCATGGTGTTGAGGAAGAGGGAGAAGTTGCAAATGGAAAGATGAACATCTGTTGGGGGGAACAACAAAGAAAGAACAACATTGCACGTGAGAATGAGAAGATCATTAGAAAACACGGAGTGGAGGCAAAGTAAACATCTCCATTGTGTCTTGTCTTACGGCCTTTCGTTTCATGTCATAATTCTACTTTCCCTATATATAACATAAAGCCTTATTGATCCACCCTACCTCGAAATATTGCATGCGAGGTTGTTATTATTCCCTTATCTTTTTTTTCTCCCTTCTGTAACTTCATCATCCCATCTCCTAACGCATCATCCTTTGCATAAGTGCCCATAGTAGCGTATCCATATGTACATACATACTATACGTACAAATACGCCAGCGTTATTCTCTTATTTTTTGAAAATGGAAATGCGTGAGGCTTCAATTTTTTTTTCACCCCATAAACGTTCCTTTTGTTTTTGTACTTGGAAGAAACCATTAGGAGATATCATTAATTCTGCTAAGCTATTTTCAATTCCAACTCACTCACTTGTAATTAATGTGTCTCAATTTAAGGGCACGCTTCCAATGTGGCAAATTACGGCTCCCCTTAAATACATACATAGATACATACATATGTAATTATAGATATACATAGATATGCAACTCCCTCAATATTTATACAACTTTTGAGTCCGCCAACCCCAGCCCCAACGGGTCAATAGATTCCCCTTTGAAGTAAAACAGTTCTGCTAAATTGCTCTGTTTGAATAGGAAAATTCCATATCTTCTCAAAGCTCTTACAAGTCCCACCCCCTCCCCCCCCCCATCAACCATATGGATACCTAGCTTATGTACATACAGAAATGGAATTCCCAATGAGTTATTGGTTCGTGGAGGTGGATGAAAGAAATTATTCTAAATAGGTTCAAGAGCGGCTTGCGATAAAAACTCTAAAATGCAAAACCAGGAACTAGGAACTATACAGGACTGGTGGGAAGAGACATAATTTTTATCCCTATCTGCTCAACACTCAGAGAAAGCATACACAACAGAGGAACAGCATACGGGTAGTATAGAGATACAGAAGCCACAAGGCTTATGTAAAGTTGGAGGAGTTAAAAATAAACAAAATCCCCAGCTTAAAATATTTTTCCTGGTACATAAAACCCCGCGAGCAATAAAACTCATAAAATATGGGTGGCTTAATCACAGTCCATTTTTATTTCCCTTTTCAGAACCAGGCTCCTGTTTAACAAGAACGTTCACACTACATATGCAATTCACAATAAAAATAAAATTCTTGAAAATGGTTATAATTCCTGGGTGCTGGGAATTTTTATTTTGAATTTGAAACCTGGAATTTAAATGTTTGTAAAATTCAAGCATTTGTACAAAAAAAATCTCCTCTAGCTCTGCCTGGCACTGTGTAAATAATTGTGAGTTTAAAATTGGTTGTAATTACGGAGATTACAAAGATTTGCGTGTGTATGCTTGTAGTAGATCTACAAATGCATTTACAAATATTTCAGCATTGATAGATATGCTACAGCGTGTATAAAATCTTGAGATACTTTGAGACTGATTAAGAGTGTTATCACTTTGTAACATTGTAATAATCCATTGACAACATTCCAAGGGATTTTTTTCACCCGCTTTTTATTTACATTCCTTTCCCCCCATCTAAAAATACAGAGAGCTGGGGTTATTTTAAAACGAACATGTCGGGACAGAATCATGTCTAATGTACAGGATCATTATCTTCCCAGGAGATAAATCTCTGCGGAGAATAAGTCTACTCAAGATGAGGCACCTGCTTCCCTCAGCGTCGAAAAGTGCCGTAAGTATAATTATATGAAAGCAATTTACATGTATCTACATACATATGTAGGATGTATACAGAGAAAGTTACTAATTTTAAGTAGGTATACAGGCTCAAAGTAAAAACTTGACGGAGCATAAAATACGGATTTTTTTCTATCTTCTCATGGGTTTCATTTGAAAAAATAAAATTGCAACAAAATAATAAATGCAAGGAAAAAATAAAACATGAGACTACAGTACAAAACTCTCAAGTGAAATGTTACTTGAAAATGTCAGGAAGAACGTCATTTTATTTTTTTCCAAAGTATAAGTATATACAAATAGGATCAGTTTACACACGGGAGCCTGAGCAAGTACATGCACGTTTGTATTTTTACATTCCCCGGAATGATATTCATACAGACGTCTATATGATCGAGTATGATTCCCTGGACGGAAGGGGAATTTTTTTTAGGAGGAGTGAAATTGAACAGACAAATCGTATATTTGCATGTTTCATAACAGGGAAGCATATATGTACATACATACAAGAGCCGACTCATTACCCAGCTTCAATTTCCCATATAGCCCTATGCCAATGTGGAAGGGAGTTTTGTGTGAGGTAAAGGCAATTGGGAGAAATCTCTTGGGAATAGTTTCCAAGTGTATGGAATTCAATTTCAGGGAATGCTGAGATGCCGTATGTTTGATATAGTACCTACATAATATGTAGATGCTATGTATGTTGTATGTATACTGTACATCTTTGGATACAGAATCAAGTATCGTATCTCACACGTCAGGAAATTTTATTTTTCCCTCCTCTTCAAAGCCTTCACTCGTCTCTGTATCAATTTTCAAAATACTTAGATCAGCAGCGTTCCCATTACTGGGACGTACGTACTTCCATTTCAAGATGAGGATGTAGATATGTTTTTCTTTTTATAGGATTTTTTTTTTGGAAATATTTCATTTTAAAAATTCTTATCTATCGTTCATTAGCAGTAATATCGGAGATGATGGAACTCAGTTTGAGGGAATTTGAACTGTTTTTTTAGAGTTGATACACAATTGTTTTTAGCATAGGAGGACATAGCCTTGGATTAAATCCTCTGAAGGAGGAAATGCTTTGGGACCGACTATATAATGTGAATGTGAATGTAAATGTAGATTTAAATATGGACCTTATCTTTAAACCTATCCCAAGCAAATGACGTGGGGAAATTGGCCCAGTCTCACAGGAGTGCTAACAAACAGGAGCTTATGGGTGCTGACAAGGATGTCAACACAAACTTAAATGAATTGTTTGCGTCCTGTTTTTGGCACGTAGTACATATGTATCTACATATGTAGTTCAGCATATTTGCTAACTTTTACTTATAAAATATTCAAAATTCAGAGCAATTATCCCCTAGCGCTGATTGACTCTAGGGCTATTATTGTCCCCTATATTGATTTTGTCATCAAGGGTTTACACAGGGGCAGACTTCCAGCAGGTCACATGCTTGTCAAATGTGGATCTTATGGATACTCAAAAGTATAGGGAATTTTACTGTAGGGCTCCTATATATGTAAGTATGTACATATGTCTCTGTGTAGGCAGTCAATTTCCCACTAACCCATTTCCCACCTCTGCCCCATTCCGCCTAATACCTCCCATGGAACGAGAGCAAATTTGTCATGTAAACAAACCAAGTGGTTCATTAGGCACACAACGTCCGATTTCCCAATTTGTTTACATTTCGGCCCCGGCCAGCAGGGAAAATTTTTGTGGGCAAACAAGTTTAACAAATGGAGCCGTGGAAGGGCAGTACAGTCAACACAGTTCCTCCTTTTAACTATTAATAACCATATTTTTCTTCCCACTATGAAATGAGGCTGATGACGAAGACTTAATAGCTTGAGTACCTTCCTATCAGGACATATACACTATACACTAGGAAATGCAAAAAAGTAGAATTTTTCTCATCCGTTACTCCTGCTTAGGCATAATTATGTGAAGGCATATCAAATTTGTGTCAGAGGAAAGCTTTACAAAATTGTCAGAAGCAAACGTGTGGATGAGCCTAACTCGAACTGGAATTTTTCAATGACGTTTAAGAGAAACGTGTGAATTTTTAAATTTTGGGTCAACAAGTTTTCAAACTATAGCTTTTCATTCACATTTTCACAAAGCACTAATGACTTACAAGCACTGAATAGAGGTAAACTAATATTTGGATGCTTGCCAATTTTCTTTAGCCCTTACGTGAAACCTTGAAGGTAATAATAATTTATAGATTGCAACTAATTTGGCTTCGTATTTCACAGGAATTAATGCAAGTATGGAAACACCCTCAGTTCACATTATTGAGTATCCCACATGGCTAGTAACTTCAGAATTGCTACTAAAAATTGCTACAATAAAATTGTCACTGACTTCCCATTTTTAACATTCCATAATAATTAATGAAAGCTTCCTGAATAATAATTCTGAATAATTTCTGATCAACAGTTAAATCCCACTCAACATCCTTAGCTATTTGGTGTCTAAGGCGAATATTAACATTATCGTCTTACAGCACATAAAATATTTTTAACTCCAATAAGTAACAAAAATAATTGACTATAGTGACATTATAGGGGAATCCCCTCCTGAAAGTTCTAAACCCTTGAAAATTTGTTCATTAATGTTCATCAATGATCAGGAACTCTCAGGATGAAAATCTTATGGAAATTCCTCCAGATCGAAGAACAAGCCTCGTCGGTAGAACCGATTTCAAAATTAGTACATTGACAAGGATAAAATCCCTTAACATACCGCTCATCCCACACTAGTATAGCTAGCTAAGTAAAGGCCGCTCCTATATACACAAGCACTATTGAAATCCCTTGTAACTAAAGCGACGCTAATCAGCGTCTCCATTGAGCACATAACTTGCACATAGCTGTAGATAAATACTTATATGTAATTATATCTAGTGGCACGCTTATGCACACATAGATACTACATTGGCCGGGATAGATTTACACATAGTATTAGTCCCTCGAAAAGGAATTTACAACCCAGAGAATTTAAGAGCAGAGTGAAATGAAGGGGAAAGGAAAGGAGTGAATAGAGTCCGTAAAATATTCATCGGCGAGGAGGCCTTGCTACAATGATAGCAAAAGACTCCGCTCTATGTATTTACATGCATAATTATTTGTACAAATCTACATATATAAGAGCAGGCATATATGTGAAGGATACGTGCATACAAGGCTAAAGCTAAAACTACCATCTGAGATTTACTTCCATGAACTGGGATGTGAAAACTAATTTCCTATATTTTACGTGTGCACGTATGTATATCTATTTTCATTCGTACATATGTATACGTCAAGTGTATATTTGTACAGGACTTACATCCATGGACATCTCCGTATGAAATTCTCCATTAACTGTCTTAGGGCTAAGGAGTCTTACAGAAGAATTAAAATCCACACTCCTTTCATGCTAATTACAAAATTCTGCACATTCGGATCCCGGCCTTCCGGATATCCCTTTTATATTAACTGAACGCTCAGCTTGAGCAAGCTTAGCCGGCCTCCCCTTCCCTCCCACTTTCCTCAAGTTATTAAGCACTTAATCGGACAGAAGACACTGTGTACACATCCGCTATTCATTATTCAAAAGTCGGGCTCTATCCTCCCGGGAAATAGGTATTTGAGGTGTGTCAACGCTGTCTACAAATATATGCAGGCTTTCAATTCATACTTCCTGCAATTAGGCGCTATAGCATTGGATACCCAAAGACTGTAATAAAAATGAATCTTTCTTGACGCAAGGGTAGTGTCAAACTTGGGTACATATATAAATAGTATATTATAATATACAGGAAAAAATATTGGGAAATTTAAGGGAAATGGTAAGAACACATTGCTCAGAACAGTGTCTCAGCTGGAAATTAAATTCATCAGCACGGCCCTCAAAGTATAATTTAAATACAAGAGTACACAAAAACCTAAAGCCCTTGAACTCCCCAGTATTAAAAAGGAATCATAAGAGGGTTATTAAAGATGAGGATATTAAAGAGACTGTTGGAATTTCAAGGGATACTTTGTCATTACTTAATCTCCAAGGGATAAGGCTTGTGTAGAAATATTGCCTCAAGATGTTCTATAATTAGGTATCTACTGAAGCCACACTTCCCACGTGACATTTCTTAAGGAGAGAATCTCCATAGTAATTAAAATCCCCCACTACAGTACAGGAACCATTTTCTGAGGCTCAGCAAAATTTTTCTAAAGCAATTTCTGGTCAAATTCCACTGTCTTTATATATGACCTTTGCATTTGGGGATCAAATTCTGAACAACAATTATTATTTCCGATGGATTCCTTCCCACTCAGCAGAATAACACTTTCTTCCTGTGTCTTTTAGTCTGGAGGAGAAAGTAGATATTAGAAATCTGGAGTGGAGTGAAAGCGAAATAGAAAGCGAGAGTGAAAGTGAGAGAGAAAGCGAGAGTGAAAGTGAGAGAGAAAGCGAGAGTGAAAGTGAGAGAGAAAGCGAGAGTGAAAGCGAGAGGGAGGGAGAGTTTTGTAACAAACTAGGAAAAGCTGAATGAAAGATCCAGGAAGTATAAAATCACAAAGAGCAGAGAGTAGTAGTGTGTGTGTGTGTGTGTGTGTGTGTGTGTGTGTGTGTGTGTGTGTCTGTTCCGTTCCAATCTATATGCCCTTGATCAGAGGGATAATCGGAGGAGGATATATGGAAGAGGCTTAAACAGGAAGATTGAGTTAAGCCCCTTTGTATCCTTTGTACAGGCTCTGTATAGTGGGAGCAAACAAAGCTCGAGAGCTGTTTTCCTTCAAATAATTTCACGGCCATCTGGCACAAGCGGCATCTTCTCATATTACTATTATTACGAGTCCCGCTCATATATCTCAAGAATTTATAAACTCGGGCTAAATAAGTGTACAAGTTTACATCCCGCCCTGGGGTCTACATGTAGTCAAGCTATTTACACATGCAAAGCATTCTAATGCTCCCAAAACGTATCTCTAATAAAAGTCAATTGAACAAAACCGATTTTGAAACAATAGCCAGCAGCCGCTTTTGTGATAAATCTATACGAAAGTGTAAAAGGTGCCCAGAAATGGTCTCAAGCCCTTCCTACAGATGTAGCCCCCGCAAGTTTCTTTATAATATTAGAACATATTGTACATTTTAAAAATTTAATTAACTACATATTTTATACAATAATTCCTATGACATTTTCTTTAGAGAAAGTCAAAATGTATTGATTGTTTACTCTGTAAAAGTGTAAGTACACTGACCCTAAATTTTTAGATTCTGAATTTATCCTCCCCCAAAGGGTTTGAGAGCTCCTGTCATTGAAAAGTGATTTTTTAAAGCAATAAAATAAATTGATATAGTACCTACAGGCAGAGTGGTAAATAAAATTGTATTCTTGGAAATTTAAGAATTATGGGAATTATTTTCTTCAAAAAGCTAACACTCCCTGGTGAATTTGAACTTGCGGGGATTGAGGAATATCTATTTCCTGGGACCCTCTCTACATTTCCTAAAGGACTGTTCCGCCCGAGTCTATTACACAATAAAAAGTTTGTTACACTGCTGGAGTATCTATATCTATAGATATGTACGCATTAGGATGAGTTGAGCATACTCATAAGAGTATAAGCACAAGACGGGATGGATGTACCCACACAAAGTAATTTTTCCCGGAGTTAAAAAAGAAAACTTTCCCCCATTTTGAACAACTGGCTCATTCATGGGAGCCCCTTTGAAATTTAAAAAAAAAGTTACTTAAATATTACGGGATTGTAATTCAGATGGGATGAACAGAAGGTAATTTCTATCCTATAAAAAATTTTACCCTCTTGGACTAATTCAACATGTACATACATATATAGATATGTATGAGGTGTAATTATATAATAACACTTGCATCTAACTTCTAATAGCGGTAAAGTTTCAGTACAGCTGTAAACAGAGACGGAGCTCCAAAAAAAAGTGTTATTGTGTGTAATTGGATTCCGAGGCTAAATTTAACCTTTTATTTAATTTCAGGGAGGGAAATTCTCTCCAACATAAATCTCCCTCAGGATAAAAAAAAACACATTGATTTCATGGCACTTACCTATCAGCTAAAAGTAACATACTGTGAATTACAAAGAAGGTTGCCTGTAGATACACAATAATCCACTGTTGCTCAAGAAATCTCCTGATATTTTCCAAAGAATGAATTCATGAGCAGGAGAGAAATGGTCCGTATCACAAAAGGTTACTGGAAAGGTATAGGTTAATTGATCCAACGTGAGGTATAAGTAGGTATAACCTTTAATTTTGTTTTTTTTCTCTCTCTCTCTTCCGGTAGGGAAAAAAAAGTTGAAGGGAATATTATATATTTTGTGGAAAATAGAGGGAAAAAGCTATACTTGGCAAGCCTCACTACTACTGTCTGCGGTAGAGGAAAATAAAGCCATAAAAAAGAAAAGACTCCAACTGCTATAGTTCTTTGAGCTAATTTAATGCAACATAAATTCACAGGTGCTTCCTTCCTCACCAGAGCAGTGCCTTACTTATACATTTGTGCTTATACAGAGTCAAGGTACAGATATAGACAAGGTCCTCCTACTTTCACAGTTTCTCCTTTCTTATTCAGCTCCCTTCGAAACATAAATTATTGAAATTACACAAGGGGATTTTTTTAACAAAGCTTGTCAACCTTCGTCTTTATTTATCACTCTCGATCCCATTTGCTTTATTACACCTTTTGCTCCTGAGCTTGTGTGGGGATGTGTGTGTGTCTGTAAGTTTGTGTGTGTGTGTGTGTGTGTACCTAAGTATTTGTGTGCCAATGCTGAGCACTGAGAGGTCGGGGGGTACGTAAGGGGACACATAATAGTAAGTACTAGAGGTAGATTTCCCGACCACCTCTGGAGGTTACATGTGTTTTCGGGATGCACATTTGGCAATTATAAAATCCCCATTTCTCTTCCCTCGCCCCGCTCCATGCATAGTCCCTCCACTTTTATTTACATTTCCCTTCACCTTCCCCAGGATTCATGGCGGGGTGGGATGGGACGAGAGTCTTTTAGTCTAAGCCTAGTTTTAGCAAGTCTGTGGAATTTCCCCAGAAATTGGTGGTAATATAAGACGCGGAGGCAAATGTGAAAGGGCTGACGCGGGAAAGAAATATTACTCTTGCCAATCCCAAATATTTCATGCTGTTTTCCCCACTCCGTGAGTGTTGCTCAACGTTGACAAAGATTCTCTCCATATTCTCTCTCCACTAAAAATCACGCGAGCCTCTTTATTAGGAACTGTACAGCTGTCTCTGGCATTTCCAATGAATAGCCTTAATAACTTTCTCCTTGCACGCAAATTCCCTCTGTGTGGGGCACTGTGAGACTGCACGTTTACAAAAATATACATGCTTACAAAATTTCCTTGGAACCCTCCTGGAGAAAAAAAAGGTTTGAAAGGATTAAAATCACACTAATAAAATAACAAATGTCATTGTGATAAAATTGTTCGTCATCACAAGTTTAGAGTGGATTAACTGTAAAATTTTAATGGAGCCAATGTATAGTATTACAGCGTGGGAACTTTCTCGTTTATTGATACCAGTAAATACTTTACAGAGACTTTCACTCCTTTAAAGTGACTTTCTCTGGATTTGGCTTCGAAAGTTAAATCCCAATCTTTAATTATTGTAAGTAAATGGGAAGGCCAAACATATAGATACATATCTATATACGAACATATGTATATAAATATGTACTCTTATATATAATTACACGTGAATACATATGTATGTATCTATATATAAAATGTCCCTGGATTTGGGTCCAGGATGGAATGTGGGCTTTAAAGTAAAAATGACCCCCTTCAGCCCCTTTATTGTTCATTTGACAAGAGTGAAAGTACAGATGTGCATATACGGGGAGGACGATAAAACAGCAGGAGAAAGTGACAGAGCCCCGGGTATCTTCTTAAGTGCTCTTCCCTCGGACTCACTTGGCCACCCATGGAAGACCGTGGTTATAAATTGTGGACATCCCACTGTTTTCTGAGTTTCTTCCGTCATCGATCACCGACCCATCCTATCCATCATTGCTAGCTCTCTATTCGTCTCAGTCTCTCTCTCTCTCTCTCTCTACAGTCTTAGCATTCCTGGGATTTTAGTCCTTAAGGTTAAAAGTGTGTATAGTAGATAATAAGGGACTCGTACCTATTCGGAGCAAATTTTGAGAGCGTATATAGTTAATAACAAACTAAATATATGCTCTTTTTCTTGTGGACATAGATATGATATAAGATATATGTACATCAATCTGTACCTACACAAACCAAAACATACACTGAGATTTGTAACCAATGAGGATTACACACATGGAAAAAAGAAAAGTTGTATTTTCTGTAATAATTTAACGTCAAGATCCAAATACACCACAAGGCTCCTATTCACTTCCAAGAGGTTTTTACGATCCTATTTCAAGGTTCATGATCTTTGTTTTTACTATTACATTCCTATAGTAAGATTGTAGATATCTATAATCTTAAAATTGTGGTACATAGGTAGGATTGACTATGCTTTTATACAGACAAAATTCAGTATGTTTAAAGCAGACGTGTGGATACCCTTCAGGTGCAAGAAATGAAGACTTAGAATGCACTTTCTGGGGAAAGTACTATTCACTGAGAGGAATCGATTTTAAGAAGGTGAAATCTTTTTTTTTTCGGGGGATGGAGGGGGGAAATCATGTCTGGAATGCTCACGATTGAATCCTTGTCACTCGTTTGTGGAAGCAAAGTTGAGCCAGGGCTGGGTGAAAATGGATCCAAGCAACCGTGATAAACGAGGAAGTGGAGTCAAGATGCAGACACAGGGAGGGAGGGCGAGAGAGAGAGAAAGAGAGTGAAAGTAGAGAGAGAGAGAGAGAGAGAAAGCGAAGTAACATGCAGAAAGATCAATCCGGTTTTTCTCCCTTTTCCTACTTTCCAAACACTTGCTCGGGCGTGTTAAACTGAGTTTCTTTTTGCGGTGATTCTCAGATGTTCATAGTTCCTGTTGTAGAGCTATGTTCGAGCCAAATCCGTACTTCCCTTGTGTACCTCCATCTCTGCATGAGCAACTATACATATGTACTACATACAGTGTACCCTTCCTATTCACGAGACTGCCTTCTACAGGAACTATTAATGGCCTGGCCAGGGCTAACAAACAGATAAACACTATTCCTTTTAATACTCTTAATTTCTCTTTCCTCAGGGCTGGATTTTACAGAACGTTTTTAGCTGAAATCTCACACCTTGTAAAAATACCCCACATTACTTTCTCTTTTTTTCAGGTGTGTTGTTACAAATCAAGTGCACTGTAGCTGTAGGATCGGAGATTTGAACAAATTCAGAAATAGACAGATTATTTGAAGTTACGGATTCACTTTAGAGTCATTTTCTTTTATAGTACATATTACTCTGTCAGTTGGATTTTTTTACAGTCGGGAAACGCTCCCGCACAAACCTCACATTTTGTACAAATAGTTTGTACAAATATTGTTACCATATGGTAACCTCAAGTGTGACATGTACAGTCAGGGTGAGTTCTGAAGGTGGAATAGCATATATATGTAGGTTTCCTCATAGGAACTTATAAGGCCTTGTACATTTTCCAGAGGAATTCATATGCGGAATCTATTGTAAGGAGTCAATACAGTGAAAGTTGGAATGACAGGGGAAAATTGTGTATGGAAATGTTCAAAAGTGAAAGCTAGTTTTCTCTTTGAGTTCTTCTGGTTTCTTGGGATCTTATATGTTATATGTGTGTTTGTGTTTGTGTTCAATTATATGTATCTGTAATCATAGGTATGTAAATGTGTATGTTCATATGTATACCCATGTAAGAATGCTTACATCTACATGTGTGTTACTTGACATAGGGCGGGTAATAGTAAAAGGTTAAAAATGCTTTCACTTGAATTGTCTAGCATTTCCTTCAACCTCCACTTTTTGCAATGAGCTTAAATGGGATACGGGATTGTTCCCAGAGCTTTCTTCCTCTTTTCACTCGGGTTTCCCCCGTTCCACAGAATTTCCCTGTTTCAGCTAGAGAGAAGGCCCAGAGAAGAAAAAAAAACCCAACTCTTGAGAGACATCTTCAAGGTTTGACGTGACCAAAATAAAAGATTATTTGCACGTCTCGGAGAACTCAAATATACTGAGTGGAATCCGACGGATTACCGTCAGGAGCGATGGGAGCCGAGGGCCTGGAGCTACGTAATGAAAAAGAAGCGAGGAAGCAATAAGTACAGTTTTTCCACATACATGGTCCCTAGTTAATAAGCTGGCAAAATCGTTTTCCTTAAGTTTCATCTTCCAAAGGAGGAGGAGGAGAAGAAGAACCGCAAAAAAGAAGAAGAGAAAAGGAAATTCGCTCAGGTTCCTTTCCTCCCTTGAATACTGTTGAAAGTTAAGTCATGGCAGAGTTATGTCTGACCATGCACTTTCAGTAATGTTCCGTTGAGTAATAATAAGTATTGATTACATCTCTGTGTGATTGTGAGATGCTCGGGCAGTAGCTCAGTGTCAGCACTCCGTGACAGGATGTGCACACACAGCAGATTCCATAGTTAAGATGTAAAGGGGATTTCACACCTTGTGTTGAAATCCGGGCATGATGTTATTGGGTAATAAACATTTAACCTTTACTTATGATTATGAAATAGTCAAGAATGTATGTATGCACTACATTAGGGTGATTATGAAATTATGACCGTTGGTCAATAATATAATAATACCATGACATTTCTGTACCTTATAAATATGTGTTTAGTTGTTAATAAAGAACAGTCGAAGAACTGATATTGTGAAGGTATAAGCTTCGGTTTTCAGTCTCTTTTATTTCAATACGTTATCAACACGCTCAAACTTGCCTGTGAATAGATTAGAAATTTATCACAGTACAAGTTCTGAGTTAATCCAGTCACTGAAACAGAAAAGTTTTTTGGAAAATATTTTCAAGTTAGTGAAGGAACAGTCTCGAAAAGTACAGTAATTTCAGACTACGGGGGGAAAAAGTTTAGAAGTGCGAGGAGAAACAGTCTATCAAAGTTTTTTTTCCTAAAGTGTGAGTATTCGTTTAAACTACAGTCAATTATTTTTATGTATAACTGAGAAGGTTATCATTATTAATATTGACTCCGTGAATTCATCACAATCAGTGAGTGGAAAAAGACTACAAGCCTACTCTCTCACAACACCCCAACCTCGACCTTTTATAAACCAACTTTTATTACGAAAAATTCCTGAAAAACTACTAGCTTCCGAGAAGGTTGCAGTTAAGGTTCAGAATTTGGAAAGTTGTGGTTGTCAAAGTGAACTCAACATTTTTTGTTAAGCGTTCTATAAATTCGAGAAGAATTTAAGAATTAATAACATTATATGTCAGGACAAGGATCTAATCCGAATAGTCCATCCCAAGTGAAAAAGCGAGCTCAAGCTCAAGCTCAGAATCAAGGAGCAGCAGCTAACGCTATTCCAGTCATGGCAAATCAAACTGTACATCGTACGTACAAATTGGATTCGTCAAAATACCAGAAGCTGGCGGGGGCACATAACTACCTCGACTGGCGCAGGGCTCTCCACGCAGTTTTTTGTGGAGCAGATATGCAAGATGTAGTATATGGAACTACTCCTTATCCTTCAACCGGATCAGATGAAGATAAGAAAGAATGGCAACGCACGGATATGGCAGCTTATGGAATTATCCTTATGGCCTTGGATAATAAAGCAACTATCCTCACGCGATCTTGCAGAACTTCCGCTGAAATGTGGAACAAGCTGAAATCAGCTTATGGAGCGTCAAATTCCTTATCATTGGAAGACCTCAAGGATCAATTCCGG
Source organism: Allacma fusca (assembly GCA_947179485.1). Classification (NCBI taxonomy): domain Eukaryota; kingdom Metazoa; phylum Arthropoda; class Collembola; order Symphypleona; family Sminthuridae; genus Allacma; species Allacma fusca. The sequence goes on from OX359246.1 coordinate 41,288,361, forward strand.
GAATTAAAAGTCACCCCGGATTGTAATGCAATGGAAGTTTTGGAAAAACTTCAGGATTTGCAAGGCTTAATTAACAGCCAACTGAAACCCGGGAAGGGTCCCCTAGACGAAGACGATGTCATCAGCCAATGCATCCATGCAATGAAGGGCGGATACTATGAAAGTTTCGTCACCATGTGGAGGGGGCAACCTGAGGTTGAACGAACCATGGGAAATTTTCAATCCCAGTTGCGTCTGTTTATCACACATAAACAGTCTGATGCACCATCAGAACGTGCAATGTTCGCCGGGCACCCAAAGGCACAGGGAGGGAATCCCAAAGCCAATGGGAACAATGCCAACAATGGGAAGGCGAAGAAGAAACCAGGCACCTGCCACAACTGTGGGAAGAAAGGGCACTGGAAAGCAGAATGCCGCTCAGAGAAAAAAGAGCGTAAGGAGCAAGCCCCGAAAGAGCAAAAGCAGGAGGGCAATAAGGATGAGAAATCCCAAAAGCCCAAGCAACCTCAAGAAATTAGAGCCTGTATGTTAAGGCCTATTTACACTCCCGGGAAGACAATTGCCCTCAGCTCAACACACTTCAAGCCCTCAACAGGAAGAATTAGGCGCTCCGCATTCCAATGGGTATGCGACACAGGGGCCTCAGTTCATTTGTGCGGCCAAAAGGACTGGTTCTCAACTTTTGAAGAATTTGCTGAACCTTGGAAGCTCATGGCGGTAAGCGACAGGCCTGTGGATTGCCCGGGAAGGGGAACCATAGTGCTTGAAGCAAAAGTCCGTGGTCGCTGGGAACCTCTGGTTTTGGATGACGTCATCTATTACCCAGGAGGAATAAATCTGTTCTCCGTCGGAACCTACAACAGGTTGGGATACAGATACATGATGGATGGTACACAGTCTGTGTTTATCAACAAGGCTACGGGAGAGGAAACTATCAATGCAACTGAAGTGCATGATAAGATTCACATTATGAACTTCCGACTACCAACAAGTTTTCCCAGGGCACTCGCAGTCATTGGTATTTCAAGACCAATAAGTCAACGCTGGCATGAAAGGATGGGCCACATGAACTTTGAGTTCCTCCACAAAACCTTCAAAGATGGCGCGGCACACCTCAGAGAGGACGACCGCATAGAGAAGAAGTATAAGTGTGAGATATGTGCCATCACCAAGATGAACAATGAGTCATTCAAAACTCAAACCCATGACAAGCAGTATGAGACAGGAGAACTGTTACATGCTGACCTTGTACATGCAGCAGCTACTTCCAACCAGAGATGCAAGTATTATTTACTTGTGAAAGATCATGCCTCAAACTACAGGCTGGGATACTTTCAAGTGGATAAAACAGCTGATAGTACAGTCATCAACCTCATTGATGCAGTGAACTTTATTTCCACTCAGACAAAAAATCCCGTGAGGCGATTTAAGTCTGATAATGGGACGGAATTTAAAAACTCCAAATGGGCCACATTCTGCTCACAGAGAGGAATTGCTCATGAGTTTACCCCTGCTTACAATCCTCAATCAAATGGAAAGATTGAACGGGAGGTCCAGACCATCACCAAAATGGCTCGGGCGATGTTAGTGGAAGCAGGTCTTGGAGAGAATCACTGGCAAGATGCAGTAGCTATGGCTGTGTACTTACTCAACCGAGTTTTAAGTACAACCAACACAAAAATGTCACCTATAGAGATGGTGACTGGAAAGAAACCGAATCTTTCCCATCTAAGGATTTTTGGATGCCCTGCCATTAGCGGCAAGCAAAAGGATCCGGCAAAATGGGGCAAACAAGGACGCAAGGGTCTTTATGTAGCAAATGTCCCAGATACAAAGCAGTATAAAATGTGGGATACTGTAAAAAAGGAATATTTTTACACCCGACATGCACTCTTTTATGAGGAAGTAATGACAACTGATGCAGGAGTGGGAAAAAATCCTGGAAAGATTTTTCTCAACCAACTCCCGGAAAGCTCAGTTCAGGAGGTTGAAACCATCTCATCAGATGAAGAACCTGAGGACATCACAATTGTGAAGCAAGTTCAATTTGTGCCAAATCCTCTTCATACTCCTCAAATGCCGGCCCAAATTCCAGCTCCTCCGAGCCCTCAGCCCGTGTTCACTCCGAGACTGACATCCACTCCCGTAAAAAGGACGACGATTCATCCGGCAGGAATTTCTAAAAAATATAAGGAGACATTAAAGGCGAGAAGCCCTTCGCTCCTTGATACTTTAGCTCCGGAGGAACCACCCAGACCAGAATCACCCATTCCAGGGTGTAGTACTCGGCCATCAGCCCCGGCCCAAGTACAAAATGATGATCCAGCAGTTGAATCAGATAGTGATGCACTAGTTATTGACGCTGGAAGTGGCAGTCTTGACTCGGAAACAGATTCTGATGAAGAATTTCAGTCAGCAAATCTAGACTCCACACAAAGTATTCCTCAAGTTTCATGGAATGACCAGTTGGAACAATCAATTGAGGAAGAATTAGCTGATGCCTCCAGGGATACAGTAGTAATTCCACAAGTACAATCTCCTCCTCCAACTCCAGGACGGAGCAGCGGGGATACTCAGCCTCAATCAGCTCTCAGACGAACGACCAGGACTACAGCAGGAGTACCCGGACCCAAATTTCAGGCCGGATTTTATGTCGGAGTGGATTGTTTTCATGCAGTTGGAAATTGCCCTCCGGAAAAAATTCCTGACAATTACAAAGTCCCAAAATCATTCAAAGACGTACGCCGTAATCGGTTTAAATTTGAGTGGGAGGAAGCTATGGACCAAGAACATTGCAGCCTCATTGAAAACAGGACTTGGAAATTAGTCAAACGTCCCCACAATGCAAAACTACTCAGAAATCGGTGGATTTTTGTAGAGAAAAAGTTACCTGACGGGGGGATTCGCAGAAAAGCTCGCTTAGTCGTCAAAGGATATGGTCAGCGACCTGAGATAGATTTTCATGAAACTTTCGCACCTGTTGTGAGATACGAAACAGTGCGAGCAGTATTTTTTGCCATAGCTCAGCAGAACTTACAAGTCATTCAATTTGACGTGAGTACAGCTTTCCTGAACGCTCCTCTAGACGAGGAGGTTTATATGGAACAGCCGGAAGGCTATGAAGTTTCAGGAGGGTATGTCTGTAAACTTGAGAAGGGTTTATATGGACTAAAACAAAGCCCTCGGAACTGGCACAAACTCATAAAGGCTAAACTCATCTCCCTCGGATTTGTAAAGTCAGCCTATGACTCCTGCCTCTTCACCTACAACAGTGGAAATACACGAATGATACTCGCACTGTATGTAGATGACGGTCTCCTTGCAGGAAACAGTAAATCCTCAATGGACCTTATATTGAAAGAATTACGAGCCACCTATAAGATGACGTCAACAGAAGACGTGAGGAAATTCTTGGGAATGGAAGTCATCATCACGGACACACAAGTTATGCTACATCAAGAAACGTACATAATGGAAGTTGCAAAACGGTTTAGTATGGAGAAGTGTGAAACTTCCAGCATACCAATGGCCGCTAATCCGGATTTAGATGTAGACATGTTCTCAAAAGATCATGACCCATCACTACCATACCAGGAGTTAGTAGGAGCTCTACTATTCATATCAAGATGTACTAGACCGGACATTTCCTTTGCCGTGGGTAAACTGTCCCGCTACTTTCAATGTTACGAGAGAAAACACTGGGAGGCAGCCAAAAGGGTATTGCGGTACCTAGTAACTACTAAAAAGCTAGGACTCTGTTACACTCGCTTGGCGGAAACGAGTCTTAAAGGATACAGTGATTCCGATTATGCTGGGGATAAAAAGACTCGGAAGTCTACCTCAGGCATTATCTTCACTCTTAATGACTCACCTCTGCACTGGAAAAGTCAGAGGCAAACTCTCATCGCTCACTCCTCCACGGAAGCTGAGTACGTTGCATTGAGCGAAGCTAGCAAAATGGGGGAATGGCTCAGGAACCTGTTAGCTGACATTGACATATACAATGTCACCCTGCCATTCACAATTTTTACTGATAATCAGAGCAGTATGAAATTAGCGGCAAATCCGGAATTTCATGACCGGACGAAGCACATTGATGTGCGACACCACTACATCCGATGGTTAGTGGAAACGGGGCAAGTAGAGATCAAATACTTACAAACTGGAAGGTTAGTGGCCGATATACTAACGAAGCCACTGGGTCGGCAACAATTCGAGCCCAAAATGGAATTACTCTCCCTCACTCGGAAACTGACGGTAGACGTAAAGGAACCTGACCAGCCTCAAACCAGCTCACAAGCAGTAAAGAGGGTATGTGCACTGTCATCACTGTGGAACGTGATACTGTTCATGCTTTTCTTTCCTCTGGTATTTTGCCAAAAATTCCAGGAGGGTAATGCTGTGATTTGGAGACGGAGCCTCACCCCAGCCATTGAAGGCTATAACTCTGTAGCTATGAGAATTAGCTTAATTTCGCCATGCAAATTTCTCCCGACGGAAGGCCTGACCACAATGGCCGCGGAGAGAATAATGAAGCAATGCGAGAATCAATATGAGAAATTATTCTTGGAAGAATTGCGGATGGCATGTCCACCAAAGGACACTCGGCTTCAGAGGGACAAACGGGAACTCCTTACCCTAATATTTTTAATAATAGTGGTATGTACGGCAAGCGCCGGGATCGGCATTGGACTTTATGCATTACACAAGATCGATAAATTGGAAATCACTCAGCTGGAAATTGAGAGAACTATGGATGACCTGGAGGAAAAAGTAAAGATCAACAGCGTCAACTTGGCCAAATTAAAGTTCGAGGTGGATAAAATGGCTCAGACGATTAACAATTTAATCAATGACGTTCATTTATTCCAAGAAAAAGTGATTGAGATTAATTATCTTGTATCCTACATAACTTCAAGATTGTTAGTAGGACGGGGGGTAGTACAAGAAACAAGACGGCTCTGGAATAAAAAGAAGATGGACAATAACTTCTTTGACTTCATGAACGTCTCCCTCCCGTGCGGTCAGGAATGCCCCATCGAATACGCAGAATTCCGTAGATGTTCGTTGGATCGAGAAGATTCCGAACTGGAACTACTTTTTGCGGTACCTGTTATGAGTAACATGACAGTTTTAGAGGCCGACCCCTTCTTCCTAATGCTTAAGGATAAGGATCAGACATGTAAATTGGAATACATTGGCCCTGAAAATGCTCTTCTCTCACCTGAAGAGGACTGTCTCCGAGCTGTAGATATGAGGAGGGAATCCTCAACTCAGCTGTTTGCCTCTCGCTCAACTGAGTGTATGGAACTGGATATGGCCAAGGACGAGGGCAAATTTTATAAGACCCTGCGCTGCCTTCCGAGCAAACCTGGAGATGAGAAAGAATTTGTTCAAGTTAAGACACATAACAACAAATTCTATATATACTGCCCTGGAAGGGAGTATGTTAGAGGCGGCGATAAGAATAAAGTGAAATGCCCAAGCAAGGTGTTCACTTTGCCCCTCACAGCTACTTTTTCAATAGACAATTTAACTTATCGAGGAGATATTTTAAACTTGATCTATAATGAGAAAGAGGACCCTTTGCTCCACGAGAAGATTGAGTGGCATCTCTCCCCGGTCGTTAAATGGGATGATTTGAACGAGACGTTCCCGATACTGGAGCCCTTGGACAAAAATCACTGGACCCGTCAAACTGGAGACGAGATGTATGGTGCTGGATCCTGGATGCTGATAAGCTTGGTACTATTTCTGGCTGGAATCATCGGTGCTTTTATAGGATACAAAAAGTGCAAGAAGGTGCTGAAGCCACGAAAATTAAGGAGGGCCAAGAGAAGACATCCCAAGGTTGAATCTACACCGGAAACTGAAATGATCGAGCTGGAGCAGATTGGGGACGAGGACATCAGTGAAGACGTCCCGTCAGCAGCGAAGAAATTTCATCATGTTGAAGAAATTTCCATAGGTTAAGAATTACTTAATATTTTGGGTTCTTTAATAATTCTGTGTATGTTTTAATCAATTTTATTTTACAGCAACTTACATTAAGGAGGGTGTTGAAAGTTAAGTCATGGCAGAGTTATGTCTGACCATGCACTTTCAGTAATGTTCCGTTGAGTAATAATAAGTATTGATTACATCTCTGTGTGATTGTGAGATGCTCGGGCAGTAGCTCAGTGTCAGCACTCCGTGACAGGATGTGCACACACAGCAGATTCCATAGTTAAGATGTAAAGGGGATTTCACACCTTGTGTTGAAATCCGGGCATGATGTTATTGGGTAATAAACATTTAACCTTTACTTATGATTATGAAATAGTCAAGAATGTATGTATGCACTACATTAGGGTGATTATGAAATTATGACCGTTGGTCAATAATATAATAATACCATGACATTTCTGTACCTTATAAATATGTGTTTAGTTGTTAATAAAGAACAGTCGAAGAACTGATATTGTGAAGGTATAAGCTTCGGTTTTCAGTCTCTTTTATTTCAATAAATACCAATTTTGGTTTAAAGGAGCAGCAGCACTAGCAGAAGCATCAGTCCAGTGCAACCACGTCTGGATATAAAAATGCATGAAAATGTAAAAGGACGGAGTCGAGGTGCATTCTTTCCCTCAAAAAAACTTCTTTCCAAAGGTGAATATTAAATTCCACACACACTGATTAGATCCATGAGCCCATGGAGTGTGTATAAGGAGATGTCTGAAATTAAGGAGATTTCCCAGTGACATGACTCATGCCAACTCATTTTAACTTTCCCTACCATCTCACATTAACCCCTTTTGACAATATTGTAACAGTTCCACGGACATACGTGCAAATGTATCTATACGTACTTCCAGGAGATGTACAGATTCCAGAGTGAAAGCATTTTCTGGGACGAGTTCTCAAATCAAATGCTCCGCTTAGTTACATCCCATTGACGAGAAGGGGAAGTATTAAAAAGGAGACGGGACTTTCTCCTGGTAGTCTTATCCCCCCTGCATTTATCTTGATTTGCATTCCCTGGGAATATCTTCGATGAACCGTAGAAGTTCAGCTGAGAGTGCATCGGAATGCGCTTTCAATTCATTCAAGAACCTTCACTCAACTCTATTTATAGATACACTAAACATTCCCAGCGAAGACGGCAATCTTTCCCCGTTGGCAAGAGATGAAATTAAAAATTTGTATATTGTGCTCTAAGAATGTGATCCACATTAAATGTAGTTACTATAAGAAGTTTTAAAATTTTGAAAATTATAAAAATGAAGCCTATTTGTTTTGTAAATATTTTATTTGTGTTTTATTTTTTTATTTTTTTTTATTTCATTTACTTTCAGAAGGGAACACAATTATTTATTTTGACTTTCACCAATATGCTGGTGGTAGATGACGTTCTCAGTTGTTCCTTTGCATCCTTTTCCTGTTCTTTCAATATGGCCTATGTTTTAACTATAAATAAATTAAAGGAACAATTGTACTGGGATCTAAATCCAAGGACTCAATTTCAGTCCAAGAATTTATGTAGATATGTTCTCTATTTAATTCGAATGGTTCCAAGCTCTGAGGTCATGGCGTTACTCAACGTTGAGTACATTTTCAAGTCAAACATAAACTGAGGGCTGATAGTTTTTAGCAATGGAAATATGTATACAGGGACGTTGGAGGATAGGAGTAAGTATTGCTTCCTATTCCAAAGGATATAGTAGCAATCCCACACATACTGTGTGGGTGGTTATTACGCAGAGGAAATGGACTTGGAAATGTTTCATTGCAAAGAAAATTCCGTGACCAGAATATCAACTTTATTCTCGTATTCTGAATTCTTGTAGATACCTTTTTGTAACGTTAGACGGAATAATTTTCGTTCAAGTAAAAATAATATTCTCCGTCCATTCCATTTTTACAATTTTGTGTTCTGAATTTATTATTTTTAAATAATTAGGAAAAAAACTAGGAATAATGCTCGGACTCTCACTAATGATAAGACGCACATTTTTGCATAATAAATTACTGAGAATTTTAACCTAATTACTTTTAATTTTTATTTTTAGAAAAATTGTTGTAATAATGAAGGTGCAAGAGAAAGTTTGAAGGAGAAAAAACTAGGACTTTTGACAATGCTTGTGGAACAAAGTGCCAAAATCTTTTTCCAAGAACAGTTTCAATTTCTTTTATCAAGGCAGTCCCTGATATGAAAATGTCTCTTTTATCGGAACACTTGAGCCAACTACTGAGACAGAGTAACGGACTCAGATATCACGAGAATAAAAAGGGAAAATGTAATAATAATAATATTATCGGAAGTGAAAAATAAAAATGAGACACTTGAGTTGAGATAGGAGGATCCAAGTTTTGAAATGAAGTTTAATTTTCCTGATTTCCATCCCGTTATCTCCCTTGTCTTCCGGATTGTCCCCTTCACTTTGACAATTAACAGGGATGTTATTATTTTTCTCTTCCTTTTCTCCATCAAAGCTCCACACACACACACACACCACCCTCTCTTCCTTTGAAACTATTGTCTCTCTAACGGTTCCCAGCTCACACTCTTTCACTCACAAGGAAACTTCCCTTCATATTATTTCCCCAAAGGATGTCTTTTTCCAGGGAGCATGAAAAATCCCCTTGTTTTCAGCTTCCTCCCTACCTTGAACATTGCTACTATTTAGGGCTCTTACCTACAATGTATCTCCAGAGCAGAGCTACAGTTACTCCCAAGCTTAGTTGCAAATAATGAGGGTGGGGAAAGGGGCCTAATGCTTTGTAATTAGGGAGACAAAGCAAAGGATTAACTTCCCCAGAATGACAATGACATGACGGAGACTTTCACTTTGGATTTTTCCAATCAACTCTCATCACTGCTCTACTTTCTCCGAAAGACTCCTGTCTCCCATTTAATTACCTGCTCCTTCAACAGCCTCTCCTCTTTTTTCTAACCGCCACTACTCCCTAGTATGTACATATCCATGCTTAAAATACAAATGTCTCCGTATTATATACTCTAGGTGCTGTTCGAAATCTACTTATTATTTATTCTCCAGCTGTTTATACAGCCTCTGGAACGTGTTTCTCATTTTGTTTTAAAAAAATGATAGGGAATTCCAAGGGATTAAACATTAATAGCAAGAGCTCAAGGATTTGATACTTCATTATATTTTTTTAATTGTGATTTTTGGATGTTCATACTTCCGAACGTTATTTATTTATTTTTTTTAGGCTAAATGCTTTAATCAATGCTGATGATTTTCTTCAATCGATTGTCAATTCGAATGTGGGCGTGGGAATGAAACCATATGTTTTTAAAAATTAGCTTACAAAATGATACTGTTAGTACGCAGTGATGCGATGTATTCAAGTACCTGTCAAAATTTCACATGAAAAGTTACATTGAAAGAGAAAGGGGTGATAAAATGAAAAAATCTCATAGACTTCCCAGGGTCATTGGATTCTTATTGTTAGACTTTTACAAGCTATCCCTTGCATGAAGAGGAGAACATGTGCTTGGAAGTCATCATAGTCCGTTGGAGCGTACCTCAGTGGAGGGGACTGTTTTTCGTACATACATTATGTACATATAATTATAGTATAGGGTTAGTATAGGCCACATTAACGTAAATGATTTCATTACAGGAACCTTCCAGTGAGTGAGTTTCAGTTATTAGTTTTTAAATTTGCATGCGAGCATGTGAGGCGGAAGAAATCGTTCATGGTTCATGGCTCATGGCTCATGGCTCATGGTTCCCGAATTGAGGGAATTTTCTTTTGGGGCTGAAAAGTTTATGAAAATAACCGGCGTTGACTTAGAATCAATTTCACGTCGCTGGTGCTATTACTAGGAAGACCATGGGTTATTTACAGGAGTCCTGTATGCGTGAGCGTGGACGTTCAAGGGGGAGTACACCTCACAAATAATGATGACTATATACATACCTTGAAAAATATGGCTTGTGGATTTCTTCCTGGAAATTCCAGGAAATTGGGGATGTTTCCTCGATTCTCCTAACGCTATGTGTAGATACCTCAAGACTCGAGACATATACAGTAGACTGTTCACTCCAATTTTTCAAATTATGGTCCTACAGGTCTGAAATTCCAGGGTCTAAGTAGTATCTATACGAAAAAATATAAGTGTTTTTTATATTCAAGATTCCCTTTTATTTTCGTACTTTCTCCTGGGAACGCAAAAATAGGGGAACACCTTACCGTTTAGCATAACGTAAATTGTTTTTTATACAAGGAGCATATCTCGCTAACAAATTTTTTTTTCTGAGGAGGCTCTCATGAAATGATTCACTGTATTTTATAGTATATTTTCCTATACGTGTTTTCTTTCATTACATATGCATGGGAGAAGAACTGTATGGTAAGTATAGGTACATATGTAGATATCTACATGTGCAAGAGCTGAAGGAAAATGTTCTCAATAAACAATAAAAATAACATTTGGGGGTATGCTATACTGCTGGCAAGGCCCATTGGCCAATCTGTTATCTATTTGGGTGAGACCGATAGGAAGCAAGTTACTCTTGAAAGTGCTCGTTAAAGGTCATGTAACTGTCAGGTTTCAGTGTCTTCAGCAACTTAGTTACTCCTCGACAAACAGAGATCAATCTTTGAGACAAAACTTGGGCTAAAGATAGCTCCGGATGAGTATGTATGAATAAGGTCGGGATGAAAGGCAAAAGGAACAGGGATTTCTTTCCTGGCTGTCCCGTTGGGATAATACGCCCGTACATATACATTGCCGTCTCAGAAATAAAACGTGGGAGACAGTCGGGTCGGATCGTGTCCAAATAAATCCTTGATTCCCACTTACTTATACACTGGGCGGCCTCAAATGTAGTGTTTGGCAATAAGCTCTCCGACGTAGATTCTGCCTGCCTTGCATTGACTCTCAGAGTTTTCTTTTTTAGAAGCATAAAAATACATGGGCTTGTATGTTTATTATGCTTCTAAAAAATCAAGTAGTTCGTCAAGATTCACTATTTTTTCAGGGGGTGTACATACAATCCATACAAAATTGGATTCAATATAATTTCGAAACGTTTGTTATGTTAATTTTTATTTTATTTTAACATGTGGTCAACGGTTTTATTCATTTAGCAATTTTAACAAAATACATATTTGTTCACAGCCTTTATTTAAAATAGTACTTAAGTATTTGAAAACTTATCTACCTTGACATGTCGACACGTGACAAGCATTCACACAGAATAGCCTCCAATATGGATTACAGAGTAAAACTCCAGCTCTTATTCATAGGTCTGCTTGCCACCATCCACATTTATATGCTGCCAGCTCATGGCTTACAGGATTCGCTTATTATCCCAGCACTTTATAAATGGTCTGACCCGTCCTCAGATTGTTTGAGTCCGGGTAGTCTAATGTCTATTGAATGTGCAGTAGCTTTAACCATGAACCCCAAAGAAGACCAATACTTAAAGAACAGGGCTAGCCGTGTTGGTCCATTAAATTTTGCCGTGAAATAATCACTGTATATGGTTTCAAACAATTTCTGCTCGAACCTAGTTATTGGGTTTTTAGTGTACGGTTCATTATTCAGCTCCAAATACAAAAATTCATATATTACAAAGTAGGCTGTGCTCAAGATATGAAATAAACATTGATTGCTAGTATTTATCTTTAAACCGTGTATTTTATCTTCCTGATTCCACTGATAATTGGCTTTCTGTAGTATTTGTTTACAATAGGTCCATAAATTAGTAAATAGTGAACATTTAATGTAGTGTCGTGATGGTGCATGAATACATTGACAAAAAGGGCAGGCACTATTTCTTTGAAGTCCCATTTCACATGCCATCTTGGCAGAACATAAGGCTTCATGCCAGAATTTCCACACAACTTCCTTTTCTTTAAGGGTGAAAGATAATTCCAGGTTGAACCACTTATGCGATTCAATTTTATGTATAGTTTTATCGTCAATTTGATTTTGTATGTATTCCAAATACAAAGGGAGTAAAGATTATCCACTTTAATTTTCACATGTGTTGAAGTAAGTTGATAAAAGCCTTCAAAGTGCAGAGGGTTTTTTTCCTTTTCACCAATATCATGATGTATTTTATTGTATTTATTAATAATTTGTGTGACGGAGCGATGTTGATACGCTGGAAGTTCCTGAGTGTGGTTTTGAACAAGTTGCTGTACTTTCAATAGTCCAGCTCTTCTAAGCAGGGAGAACTCTTGTTTTGTGACATAGTTTCTAATTGATATTTGTGACATTAAATCTGAGGACATTCCTTTTGCACGGAATTTTAGAATTTCTAAAATGTTTGCCATGTTTTTATAATATGGCCACTCATTTACTTTGTTGTTATGTATATAATCAAGAATTCTTATTTTACAGTCTTCTGTGAAGTACGGGTTATACTTCTTCTGAAAAATCATGATAGCGTGTCTGACTCTAAATGTCTGTATCTGCGATTGTGGATGTTAATTTTTTGTATTAATGTCTCATTACTATTATTCCAGCTTAGGGAAATTTAGAGAGGGATTGAGTTTTTTGGGAATTTATTGGAGGTTTTTGAAGAATTTATAAATTACTAGATTTATTGTATTTAATTTATAATTATTTATTTGAAGATACTTGTTGTTTAAATTTTGTAATATTTCAGCTGTGGTGAAAGTAATTTTGTTTTTAATTTTATAGTAATTAAGTGTTATTATTTATAAGTATCAACATTTTAAAAATTTATATAATTTTGTATGTACTAATGTTTTCCTTTTTTAAGGATGGTACTTGTATAAGGTTCCAGGAAACAATACCAGTTTAAATTACATTGTAATTTAAATCCAGCCCTTCCGGAGCGAGTATGAATTTGTCGAGCAAGATATGATGATGTTCCGGGAGAAAATATTCCAAGGGAGAGTGATGCCTTCCGAGCATACTAAAAGTAGTAATTTACAAGATAAACTGGGAGTCCTGAGCTGCCGTGGAGAAAGTCAATGGTTACTCCAGTACATGTGGTTATATAGTAGATAGAGCCGTTCCAGGGAGAAAGTTCATCCGATGAATTCCGATGACATGTAATTACATACGGATAAAGGTTTATGTAACCAGGCTGGATCCCTAGAGGAAGATTGTGTCTCTGAAAGAATTGTCCTCCCCAAGTACACTGATCCTGAATCCCAAGTAAGTTATGTAACATTCATAATTTAATCCAGCGTCAAGGAGATAGTGTATCTATAGTATTCTAGGGAGGAAAACAAAGTAGATATAAGGAAGCCACCTGGATTCACAGTGCATACTAAGTATGCACTTGAGGACACCAAATAAAACAGACAACATACACAAGACACACAGAGAGAGAGAGAGAGAGAGACTCTTCTAGGCACTCTCTCCTCCAACTCAAGGCACATCCAAGGAGAGCTAAACCAAATCCAAATCCTTATGATGGATGCATACAGAATCACCAGATTAGAGCTAAGCCAAACGAGTGAGTTTTCTAGAGGCGGGGACACTTTAGGAATTCCTAAAAAACCTCCACACACAAACCACACATACACATACACATACACGCACATATATATATGTATATACACACACAGACATATACACACAACATCCCGCATAATGTAATGGCTATTGTGTCTAATGGCAATGAAAAAACAGTTCCTACATCCCTAAATACATTGAGGACATTCTGGACTGAGGACTTCATATAGTATGCACACACGTACATACATACATGCTTTCTCCAATCATATAGCATCTCCCTATACAACTTTCCCCTCATATCCCCCTCTCTTGTCTCCAGAGCTTCTTCCCTTCCACACAGAGAGTTTTCGCCATTTTTTCTGTTTTCCCCTGAACCCTCCACAATTTTTATTGTTCTTGTTTCATTCACTGTTTAGAATTCCACATTCAATCTTTCCCAGTCTCTCTCTAGCTCTTAAGAACAACATGTCCCGGGAGTATTTACTCAGATGGGAATCCCCATGTTATTCAAAATCACCACCGAATAATAGGAACCCTACCTCAAAACAATACATACATACATAATTATATCCGTATTTACAAGCTCTATTTTCCTCATCACCCCACACAAGAATCTTTTCCTCCTTTCTATGCCCATCCCACTAAGAATTATAATACATGTTTTTTTTTAAAAAAACAACAATGACACACTTTCCTCACTAGGACTATCTCCTCCTTCAAATTTCAGAGCATGTCCTCGTTTCCCTTAAAATCCTTGTGAGGACAAACTTTCCCCAAAAATACAAAATTACGAAACACACTCACGTTCCGGATAAAAAAATCCAAGGGAGTATCTCCCCCTGACATGGGAATTTAAATTGGGAGCCGTCATTTGCTAACAATACAATTTGAGACCTACATTTTCCTACTTTGCATTATTATTTCCTTCATCCTTAAATCATAGACAAGTTTACAGCAATCATATATCTTATTTGTATTTCCTTTTTTTTGTACATTACTAATAATCTCTTCTGATTTTTATTTTTTTGCTCAATAAAGTATCTGTATAAAATTATTATTAGGATGATAGGAATCTGTGATAAGGAAATTTGCCCCTCCTTTGAAAGGACACACTTTTAGGGGCACACTGAGACTTTCTCCTCAAATATTCCTTTAAGAGTCTCCTAAGGGGAAAGTCCGCGGAAGCAATTTCTCTGATGGTAATTTTAAAGTACATTGGTTTTTTTTTCCCAGGATACTGTTAGAGAGAGAGAGAGAAAGAGAACTGAAAGAAAATCAGGTATTGTCAAGTATTTTGGCATTGTCAAGAAACTACTTGTATTTGGTTCGGGTGCAGCAGCAGTGTCTGTGGACAGAAAACTATTGGAATGTTACATTTTTTTTCTCGGATAGAGAAGTGATTTTTTTTCCTAAGGAATAAGAAAAATTTCGAACACAATAGAAAGTTATGGGAGTATAATGACAAGAGGCTTGGGCTTGGGCTTGGGAGTGGGTGATCGAGAGAAAGGAGGGAAATGAAAGGAACTCATCATTTGCCTGCGTTTATGTTCAACTTCCTTTCAATTGCTGTCCATGCACAGGGATTGTGGTTGTACCTCATCGGGGCTCTGCATTGTGTGGATACTTAGGTTTTCCCTCCGCTATTTTCTTTTTTTTTCGCTTTCACTGACTATATACATATGAGAGGTAACAAGCAATACATTTTAGATTGAGACATCACAGTTTGATTTTTTTCCCTCCCTATACATATAGAATGTCGATCTGTGTTCGTAAATATAAAAAACTATGCTTGTTACTGTAAGAAGAATGTGGGGAAAGAGGAACACTACGCGGGCTCTGCAAAAATAAAATATGGGTGAGGTAGGTTCCATGGAGGGAGGAAAGGTAGAGGGAAATAATAATTCACTGGTAAATTCAATTCAGAACGTTTTATAGACGCATTAAAATGAATCTAAGAGGATCAGACCCTATAAATCTCCATGTAATGTGGGTCTAGGACGGAATGGATAGCTGTTGTGGCTTAGGACTATACAAGCTCATACACACACACACACACACACACACACACACACATACACACATACATACATATACATACAGTTGGGACTGAGCAATAAATTATCATGTGGATTGTCAAGAGAAAAGAAAATGATTGTCTTCACTCACACAGGGGAAGAGCCAAAAGGAAGAATATCAAGTTGTGGCAGAGGAAAGAAAAAAAAACTTGGTCCTAAAATGCATAGACTCTTGGATGTAGATACGTATCTATGAATCCCATAGGTATAGGGGTGGAGCATATCTGTAGATATACGCAAAGCTACATTATATATTACAGGGCCTTTAAAAAAAAGAGAAAAATCACTTGAGACTTGAGACAAGCAGTGAAAGAGTTTGGAGAAGACACTCATTCTCCGTCCTTATCTTTCCCCCATTGTGCCTCACTTTCACCCGCTCCTTACACACGCCTTCCCATTCAGACCAGATCATTGACAAGGAATGTCTACATTTGAGATCTTCCCTCTCCCCTCCAAAAAATATTCAGGGTCATGTCAGCCCCTGGAACTACATATATACTCCCCTTGTTTTATTCCTTTTTTTGGCAGGGAATGCATACATGTAATCCCTGTATTTTCTGCTTTTTTAACGTCAGTCAAATAACACACGCTCTGCGTATTTCTTTACTTTTTTTCCTTCAGCCTCTTAAAGGTCTTGGAAATTATTTGGCATTTAAGAAGATCCATGTACATAATTATAGATACGCTTAGGTTTGATTCTGAGCCAAGGGTGGATTTTTCCTATTAAATGTATACAAGATATGTACATACCTATAATTACGTATTATAATGTGATATGATGATAGTTGTAGCTCAAAATATGTATCAAGTTGAAGATTTGAATATTCAATGTCACGGTAGAATGTCAATTGAAAATATTCAAAATATAGACAATTTATTCAAATAGTGGGAAACAGATTGAATTTCGATTTGTGCTTAAGTCGACGATCCGAAAGAAATTATAGGGATTCAGGATGTTTCTCTTCGTGGGAGGAAATCTTAATGATATTTCTAGGAATGGAGACAATAATCCTTAGGACATGCTTCACAGGGCTTGATACATTTCAAGTATTAGGAATTTCTTTGTGGTTTGTTGAAAACTACAGTATGTACATACATGTTTATTTTTATATGGTGTTTTTTTTTGCTATTTGTATCTTTAATATTTCCTTATTAGGAATTAATAATTCCATGTGGGATTCTCAAGGGAAGGAGCGTTTCTGTGGAAAGGCATTTGAAGAAACTACGGACAATATGGTTAAGTATCATTTTTCTGAGCACAATTTGGTGGATACTTTTGGAACTGTCGATAGTTTCTTAATGGAACAGAGTCCTGGATCTATATTTATGATTGTACACGTCTTTGCCTTGAGATTCTTTTGCATTGTGGGCAGGGATGGGCAGATCACTTGGCTAGGATTACGAATGGCATCCTTTTTTAAAACGCTGGAGGATTACGGATTCCGCTGGCAATATTCCTTACAGGAAAGGATATTTTCAAAAGAAACTTCAAGATTTGTATTTTCCCTTTTAGGATTAGAGTTTTATAAATGTGTTCCTCAAATTTCTCAATGATACTTTAATTTTTGCTGAAAGAAATCAATCGGACTAGTGATTACGGATTTCTAGAAACTTAAAAATGGAAATAAAACAATCCTGAGAAGGGCCATCTTTACAAGTAAAAAAACAGGACACTTTAAAAAAATAACTTGAGCTGCAAATTTTATTTAACTCTGAATTTTCAGCTCGAAACCATTTCTCTGATTATGAGTTAATTACTTAAAAAATCAATGCAATTCAAGTAAATGATTTAAATTCTAGATTAAGAAGCAAGAATTAAATTTTAGTGTTTTTAAAATCCAATTTTGAAAGAGGACAAGTCAGATTATGGACCAGTCAGAAGCAACGCTTGAACTTTGAGTAATTAAAAGAAATTCTGCCCATCACTGACTCCGGCCCATTTTGAGGATACAAATCTTCATTATTTTCTTTACTCTTCATGGAACGCGTGCATTTGAGTAATTCCCTTGGAACATGGGATGGAAGCTGTATATATTTTTTTTTGGAATGTATCTTCCACATACAGATACATTTAAGAAATACAGTATCTATCTATACGTAGATATGTGTACAGGGATCGATACAAAAGTTGGGTACGGAAGAATTGAGTCTTGACTTATCGACTCTTACTCTTTCTTGTGACATGCTGGAGCTCTCAGTTAAAACCAAGTGCGTCAACCTTTTGTCTTCTTTATGTCAACTCTTTTGCCTTGGCTTTGTTTTCTGAGGTGGCTCTCCGTCGTTGGGCTCCGAACAAGGGGTTAGTGCATTTGAAAAATATGTGTGTTTTTCTAAGGTCTCTTTATATACAGGGATATTGTGGGAGTGGGCCCCTATATGTACTTGCAATGTGTAGTTCCAGACATCTGTGCTCCCTCACACACATACATCTTCATAGGCAACTGCACATTTAATATATCGGTGTGTGTAGACACGACTCATATGACACTGGGATAAAAGTCAGTGTCATCCCATTGAATGACTCTGACAATTTATGGCTGATAACAAGACTTTGTTGAGGAAAGAAATGACGTTCATCTGTTGGCTGTCCGAAATGACGTTTTCCTTTACTCTTTCCATCATCCTGTCTGTCCACACTAGCCCTGTCTTCCCTATACTGTATCTACGACTGGGAGAATTTTTCTTCAAAACCCTAACCCCTAATACTATAGCTTTCCTCAAAATCGAGGTCTCTGACTACTGTAGAAGGGGAGTCTAGAAAGGTAAGTGAAAGTTTTAAATTAATTGCATTGCTAACAAAAACTCTGAGCCTCCAACTAATTTTGCATAGCAAGCATAGTAGTACGGAAAATCCTTGTCATAAAACTTTTGCTAGTTCTTTTCCAAAGCGGTTGCGGTATCTATTCCTCAAAGTTAGAACCATGAATTAGCCCGTATACAATTTCAATATAGTCTGCTTATACAGGGCGGAGGGAGGGAAGTGAGAGAGAGGAGGAAAGTGTACGGGAGAAAACAATAGTGTGTGTGTGTGTGTGTGTGGAGTGGTCACGGTGAAATTCCTCGAGGAGATCACGTCTTCCTTTCCCGTCTCACACTCGTAAGTTATTATTGTTTGCACTCAGTTTGAGTCTCTTGAATTCTCACAGAGGCTGAAATTCACTCTCCACATTGTATATAACTATGGGGCCACATCCCAATGTTGTTCTCCCCAGGAGGCTTTAGTCTCATCATCCAGGTTTTTTCCCTCCGTCCAATACTTTCCCTATGGGCTCCGTCAGAGAAGAGTCAATGTCAAGGGAAGATAGCTCTCAAGTTCCCGACTCTTTCCCAGTCAGTTCCACAAGTCGCCGTGTTAAAACCCAGCTCGGGATAATTATACTGCAATAATGACTTTCACTTAATTTCTCCTTTCTATATAGTTTCCTTTGCTTTCTCTACTTTCACTTGTTTTCTCTACTTTCACTTGCCTTCTCTACTTTCACTTGTTTTCTCTACTTTCACTTGCTTTCTCTACTGTCACTTGCTTTCTCTACTTTCACTTGCTTTCTCTACTGTCACTTGCTTTCTCTACTTTCACTTGCTTTCTCTACTGTCACTTGCTTTCTCTACTTTCACTTGCTTTCTCTACTGTCACTTGCTTTCTCTACTTTCACTTGCTTTCTCTACTTTCACTTGCTTTCTCTACTTTCACTGGCTTTCTGTACATTTGCTTTCTTTCCCCCTCCTTTCAACATTTCCAATAATTTTATTACAAATTATTCTTTAATGAAATGTTTTAATTGAAGTACAAAAATAAAAAAACATTATAGAGTAATAGTTCTGATTGATTCAGCTATGTTCACGTTAAGACACTGAAATGATTGTATTGCTTTTATCATTTCTAATTTTCATACTTCTTGTTTTACAAGATTTTACTGATTATCAGTCACACGTACGCCTGAATACTATTGATCCTATACGTCAAGGAACTGCACATAATATCGTGTGTAAAAAGTTACCTGTGAAAGTTATGCTTCTAGTTTTTAGGCCAGTCTTTATATCGGAAGGTAAGCAAGTTCTAGAGTTGTTTATTAAGGTGGATGCATAAAATTTGGCTAAAAATAGGTGAGAAAGTTTTCGAAATGTAACTCCGTACATTAGCAAGATGAAAAGAAGGACAAAGGATGTTTTTGGAGCTGTAGAAAGGATGAGTTTTAGAGGTTAGGGTGAGTAGTAGTAGTAGCAGCAGTAGTAGTAAAAGTAGTAGTAGTAGTAGTAGTAGTAATTATTTCCATGTAAAAGTCTCATCGATCTGTTTCCCATTGTTTATGTATAGACAGAGAGAGAGAAGCTGAAAGGTAGAAAATGTCTGTAACTTTCAATGTTTGGGTCTGAATTGCTTTTGAGAAAACTCTTGCCTCAATTAATTGACAAGTTCAGCCTCAGAGCTTTTGTTCTCCGTTGGCAGTGAACTGTTGAGTGGTCGAGTCGTCTAATGAAGTTGTTGTTGTTAACTTGTTCCTCTTTTATATTAAGTATAAGCACACACAGACACACACACACACACATACATACATACATACACACACAGAGGCTGGTACCCACGCTCCTATTCCTTTGTCGCAACGCTCAGTCCTCACAGACAAAGTTCACACGCTTGTTTTTCTTCAGTGTGTATATCTATCTACTGATAGGCTAGGAGTTTATTGTGAGGGACAGAGAGTTAGAGACACAGAGACTCTTGCTCTGTAATCGATTGTCCATGAAACCCTGTTAGAATATACAGATGAGTGTTTTATTACTAGGGCTATTCAGTTGCGGTGAGCCTCACCGTGGAATTTAGCCCTTGCCATGATCAAAGGGAAAAGGCTTATATTATAGATTAGCATCCATCCACATATACATATACTTTTTATAGTAATTATTTCCATATAGATTTTCATCAGCAAAAGTCTACAATGCACTGAGGCTTCCTGAGATTTCTGCTTTAATTATGTATTCTCCACTTGAGCTCAATACAGTCTCCTCGCTGTATGAAAGACCTCAATTACAAAACCATGTCTTTAATAATAAAGGCGGGAATTACGAATGTTTTCTCGGGGGATGCTTGTATGAAAGGCGTGGACTGTAAAGAGTTTGGGTTTGGACTTGCCCGTGTTGTAAAAGTAATTACATACAGCTATTTACAAAATGTCATGATTTATGTGTAGATACCTGGAGATAATTTACTTAAGGAGTAATTACATCTAGTGTGTAGATTAGTGTGTAACTATAGCACAGGGTTGATTAATTTACTGGAATTGACCCCCATCCAGGAATAACATTCCCAATCAACTTTCTCCGATTGCTTTCACTCCCGAAATTTTTATTGGAGACTGAGTCAACAGGGGGCTTGGGAAAACAGGACATATGTGGTTTGCATTGTGGAGTAGGTGGAAAGGGCTTAATCTCCAGAAGATGCTCTGCTCTTGTTGCATAATAGAAACAGATATAATTAGCCCGCCCCCTCCTCTTCTCTCCTCCTTGTATTATTTATTGTACTCCAGGATTTCATTAGCCAAGGGGAAAGCCACACAGAAAGTTTATTTCAATGAGGGAGCGGTCCGAATAAAGTTTTCCTCCGGTCTTTAAATATTCAGCAAGGAAATACTTCCGACTCCTGGCATTCTTTGTTCAACTGTCTTGTACACAAAAACAGTCAAAGTTTTTCCATGTGGTGGAATAAATACTTGCGTAAACCCGCAGCTTCTTCTTTCCTCCTTGTATTTACTCCCTTGTCCTTTCCGAAGATTTCCATGGAACTCCCGGAATCTTCTATTTGAAACTACATACTGATTTCTACATTTTATTTACTTTTTTCAAGGGGGTAGCCATATATGCATTTTCATTGGATCCCTCTGCTCAAGTTCCAATTCAAAATTCTCAAGATTCAAATTGATGTTTTCATTTTTAAATTTGAGGTTTCTACCAGGTAATTACTAAAACTTGCATTATTTTTGAAGGGTTTTAAATGTAACTCGTATGAATATTAGGAAGTAGTAAATCCTAGAAATGACATTCTTATAATTACTAAATATTTGGAGTTATAAAAAGAACGAGCATTGCGTCATGTACTCGAATTTGACACGACAATAATTAAGAGAGATTTGAGTTTTTTTTTGTATAGTTTTGTATTGTATGTACAAGGGAGCATGTCAGCAGTAATACAAAAATAAGCACCTCAGGGAGAATGAGTGTTCTTTAAAGTGAGGAGCACATTCACGCAATGCGTGCAGAATACGCTACTACTGTACTGTAATATGTCAAGTTTCCTCAGAGCCCGTCCAGAAAAAATAAAACACGAGTCTAAAGACCCAGCTTTCATCTATTTCCACATGTCTCTCACAATCAGGCTGGATGGGTGTCGAGGGAGATCGAAAATAAAGTAACGTTATTGGGGACTCGGAGTAAAAATGTCCAGAAGGTACTCTTGCGCCCAATTCCAACTCACCCAACCGAGAAGGAAAACAAGTGTTGTAATTCACTCCCACAAGAAATGATTTCCTAATGTGTTTACTTCCCAGAATGTTACACACTGTACACTGTCAGGGTCCATAAAGAGAGCTTCGTCACGAAATGAAATAACCTCAACAGGGTACATTTCCCAGTTCTTTTTTGAAGCTCCGCGCGTTTAAAACTAGTATCTACACTGTACATACATAGCTCGCATGCTTAGGGTATTC
Organism: Allacma fusca; assembly: GCA_947179485.1. NCBI lineage: Eukaryota > Metazoa > Arthropoda > Collembola > Symphypleona > Sminthuridae > Allacma > Allacma fusca. The sequence goes on from OX359246.1 coordinate 41,310,590, forward strand.
AGGGGAACCGTGGCTTATAAAATGTTGAGCTGTTAAAACTGATGGAGACAAATACATTAATAATATTATTGCAGGAGTAATTGGCTTGCACAGACAAATATAAAATCTTCCAGAAATCTTCCTCATTAAAACCAATGGAACATTTTTAAAAAGAGCAAACTTAACGGGTTGTTTATGAACAAAGAAATAGGGACGCTGTTGTATTAAAGGAGAATGTATTCAAATATTTTCCCGCCTGCAGAGAAGTTACTCCGATATAAACGAATCTAATTTAAAAATAATTACAATGTGGGACATTAGTAGGAAATAAGGAAAGAAAGGAATGTTGTAGTAAACGGGAATGCTTCCAAATATTTTTGCGCCTACAAAGAAAATACTCTAAGCGAATTTATTTGATAAATACGTTGGAATTCAGACCAATGTCATGCTAGCTTATGCAACTGGAAATTGTAATTTTATTTTAATTGTAATTGACTTGATCCATTTTGTATCTATGTGATCTTTGGAGAGAGCAAAATAACCATGGCTGTTTAAATAATATGGATTTGTCTTCCCTTTCACATGTTGCACGTACCATGTGGATGTTTCTATGTATCAGCTCATTTAGGCCCGCAAGCCCAATGTTATCAAAGTATTCTCTAGAACTAAAGTCATTTACTGCTAATATCTGTAGAGAGCAACTTATAAGTCGACAAAAAGTTTGAAATCATTTGTGAAGCTCAGGCCTCCATTCAACCAGGGCCACATCACAGGTGTTACGCTACATTGCATCAAATTTTTAATGAGTTGGCCCCTTTCGGAATTAGTGGCCCACAGTTTGGACAAAATCCTGTGGTTTCCTATATTTTGGGCGGAAGTGACCACTTCTAGGTCATTTTAAAGATGACTACACGATTGAAACCACATTGAGTTACCTCTTTTTCATGTTCGACATTAAAGAATAATCTTACCCTCAATTAACCCGAAAATCAATGTAAATCCTTGTATTTCCGAGTTAATGCGGAGGACATTAAATTTTCCAAATCCATATAATGAAATGTTCCTTAATAAGTTTTTGTAACCATTCTATCTTGAAATATGAATCTCAAGTAATTGTACAACTTTTATACATTCTACTAATTTCAAAACTTCAATCTTATTATTTCTGTTAATTATAATATAGTCATCTTCTACTAATAATATGTAGAACGCTTTGCGTAATCTTTGCACGTTCCAATTCAAGAACTGAAGTTTGTATCCAATTTGAGAATTTAAAGTTTAATTTTAGAATCAATATGGTAATTTACAATATGAGATTTTGATATTGTGGACGTTCCACGACTGCCCCAATAAAACTTGTGATTTACCAAAGAAACAATGCAACGCAGTTGCACACAAGTGAGGAAAAGTGCAGGTTGATTTGGGGAGTTCTCCTGGAGCTTTTGAAAGATCCCGCCATCAATCCTGACACCTATAAATTATGAGTTAGTTATTTCACATAGCGTTTTTATGACTGTTTCAGTTGAGGGCATGGGGTAAGGAGCTCCATATTACATATAGCTAGCTGTATATGAGGAGTAGTAAGTACATATAAATAGTATAACTTGAGGTTGTAGCTCACACACCCGTTAACAGTCAGCTCTGGTCCACATAAACGTCAGAACAAAAGTTGTAGGAAAAATGGGAATGATTCTCTGAATTACGCTCCAGTCTGCTTCAACGACTGGGAACATGTTGGGAGTTTACTGCAAAACTAAACCAAGTCTCTTTCTCTTCCCATAGTCCCAGGACCACCCATACATATCATCCTAGGCTTTGGATCTTCTCAGTTGGGAGAGAGACTGCTCCATTTTAAAATATGTATGCATCAGTCGTGGGCTGATTGTGAGTGTGTGTGTGTGTGTATGTATATATGTGTGTGTAAGTGTGTGTGTGTGTGTATGTGTAGTAAGACGTGGGGGGTTCCAAGAGCGTCTGGAAATTGCAATGCATAAATAAAGATGGAACTGAGCACGTGCAAACTGTACAAGTTTTATTCCGCTTTTTACTACCCAATGGCATAGTTATCTTTTATGTGAACCAACGTGGAATTAGATACGGTTCCGATTATTTAATGCACTTCAATTCCTATGTACTCAGCCCGACTCCAAGATGTGTCTTCCCAGCTGTGGAAAAATATGCACAGCCATTTGAGCAGAACACAAGCAAGGAGACTTGAATATGCGAAATATACCTATACCTTGTACACACACATACATGACATACATATATCTTGTAGGTACACTTGATCCAATAAATACCAAAATTTACCTACACATTTAAAAACACATATGTACATATATATAAACTCCATATATCTATGAAAGCTCCAACTTCAAGTATAATTACGTCCAATTTTTAACAGTAATAATATTTAAATGTAAACTTCCTCCTATGACTCTATAGCTTCTTCAGCCTCTCTGCATCCCTACAATCTTTAATATATTAAGTTCACGTAGAACATTTCGGAAGATCTGACTTTGAAATAGGAGTTTGTATGTACATCACAAGTATGGTAATTGCCTCATACATAATTACATATGTACGCAAAAAGGCTAAAACTATGCGTAAGGAAAAAACAGGCCCTGCATTGAGCTCTGTTTGATACTCTTCCCTATCTTTCACCACGAGTTTTATTTATGGCCACACACTCCAAATTTTAAAAATACAACTGAACTTACCTTCCTTTCCGAAGGAACGAGTTTGAAATTGTCCGAAAAAAATTCACAAATTCCCTGTAAAATCGCTCGATTATTTCAAAACCGGAAGGAACTGCTTTATTTTACAGTAGAAGTTGAACAGTAGTAAAAGTTGAGAATCCCCGCTGTAATTATTTTTGTATCGGTTATAATTTTGCACATTTAAAATTTTGAGAAAAATTGAAAAAGGGGGGAAATTTTAGAAATTTTTGCAATCCTCCACTGTTGACACGAAACACAGCCCCTTGGTCAACACTGACTAATGTATATATCCCTTGTACACTTGGAATTTGCAAGCTTCTCAAATCCCATGGGAGCAATAATTATAAGAAATTGTGTATCCAGAAGTATGCTTCCCCCAAGTGTCCCATTCCATTCTTTTTACGATTGTTGGCTGGAGGAAGAAAATAAGTTGAAATTAGAACGGTCCGGGCTGACAGAGAGAGAGAGAGAGCGAGAGAGAGAGAATCCCGACTAGTACAAGACACAGTGTATATCCGTGAGAACCTTCCGGCTACGAGGGCAGAGCATGACTGACTGAGCTAGATGCCGGCAAGGGTAGAGAAACAAGCCTGCTCAAAACTAAACTCCTATTGCTTAGAATCCACTCACTGGCAAATCCAATACTTATACTTGGGCTCATACAGCATATGTGTACATATATGAGGTCCTGAAGAGAGGTCCTATAAAGACACACATCCCGCTCCCGCCACATTGAAACTTACTCTTGGGTTTCGGAGGGGTAAGTATACAGTAGTTACAAAAACGTCCCGAAACTTTCCCCCATGCATGTCTCTTGTGCTATAGCCAAAAAAGTGAAGAGCATTTATTAGCTTGGCCTTGGAAAGTTGAGTCTAATCCACACACACACACACACACACACACACACACACACTCACGCACATACACACATACACACATACTTTTTAAATCAACTGAACCGAGTAGGTAAATTGACTCCGTCAGTCTGCTCAGTGTCCTATTCGCATTCCACATTCTCATTTCTGTCAGCACCACACGAATCACCTACTGTACCATGTGTGTGGTCCTCGGATATTTTTCTGTCATTGCCTAATGATGAGCCATCTACATTGATAATTGTTTACGTTCCCACTATTTTTTTTATTAAGTCTATGCACTAATATCTAACTTTCAGAGGTATTTCGAGTATAGATACAAATTCCTATTATTAGACACGTCCATACATACGAGTTCTAGGGGTGTCAAAACAATTCACACCCCCCCCCTCCCCCGAAAATCTCATACAAGGAAGGATACTTCAAAAATATACAATTCCATAATATGTTGTAACCAACTTTCTCCTTGACTTTTCAAAATTTGTTTCGAACTCCACTGTTTCAAAATCTTTGTAAGGGTAATCAAGATAGGGTCAGGTGTTTTGGGGGAAAGTGATATTTTATTAATAATTTTTGCTTTCTCTCCTTACATGGGTTAGGGGGGAGACTCATGGATTTGTTACACCCTGAAAATAATCCCAATCCTAGAAAATGAAGCATGCTTGTAATAGTATCCTGCATAATTGTAATTCCTGCAATAATTTTATTATTGCTAATAGAGTCGCACAAGTTCAGGAAAATGAACTTCTGCAGTAGTATGTTTATTTGAATTTGACAGTGAATTAGCGCAGGGGATAATTAATTAATTTTATGCTGGATTAATAGAAAATACTGAGCATGTGGGGTTTGTAGTAGTGAATGTTTTGGAGGAATGAGAATCTATGTCTTGCATATCTATACATACGGCCCAAATATGGGTAATTATTATGTAAATACCTGAAACAGGCAATGAGAATGCATTCCAAAGGATTGGCTTTAAATAGTAAGTATTTATTTATTATTGGTAATGTGGGTAAAGACACAGTTCTGCACAACACTAATGATGGAAAGAAAGAATCATTGAACGCCCAAAAAATAGTATGTTGAAGGAATCACAGGTCAACCCTAGAAATAATTACAAGAGAGAAAGTAATAAGGATTTATGTATTGTGAACGTACTTGAGCTGGTCAAGGTTCGAATTGCTAATCGTAATAATTCTCACTAAGGCACAAAATTAGTAACTCCCCCTCCCCAATGATGTCCCAAATAGTATGAAACACCCGTATCTGCACCTAACAAGGTTCTGAACAGTTCCCCAGGTTTAAACCTTTTTTGGAAGGTGTTTGTTACTAAAATTTTATCACGTAATCAGTTTAATATTATAATTAAAAACTTGCTATTACTCAGTAACAGCTACATTAATTATCACCTCTTTCAAAGAATCTCTATGACTGAGATGTAAAAATAAACAAGTTCCAAATTACAGGAAAAAGGGTCCAGGTAACAGAGCAAATACAAGTCGTTCTGAGTATCCTTCTTTGATATTTTAAATCTACAGAGCTTTTAGCACAGTCAATTAAGCCAAACTAAAGGTACATACGGCCTAAGTAAAAAGAGACAAGGAAATTCTACACGTTTGCGTGTAACAAATTAAGACATATGTAATTTTGAAGTAAAACTTGATAATAACTACACAGTGGATGCACATGGATGTAAACTGTAAACATTGTAGGAGTACAGTACTTGGGAAAGATTTCTCGAAAGCTCTGATTAAATATGTAACAGATAGCCACGCATGTTCCAAAATCAAAAGGATCAAATGACAGAACTAAGAGTGTCTTTGGACAGACTTGTTTCAACTTCACGTCACATCAAGAGACAATCCAGAGCACGTGGCAAGGCACTCTCCAAAATATTAGCTTCCCCTTTCACGTTTCAGGTGGACAACTTTCATACAAAATTCCTTTAAAATTGGATTCTGATACTACTTGAAAAAATTCGTTACACTAAATACTCATTCCATAGGCCTGAGCACTACTGCAACAAAAATCTTCTTAAAACATTCCGATAAAAGCTTGTATTAGCTTTGCATTTTAAAAATAGAAATTTTGATAGATCAGCTCTCCCTAAATAAACTCATAAATAATTTCCTGGGACTTGTACATAAATCCCATGCAATACGTTGAGATTCAAAGGTTTAGAGTCCATAGGATACATCCCCTTGTTTATGGATCTTTGAGCCCAGCACTCCTATACTTATGGATGCCCACTGGCAGAGGAACGGTTTCTTATGGGATCCTTATCGGAAGGATAAATATTCTGAGAACGTATTGTACACAGGACTTGAGGAGAAGCCCTTCCTGTGCCGGATGATCCGGGATGCTCGTAATTAATTAAAAGAGTAGTACAAGGAGGGTTGAGAGTATCTCCCTCCACTTATCTCTATCTATCCCAGCCACCCTTTCTTCCCCACTCATTTCCCTCTCCCCTCTCTCTGTCGTGAAAGCTTCGGCAGGGAAAGAACAATGTATCAAATATAAATGAGCAGAGGAGTGTAGATGTGCGATGGTCAGATAAGGTTTCTCCTCTCTCCAAAACTACAGATACATATGTATCGGGACATCAGCAGACGCCAAAGACAATGGGGAGCGCGGGCCAGGCGGAAACTTCCTAAATGTAAAATCATTAAAAATAAAAATTATTGAGCAAGATTAAGCACATTTTTCTACCTCCTCACATTTTCACTGAGTCAGGGATATAAATGCGTGAGTATTTCCAAGCACGATTTTTAACAATAGTAACACGAAGATGAGAAAATTATTCAAGCTTTAGATAATTACATTAAAACTCAGTATTACAACATACAAATTATAGCAACGTATAATTAATTATAATAGTTTATTAATTGAAAAAAACTGTAATATTTCCTAGAATTATAACAATTTTATTCCCAAAGATTAATTTTTTTAAGATTTATAATCAAAGAGCAGAAATTACCAGTACTAAAAATTCAGCTCTAAAATAGAAAGTTCTTGAGTGTGGGTTCCTCTCTGAGGTTTTGTATTTTTTAGAACCTCAGAAAATAGAACGGCAACGTCACAGGAGCCTCTGAGAATGAATAGCTGTGGAGTCCCTCCTACATTTAATATACAGGGGTTGCTCTGCTCTAGCCATGACCTTATCCGACATCCTCTCCATTAATGTCAATGGTAGCCTTGCAGCTCGAAAACTCTTGTAGTAAATATACCCAGTAATAGGTGGATGACGGAAGCTAGAAAAAGTGGGATTTTATTTTGTTTTTGTTTGTATACGTAGATACATGTACATGTAAGTATGAGTAAATTCTTCGAGCTCACAGTATACAATTCCTTTGCAATACGCAGGAGAAAGAGAGAGAGAGAGAGAGAGAGAGAGAGAGAGAGAGAGAGAGAGGGAGAGAGAGAGAGTGAGGAAAAAAAGTGAAGGAAAAGAGTTTTCCTAGCAAATGAAGACGTAGTAATAAATGACCTATTATTAACGTAATAAATAAAACCATGCAATCGAAGCTGAAGGGCTTTGTTTATGCTCAAGATCCCGAGGAAAAGGGATGGGGGAGGGTGAAAAGCTGAGATTTTGACATTTATGTGTTCCGCATGACTTGAGAGCGAGCGGGTAAATCGCAAGTGGAGCGCAAGGAATAGTGAGATATATTCAATTAGAGATGGATGCTTTGCATGGATCGCGAGGGAAAATTTTGACGTGCTAAAAATTATGGGTCTCGCACACTCCACTCTCTCAGTCAGCCGCTCCCTAAACACAAAGAGGGATGTGGGTCCTGGTGCATGTTTCCTTGTACGGAGCCCATAGCCCTGATACTATGTATATTTATACGGGTAGATATATACAGTCTGCTCCTGTTATAAAAAATCCCCAATGTACAAGAATTTCCTTTAGAGGGGTCAAACATAGATATTTTTGAGACCATTTCCATTCACCACAACATTAATTCCCTTAATGTTATAAAAGCCCAAGGAAACTTTTTAAAGTCAAATTTTGGTTATTGTTATATCTTTAGGATTATGTTATTGTAGAGAGAGAGAGAGAGAGAGTCCACTGTACATGCTCTCCATCCAAATCATTTTTTTTTTACAGCTGATGCAAGTTACATGTTTTCTAACCATTGGGCATGTACATAGTTCCCTCCGTGTGTTTTTCAAAGCCTCAAACATGCTAATGTCTACGTGTACATAACATGGTAACATACCCATAATATGTTTCAATTCATTAAGCAGATTTGCGAACTTGCCAGGGGACGGACCAATTACGGGTATAATTTAAAGATTATGAAGACAAAATCTAAAGTTTAATTGCCTGGTACAAAGCACACCAATTAAGTGTACTTATTACCATGGTGCGATATTTGCTTCGGAGTTGTGTGGAGAAAGTCCTTATCGTCTCCTAATCGTTTTATTGCCATAGCGTTAGCATTACGCTCCTTTTGAGTATAATACCATTCCAGGTGTATACGTATCTATGTATACATACGTTTGTAATACCCAATGTTGGAAGATATTGCAAATTTTACACTTCAAATATACCCATGATTTATGATATGAAAACGTCAGTGTGGTAGATACTGTAATACAAAAAATGGGTATGCCCAAAATCTTACATTGACAACCACATTCCTTTTTGGAATTCTGCAATAATTACATTCCTATAGTAATTACAGTACAGTTTCCCGAGGATTCTCAATGAACAAAAAGGATCCTATCTGAATCCTTTGATCCCTGAGGTGGCTCTTAACCACCCCACTACAAAGAATGGAAGGAGTAGTAAAAGCTATAGTGGAGTATCTATCTATAGTTCCGGAGAGTTTAAAACAAATAAAACCAAATGAGTCAAATGAGAACTTCAAGACCATTTCCTGACATGTGACTGCTCCTCCACATAGTAGTCAGTACTTAGAAAAGCTCCTTTGAATTTTTCTATTCAGTGAGAACGGTCCCACACTGCTCATATATACACAAACTTATTCCTCCCTTTGAATATCTTATTCCAATCAAAGGGCTTGCTTCCTTCTTGAAAATAGAAAAGAATGTTGGAGAAACCAAAGGATTTCATCACATTGGGCTCCGTTTCCTCTCCTTATCTCTCTTCCGGCTGTTTAACTCACAAGCTCCTTGACATTTCACGTTATTTCCTCCCTTGTCAAATGCTTTCTCCTCTTTGATTTATTCCCAAGTTTTTTTTATGGTTGTTGTTTCAAAAATGCTTGTCCTCAAGAATTTCTCCCTTTGTATGGTTCGGATTTGTATGGGGAGGGAACCGCTGGGCTACAATCCATATCTTGAGGAATTTATGCAGGAAATTGGGCTAGTTATTGTGGATCCTTAGAGAGCAAATTGAGACCATCATGTAGAAATATGTATGCTTTTGAACTGACGATTCAGGAATTCTTGGGCGAGTTCTAATTTAGCAGTTATGACATGGGCAGGCATTGTGTGTGTATGTATGTGTACGTGTGCGTGCATGTACATATGTACGTTTGTGCATATGTGTATATATGTTTGTATGTGTGTGTGTGTGTGTGTGTGTGTGTGTGTGTGTGTATGTATATAGATATGTGTATAGGCTGTGGGACGAAGAGAAATTGTGGAAAAATGTATTCAGTCGAGGTCTTTTGAAGAAGAAGAAAAAACCAGTTTGGAGAAACTACTCGAGTACAGAGCTACGCGGGAAGTGGGAGATGGCTCAGAGAGAAATAACCTTGCATTGAATGACAGTAACAGCTTTTGGCAGAGTGTTCCCTCTCACATGGAGCTACATAATTATGTAACTATAAGGGACGACGTCCCCCTGTATAGATATCCCAGCCTGGACTCACTCCGAATATATGCAGGGCAAGTCTATAAAATGGGACGAAAATACAAAACAACACAGGGACTAACCCGACCTGCTGCTGAGAAAGAGATTGTAAGAAAGCAGGTGTGTGCGTTGCAGTTTTCTACACACAAAGGTAACAGTAAGTACCTGAGGCATGAAGTGAGGAAAACTCTGAAAGCTTTGGACGACGAAGAGGTAACTCGACTCAGGCTTTCTTTCTTCCGTCTGCCTCCTCTCTCTCTCTCTCTCTCTCTCTATTGATGTAGTTGCTTTTTCTCCTTGTCCCTAGAGCCTGGCCATGGAGTAATTCTTTGAATATTTTACATCCCCCGACTAAATTATTCAGGAGTAAGTGTTCCGGCTAGTCTCTATGCCTTTATCTTTTAAATCTATACCCCACCGACGAAGTACTAGTCAGTCACAATCCGACGCAAAGATACTATCTATGAAGAGAAAGTCAATACACAGAGTTGATGCACGGCTATCTTAAAAGTGGGAGCGGCCTTCCTCACAGACGTACTTTCTCCCCCCCCCCTCCCCGTCGGTGAAAGTGTGGAAATATTTGTGAAATATTTCAAACCCAAAGATCCATAGGTCTATTTTCCTAGACTATATCTGTATATATCAATATATATTTATAACTATCTATAGATTATTATTATTATTAATGCAATTATTTCTGGAGTCCTGAATAATTCAGAGGGACTTTTACTAATAGATACATATGTACATATATCGTTTCTAAAATTACAATAGCTTTCCCAGTTTTGTTCAAAATCCAGGGTCCTTTCCCTGGGATGGGAGAGATGAATGGGGGAAAAAGTGGGGCTTACAAAACTCTCTACCTGTAATTGTGAGGTAATGGAGAGCTGCATTGAAAAGCCTTGTTTTTTGTTGCTCCCACTTGACATGGCTTATACACAACACGTTGATTTCAAGGGAAGTATCCCCTTTAACCGGGATCTCTTCGGGATCTCTCAAAAGATTTCACGCTCACGTTTTTTTAATAACAATTGATGTGCGGGGGAAAGTCGGGGGCAATATATTATCATTATGTATACTCCGTGGGTCCTGTTGGAAGAGCGGGACTCCGGGACCATGGGAAGAGAAACCGTCCTCTTTTACTCACTCCAAGAGTCGTTCGGAGTAGTGTATACAAGGGACGTGCTTGTGCGTGAAACTGTACTACACGACAGGCGACATCAGAAAGATCGACAAGAAACCGCCTATGGTTGTGTAAGCTCTGCTTATAAGGCTCTATGCTATAAAGTATATAGTTAGCTGGAGTAGCATTTATTTTATATATACCTATAGATACTTCAGCCGCTTCAGTATATTCCCCCGTACATATGTCCATGGGATAGTGCATCATAAAGGAGGGACGTTATGGGGTTTTGGGGCCTTTGTCACATTATCACATCCTTTCAATCTTCTCGATGACTTTCAACTCCTTTCACCACCGCCTTCCCCTGTCTCTCCCGCCGTCCAATGTATCATTACTATTATTATTACTTACTCCCCGACACTCCATTGAGGAAGTCCTCTCAAGTCACGTCATGTCATCATTTAACTTGTCCCCATCTTCTCTTACAAACTTAGTCACCCAACGCTTGAGCTTATAAGTCATACTCTGGGCCTGTCCTTTGGCTCTTGTCAGAGACTCCTTGTTTACACCTGAGTTTATATAAGGACTGACAACTGCAAGGACTGTTGGCCCTATACACACCTCCGTTTATACAGTATACATGGTTGTTCATTCCAATTGCAACCCTGTATAGAAGCACTGAGTTTTATTTTTTGTATCTGTCCTTAAGTAACTTTGAAACTTTGAGGGAGAGCTAGCCAGCTTTGTATTTTATGGAGTCAGGAGGTGCTCTATTTGACAGTGTCGTTTCTATAAAACATTGTTTGACGAACCACTCATGTCCCACAAATTGTTCCAGTCTTCCAAAATATTGGAGAGAACAAATCTGTCCCTATGATTTTTTAACGACCACACGTAACTACTACAATCACTTGTGGTTTTGAGGTCTGGACTCTCTGGAGCGGAATTTTCCGGGGAAAAAATATTTATTTCGTGTTTAAAATAAATTAAAGGCTGTATATGTGGAATATGTGCACATTGTACATAGCTGTATTCTCTAACAATGGTAATAATAAATCAGTATTCGTGAGGCAATCTTTGGAGTTGAGGATTCTATTGGACAACTGTGTCGAAATCTTGCTAAACTAATGCATTTGTGATGATTCGAGGAAGATACGTCCCTCTAAAAGGTACTCTTGCTATTGGAGACCTCCCTGGAAGGGATGTTTTGAACTCATCCCAATTTACTACAATGTTAACTTTCAAGGAAAGATTTGGGCTTGTGAAGGCATGTCATTACTGTAGGAAAATCATTTGCTTTTAAGGTCACCCTCTTACATACATAGAATTTGCTGTATTATAGACTCGTGGGGCATATTACAAAAGTAAGTGTGTTTTTTCATATGTAGATACCTGTACTTGGAAATATATAGGAGGGTATCAGGCGGAGACTACAGTATAAGCAATACCAGAACCCGTGAAGGGAGTAAAATATCTCTGGAAACAGGACGTTAAAAATGGACCGTTTTCTGCAGTAAAGATAACGATTTCAACTTTAAGAAATCTTCAGCATAATAAGCACAAGGCTGACGGCAGTACCATAAAGCATTCCTATGTGCAGATTTTGAGCCAGAGTCAAATGGAGATTGAGATGTTGCAAAGTGGAGCCTGGTGCAGTACACTTTCTCTGTGAAAGCATCCCTTACAAGGAGTAAGGATCTCACGGATATTGTGAAATGCTCTCATAAGCAGGGGAAACATATTGCAGTTAATGGGTATATGGGCTCAAAGATTTTTTTATTCAAGTGGGGAGCATTGTCTTATTAGGAGACCCCTGATAGTGAGAGCACACTGTGCATATTTGTTGGAGTCCCAGTATGCCGAGGTTTTGGGTAAACATGTGTACTCTTCCGTACTTGTACAGTATTTTGTGAGCACGGAACTACTTTGTATACGGAAGTTTGTATTGAATGGGAAGCATCTGTATCGAGCCATAATCGTTAACAATAACAAGGCTCGAACTGCCATAATAACCATTATCAATGTAATAATCGTCACTAAGGACCATCATTACGAACCCAAATACACTCTTCAGAGAGTCAGGATTGAACAGCAATATAGGTCGAATTGCATGCTGCGACTGCAAATAATGGCATCAAACGACTCCAAAGCTCACAATCACGCCGCATATTATTATTCCCTGCACAAAGATGAATAACGTATATGCATATATGGATAATTACATACATATGACCAGAATTTCCTCTAAGTCTGTCACCAGAGCCATTTTTCCAACGTGGACAACAATCTCCTATAAATATCTGGCTATACTTGATATATATTTAGGAACTTATTTAGCGGAGTACATACAAAGGCCTGTTATGTGAAATGTATTGATTTCCTTATCTGTATCTATATTAGCTCTTCAAAGTAAGCTAGTACGCTAGAATATGAAGGAAGAAATACATACTTTATGGGCGTAGGCGTAATTGGAGAAAGCAGTATAACTAAAGAAAATTACTCCACGATTATTGATACGAAGTACAAATGAGCCATATCCTCTCTAAAGTGCATTTACTCCTTGGGGTAACAAAGACCGGGTACTTGTATTCTACATACATTCAAGTACAGAGTAATCCAAGAGTAAATAACAGAGCACATTAAGGTTACTCGATAAAAGTAAATAAAAGTAAGCAACCACTAGAGTTGTACTGTGAAGGCGTTATTTAAAAGGGTATTCCCAGCTAGCACTGAAAGTCATAATGATATCATTATTAATGCTTGAAATTCATAATCAGTTCATGTCTTTTTGATGATGAGATTATGACTTCCAATGGGCATCTTATCAATGAGCAATTTCGGACACGGTTCTGAAATAGTACATAAAATATTACAGATTCTGGGGTTCTTCATAATAATTTCGGTATGTCAGGGTCAGAATGAACTGCGCTCATAATCTTGTCATTTTCCGTAAAAATTATGAAATGACTTTTTGCGCAGGCTTACTGGGAGGGCGCGAGACCAGTGCAGGAATAAACTTAACCAATTCCTAGTTGATTTATTAGTGGTGTGCCTTCATCGTTCGTAATTCACTAAAAATTATTAATTTTTAAACGTGAAATAAATTATGTTAGTGTCATTTTGTTTAACCAGGTTGTGAATGAAGTACCGTAGATTTTAATTATACCTCACGAATTCAGTGTCCCGTGGTTTTCTAGACTAAATTTTAGACTTCGATAATTAGTGAAGTGAAGTGAGTTCAACATATACAAATGCATATAATTTATACACACTTACACCTTACACGCTGAATAAGAGCATTCAACACAGTATTTTTGTTTAAATTTTTCATCGGTGCAGTTAACAAAAAATGAATGTTTCCTCTATATGAATACATAGATACATAACTATATTTATATACATAATTATTGAATAAATGTGTTTCCTCGCATTTAAATACAGTTACAACAATTCTGGTTGAGTGTAATTTCTTTTTATAATTTAAAATGAGGGTGTTTTGAACGTGAATATTTTTTGTGGAAGGGAATTCGTGTGTAGATGGACGAAAAAGTGTTTTTTTTTGGAAATATTTAATAAAATGTTTATTTCCAATCATTATATTTATTGTGATTGTGACTTTGCTTTCATTGTATATGCATATAGTTGTATGTAATTTTTACTGTGTAATTACTATCGAATTTGTATATGCCGTACACGAGGTAGTGGTAGCAAGGGAATAAATTATTTGATTGCTGTTAGAGGGAAGCACTGTTGCCTCATAATTTGGTCATAATTTCCCCGGAAGCACGAAATATCTTTGATGTCATTACGACAGCTTAATGAGCCGAATAAGCGGACATTTCAGGATCATAGTGGTATCATTTTGATTTCATAATGAAAAAGTGCTGTTGTCATTATGAATAGTACCCTACAGCGTCACTGAAGTCATTCTGAAATCATTATGTTCTTTCAGTGCTAGCTGGGTTTGTATTTACTTTGGCTGATTCCTCTATGAATATATACTTAGACAAAAATAAAAACGCATTTGTGTGATAAATACCATCCATGTGCCTATAGTATTAATAAAATTGATTCCTTGTCATTCATGAATGTCTATCTTCAGTTAGGTAGCTTCTACTTTTCCTCACCTGACAGCAGAAGATGGTTATCTAAAAACTTTCTTTCCTTGTAGAGTTGTTTTGGAGGAAAGCGAATTGACTAGAGTAGTATGAGCAGATAGGAACCACATAGGTTCCGTGTACTGTGGCGGTGAGGGTAAACAGAATAATTCGATTAATTTTCCAGGAACTATACTCACAACAAACAATGATTTAAATATGCATGTAAATTTGCTGAAAGTGAGGAAATTCACAGTTGCTAAAAGGAGATATGCCAGGAGGCGGACTAGTGTAACGCAAATATTTATTAATACATTTATTTGAATTTGAAAGGCTGGAAATTTTGCAGGTAGCTGCTTTAATGCACTCCAGGCTTTTCACTAAAAGCTTGGCAATCTGCTTTAATATTTAATAAACAAAAATAACCTTAAGAAAAACCCAGCGATGTATGTTAGTGGAGTTTCACCTGCAATTCAATCGGTGTTGCAGCCATTAATGAAACAATCCGAGACTAAGCTTACTAAGTGGCAGTTAAAATATCTGGATGTCTACACCTAGTCCACCTGCAGCTCAAACTACAATAACATATAATAAGAACAATATAACAAAAACAACTGTGAACACTAGAACAGGAAGTTGCTCAAAAAATAGGACAAATATTAGTATGAGCTCTAGATATGTCAATAATTTCGGTACGAAGTGTATTCTTTCTGTATTTACTATTACTTTGATAATATGATACTTCAAAATGATGAAACGTAGAATTGAAACATCTACAATCAAAAACGATTATTTCCGTTATATAAATAATTGTAAAACATATTTGCTTTAAATTGTATACCGCAAAGAAATGTAGTCCAAATTGTCTGATCCAACGTTGAGACAGACCATGCACTTCTAATCTAGTAAATCCACCGTAGAATGCCCCTTCAACTAAAGTTGTGGAGAATATCTTGAGCAATGTCCCACGCTTGGACCAAACCAGACTGAAGCATTCCCAGAACGAATTCACAATCAGTGCAATGATCCTAGGCTTCGAACATAATAGACCGAAGCATTTCCAGAACTAACTCACAATCGGAGTAATAGTTCTTTCATATCTCTCTTTGAAATCTGTAAACGTTTGTTAGGTTTTGCAATAAAGCAATTCTAATATCTATATGAGATGTTGAAGCAAATGTAATGATACCACAGGCACAGCTAATCTATTGAATATTAGTTCAAGACAAACATTTGTAATGCAAACAGGTATACTTAGATCGGTTAACCTTAATTGCCAGGGATTTGACGAATAGTGAGAAAAGTGTTTTTACCAACAGGGATTTCGGAAATCGGCTCGAAAGGTATTTACCTCTTATATTGTCGATGCCTGTCTTGAAATCTGGTTACAAGCAGCTGGGTCTGAACATACTTCCGCACATTGTTGGCTCGCCGTCAGCTTTCTTCAGGTGCAAGTAAATTATTTCTCGGGCCAATATACTTTCATGCTTGGCTGTAATTCCGTATCATGAAATAGAAAGGGTGGTCGTTTAACAGTAATGTTATAGGTGTTGTGAATGAGATCTCAGGTTTTGCGTATTCTCGATGCAGTGAACCAGTACGGTATCCGCCGTAGTAGATCTAGCGCGACGCTCTACATGAGAATGAAACGTCCCAGAAATCAAAGAGAATTACAATCATTTTTCTTCGTGCCCATGTTCGGTTGGTGTTTTGAAATACCCCCGCCCCATGAGCAACCTGGATGTGATACAGATAGGATATAAGATACTCCCACAAGATATTTACATCCCTTTTGTTTGAATAAATTGACTGAATTTATAAACATATTCCTGTTTTATTGAACTTCAAATTTCATTTCTGAATGTTTGCACCGTTGATTTTAACTTTTAAATGCAATTCGTCCAATATCCCCACAATGTTCAGCCCCCGCTGTATTCACAAAAGTTATTATGTCATGGTTTAAAATATTTTTCTATTTTGGACAGCATAGCGTCTGTTCTCTTCATTCAGGAACATGTATTACAGCAGATCAATTTCCGTAAGTTGTTATTAAAACTTCACATGCCTAGAAACCGAAACTACGCATATGTGCTAGTGAACGTTTCATCCCAAATACTAGCAATTACAAGTGCAACTTACAAATGTGTTTTACCAACTCTGTTTGCACAAAAATTTATCCATCAGTGTTACGGAAGTTGTGAATACCACGTTATATGTTGGATTGCCTTCGCGTCCCGTCTGATATTTGTGAAATAACTACGGATAGGTTTGCGGAGTGCGTTTACCGGACGAAAGACCATTGTGTGAAGCCGGATAAACTGCCAGAAGTCAACTGCTTCTTCACCAGTGTCAATGTTTGTAAGTACAGTTCATCGGACTGTTTCATCCGTTTGTAATCCTTGTTGTTGAATACCTGCATGGATACCATGCTTCTAGGAAAGTGTGGATCATTAGCCAAATGAACGTTTCTCAATTGTTTCTGACAATTGCTTGAGCTAATAGTCTTCCGTCGACGGGTGTTAAGCTAGCGTCCAGTCATGTCGCCAAGATACGTCTAACTTCTCGTATGAAGCGTACCATTTATTTCTCCTGCTCGGGCGAGCGTAGTTGTCGGAACGATTCCGTCACAAATCGAAAACTTTCAAATCAGTTCAGTTTTCATTGTTTCAGTTCAGTTCAAGATTTAATTGTTTACAATAGTGAATTGAACTGGACCGTGCTCATTGAATTACAATTCAAGCGACTCGGTATTTAGTAAACCAACGGAAACTGTATAATACGAAATCACCCTCTAATTGCAACAATCAATTCTTAAACCATTCTAGGCATTTTATTTTCATTGAATTCATTTACAAGAAGTCGATAAGCACGTTTTCATTGGCTAACATTACATGTAGTTTCTTCTAGTGAACATTCAACTCCAATTTGCACAACCCTAAAACTTTACAGAAATTGGATAGGTACATTTAGCCAACAGTGGGATACAAAGAAAGGTATGCCCCAAGGTAACCATGTACACATTGGAATCCGTCAGCAATTCAATTGTGATTTTTGGTGGTGGAGAGAGAACTTCAGTCTGGGAGAGATGCTTTTCAACTAATTAATGTTTTATTCAGAGTAATTGGTATTTATACATTTTCAAATTACATGTTTATTAATGTGGGTACTTAAGTCAATAGTATGAGTCCCTGTGACATCAAAACATGTTTTGATGTAGGCCAGGACTTATCATGTTATTCGATTACTCATGTGTACTTAGCTTACATGTGAACTTCATGTGATTAAACTATTGAGATTACACGTACACAATATACAAAATAAGGCATGGGGCCCTTATTACAACACTCTCCCTTAATCTCAATCTACATACATTTTATGAAACATAAAACACTTATGCTTGATCAAGGGTAACCAATGAGATTGCAGTAGTTGTGGTCAGGATAACTCGACGTTTGAGTATGACGAACAGGCTAAGGATTCCCAGTAACACGGCAAGGGTTGCTCCTACACCGATGACGGACCATTGGATTGTCTCTAGGCTGCTTTCCGGGTTGGTGGCAGGAATAGGGCTTTCCACGCTGTCTCGGAGATTCTTCCAGTCTATTGAGGGGTGAAGGTGCCAATTCATTCTGACAGTAAACATCGGGTCCAGAGTCTCTTTGTGGGTAAGACTCATGGCGACTCCTTCAAAATCCATGTTATTCAGTTTGATGCTTGCTGTTAGGGGCAAAGTGAATACTTCAGAGGGGCACGGAGTAGGTTCCCGGTTCTTCAGGGTGTAATTTGAATCAGCACAATAGATGTAGTACATACCATTGTACGGTTTGATCTGAACGAATTCGTTTTGATCATTTTGATGTCTTCTGGCATCTTGAGATAGAAAAATATCTTCCACGATTGCTGAAACTGGCTCCTGGTTTACATCCAGTGAATGGGGAAGTAACAAGATTCTGTGAAATGTGTTGCCTAACGTTGATCCCATACAGGCAATCTTCAGATTCTGACACTATGGCGTTGATGGGACCATTGTATTTAACTAGACACGTGTTGTTCTTTTCTCTTAACATGAGGTCGAATGGGTCGGCTTCTACGACAATCAGTGATTTACTGACTGTAGGGGCCAGGAAATCCAAAAATATCTTGGTTCGGTCATGTGACATTCTACATCCTTTCGGTTGAGCAAATTGGATGGGACAATTATCTCCGCATGGCATACTGAAGTTGAGGTAGTCAAGAAATGCTCCGGACAATTTCCCTTGGTTCCATTGGCGATTGTTTCGTTCAAGGCGGATCGTCCTAGTAATAACCTGCTCGTTATATACGATATGGCGTAATTCAACTCTATGCTCTGGGATTTGAAAGATTTTAGATCTTCTTGGACAACTTCCATGGTTTTCAGAGCTTCTCGAAAACTGTTTTGGAGACGAAGGATGTTTGCAGTGTTGTTCTTTACTTTTGCTTCCAGTTCATCTAGCTTTCCTTCGATTTGCTGTTGCGTTTTTGTAATCTCCTTGATCTCTCCTTTATTTGTGGAAGCCATGGCAACACCAGCAATGCCAATCCCGGCGCTTACAACGATTACACCAATTAGTAGTGTAATCACTGTGATAGGTGATGTGATCACACTCACGCTTTTTTCGTTGAATTTCAGACCATTCTTTTCGGACGCACATTTTCTCAAGCTCCTTTAGGAAATATTCATTATACAGTTTTTCACATTTTGCTCGGGCTGTAGCAAGAAGGGGCGTATTCGGGCCTCCGGATGATATTAACTCGCATGGTTACACAAACGAGATGAGCAGGTTAACGCTGTTGTAACCTGTGGTGACCGGCAGTGGACTTTTCCTCCACAGAACATTGCTTGGGGTCCTTTCGATTCGGGCTGCACTGTCACAGCACATGGTTAGTATCGTGAATGCTGCTAACATAACTGCATTGATTCCTTTTATAGGATGTCCTTTTGGCTCAACTGATATTTTTTGCTTCTTGTGTTGAACGTCATTTGATGTTTTAATCTGGGAAGGTTGATCGTTTCGTAACTTCATCTTCTTTGGAGGTGGGTCCTCTCTTGAACCTTCAGAAACCGCAGAGGTCGTAAGGGACATTCCTATTTTCCTCATGCTGTCTTCAAACTTGGTCTTGGGAAGTGGCTTAGTCAAACCATCTGCTGCTTGATCCTCAGTTGGAGTATACTTAATTGCAATTTCTCCATTTTCTACTTGTGTTCGGGAGAAATGGTATTTAACATCGATGTGTTTGGTTCTGTTGTGCATTTCAGGATTTTTCACTAAACGGATAGCACTCAGGTTATCTACTTCGAGCAGGGTTGGTTCTCTTTGGGAAATTGAGAGTTCCTTCAGAAATCTTCTTAGCCAAACTGTTTCCCTTGCTGCAGACGCCAGAGCTATATATTCTGCCTCGGTGGATGATATAGCCACGCATGATTGTTTTTGGCTACACCAGCTGATTGGGGTTTCGTTTAACTTGAAGAGAAATCCAGTTGTCGATTTTCTTTCTTCCTCATCGCCGGCGTAGTCTGAGTCACTGTGGCCGGTGAGGATGCAAACTTTATTTCTTGTGAAAGTGAGTCCAATGTTGGGGGTACCTTTAAGATATCTGAGAATTTCTTTTGCTGCCTTCCAGTGTGATGCATCGTAGCACGTCAAATATCGTTACAGTTTCGACACGGCAAACGCAATGTCTGGTCTTGTAACTCGGGCTAGGAACAGTAGCGCACCAATGAGTTCTCAATAGGGTAGGTTGGTGACTGAATTCTGGGCTGGTTGTAAGTTCACGGTTGCATGGGTACACTTGCTGTTTTGCAGTCTTCCATCTTGAAATCTTGCACTAGTCGATGAATGTAGTGTTCTTGTGAAAGTGTGATGGATCCAGAATTGTTTCTTCGAATTTCAATTCCAACGTATTCATCTGGGTCATTAACTTTTATATCCAATTGCTTCTGCATCATCCGTAGGAGATACTCAATGGATTCTAAGCAGGGTGAGACGATTAGTCCATCTTCGACGTAGAGAGAGAGATGCACTTCATGGTTCCTTATCACACCAGTGTAGACGCTGGGATCGCTTGCAATTTTCTTCAGTTGAACACTGGCTAGAAATTCACTGAATCGCTTGTACCAACACCGTGGGGCTTGTTTGAGTCCATAAATGCTTCTGTTGAGTCGGCAGACTGATTCCTTGTCTTGATTCTGAAATCCATCAGGTTGTTCCATGTAAAGAACTTCTTCCAGTTTTCCATGGAGAAATGCGGTCTTGATATCAAACTGTTTTATGTGCCTTTTTATGGCAGCTAATCCTATCAGCATCCTAATCGACTCGTAGCGGCATATGGAAGAGAAGGTTTCTTCATAATCGATTTCTTGTTGTTGCTTGTAGCCTTTGACTACTAGTCTTGCTTTGAATCGGTCTACAGATCCATCTAGGTTTCTCTTCAGTTTGAATACCCTTCGGTTTCCAAGTATCTTCACGTTGGCAGGCCTCTTTACAGCAGTCCAAGTATTGTTGATGAGATGGCTCTCCAGTTCCTCTTTTATGGCTTTTTTCCACTCTTGATGCTCGTTAGAGGTAGTCGCTTATTTATATGTCTTGGGTTCTTCAAGCAGAATGTTGACTTTTCCAACAAATGGCGCCTTCTTTCGTTCTCGGAGACGGCTTTCAAGAACTTCGGGTTGAAAAAATGCTTAAGGCTTCTTTTTGGGTGCTCTCTTGGTTGGGATTTTAAACGGTGAAGTGGATGAAAAAGGATCAAGTTTGTATCGAAAGGTTCCGTCTGGGGTTTGTAACGTTAATTTATTTTTATCTGAGCTAGAACTCGTGCCAGGTCTGGGGTCTTCATTTTTCTCTCCGTCAGTAATTGATCCATCTGCATGAAGATTGAAGATGTCGTCATCGTCTTCGGTAACTGAATAGCTGAGATGACCGTCTTCGTCTTCTGTAACTGAATAGCTGGGATCGCTGTCATCATCTCCGGAATCTTCGCTAGGAGGTTCTTGTGGCTTTGCAACTTCTTCTTTAGACTTGAATACTGGGTCGTCTTCTTCATGGAAGTTTACATTTCGGGCTTCGATGATCTTGCCACTGTCTTCATTATACAGACGAAATTTGCTAGTGACATGGGGGTCATATCCTACTAAAATCAATTTTTCTCCTTTTGGTTGAAAACCTGATCTCTTGATTCGAGGGATTTGTAAGTAAGCAGTGCACCCGAACTTTCGGATGTGCTCCAACGTGGGTTTTTTCTTAAAGATGATTTCATATGGGGTGATTTCAGGACATGGCTGCTTAGTAGGCGATTAAGAATGTAAACAGCCGTGGCCACCGCTTCCCCCCTAAGTTTATCTTCACAATTTGCATC
Organism: Allacma fusca; assembly: GCA_947179485.1. NCBI lineage: Eukaryota > Metazoa > Arthropoda > Collembola > Symphypleona > Sminthuridae > Allacma > Allacma fusca. Next base: position 41,332,585 of record OX359246.1, read on the forward strand.
GTTGAGCATTGTTCTAACGCTGTCCTTGACTGTTCTGATTTCGCGTTCAATTCTTCCATTGGTCTCCGGACAGTATGCAGCGCTGGTTTCGTGTACAATTCCTTTTTCTTCAAAGAACGTCTTCGTTTCATTGTTGATGATTTCAGTCCCGTTGTCACTTCTTACAAATTTGGTCTTTCTTCCTGTTTGGGTAGCCATGAACGACACATGTATGTATTTTATGTATGTATTTTAGGGGGTCCCACAACCAAAGTTATGGGACACTGCTCAGGCCATCAGTGGGCCCATTGCAGATTACCCTGTCGAACATGTTAATTTACGAATAGCATTGGAAGAGTGAGCATGGGATGTCCACTTTCCTGAATTTGCTTATCCGATTTCGTATCCCTAAGTTGCTATTTGGGCAACTGCTTCACTAAGATATGCAATCTACTCAAGTTATTTCAGGGGCTCCGGCTGCTATTCTACCAAGAGTAAAATGCAGGTGAGCCTCTGCACTTTATGCAGAACCTGAGGAATGTGCCAGATATTGGGACACTCACCCCCAAGTCAATACCTCAAGGCAATGACGTGGATTCGTGGTAATCACTGCTAAATCAAAATGTCACAAAAGCCTATGGGTGCAAACTACCCGGGAATCAAGTGCTGATTCGGTGGTGACAAATCACTAACAGCACAAGGTAGCGTTATGGTGCAAGACGCTCGCCCGGTAGACACTTGACAGCAGGGATCACAACTCTCCAAGCAGAGAGACTCGGGTGGTGGAGACAAAAAAAAAAAGAATTATGTGTCTCAAAGTTTTTATGCAGATCTGCCAAAAGATAAGGGAGCTCAGATGAGCACAACCTCACCTCTCGACAGTCCTGTAGCAACCATGAACGACACATAGTTTTGAATACATTTCTTCGCTTTATCTTTCGTTCTTAATGGGTAGACTGTTCTGAATCCGGTTGCATCATCCTTGAACAACAAGAAATAGATGGCTCCGCTTAGAGATGGCGTGGGCATTGGTCCAGCGAGATCCACGTGGAACATTTCTCCAGGCTTCATGTTTCTTCTGGTAGATGAGGTGGGGAATGAATTCCTTGTTGCCTTTCCAAGATGACATGGTTCACAATGAAATGTATCATCCAGTTCATTCTCTTTGATTCCTCGTGCAGCTCCTTTGCGAATTGTATTCTTCAGATACTTGATGTTGACATGAGCAAGGCGTTCATGCCATAGTTTGGCATTTGCTGCTTTTGCAGCAGTAGGGATCCGTCGGAACTGCATAGAGTAGCTCTGATCTTGGTATTTTGCTGTAAGGGTCAGTTTCCTCATGTCGTCGTGTTCGTAGAAACGAGTTTCCTTTGCGTTTCGTATAATCGTGAAACCTTTTTGGGCTAGAACGACTTCTGAAAATAGAGTTGCTGCACCCTTTACGTACAGGACTTCAAATAAATTGATAGGCATCCATTGGTTCTTCATAAACGCTTCCAATTCGATTCTTCTTGTTCCTTTTGCTAAGGCAGTTTTACCATCGGCAAGTTCGACCTTCTTCATGGTTGGGAAATCTTCATATTCGGAGAACCATGTAAGGTCTCCACACATGTGCTGTGTAGCTCCGGAATCACTTGTCCATTTTTCTTTGGTCCCTGTGTTCCTCTTGTTTTCACATGAAGGCCCTTGGGGTGTCATCACGGCTGTCTTCTTTGTTCGGATTCGAGTCCTTCTTCTTGCTTCTGCATTCCCGCTTCCAATGTCCAAGCTTACCACAGTTGTGGCATTTGGTCGTTTTCTTTAATGCGTTGATTTTCGTAGTCTTGTTGCTTCCATCAGACTTCTCAGGTTGTCTGTAGTTACTTCTTGATTGGAACGCCTTAGTAATCTGCTGATCTTCTTCGGCGGGTGCATTTGGTCTTGAAAGTTCCAGTTTCTTGAGTCTTGCCAGGAGGTTACTCATTGTTTGTGCTTGGTGATCGACGCTGTCCCATGCGTCCTTGAAACTTTGATACTTCTCTTCGGGAAGGCTTTCTACAATTTTCGTTACAATAGAAAGTTCCCCCATAGGAATTCCCATTGCTTCCAAACTTCTAGCGAGGTCTTCAATCTCCACGTAAGCTTGTACCAAGGATTGAGATTTCGCGATTTTATAGTTATAAAATCTTGCCATGGTCTGCTGGATGTTGAGTTGACTGGTGTCCGAATTTAGACTCGTCAATTTTTCGTAGATGTCTCTTGACGTCTGGCATCGATGGACGTGAATTAGTTGCGATTTGCTGAGGCTGAGAAGCAAAATGGCTTTTGCTTCATTATCTAGCTTGTCCCACTCGGCTTGTCTTGCTGGGTCGGCTTGTCCCGTTGGGTGTTCCCGCTGACCACATCATAAACTCCAGCGGCTCTTAGAACGACCATGATTTGCATGTTCCATAGAGAGTAGTTCGTGTCGTCTAGCTTCAGCATAGATCCATATTCCAGTTTCTTCGCCATTTCTTCGGTATGATTTCTTCAATCTTCCTTCTGGAATGGTTCCTCTGCTAGACTTGACAATGTTTCGTGATCGGTTGGCTTGAATTACTAGCGTGACTTCGGCGGTCCTCTGCTAGGTTTGACAGTTTTGTTATCGGTTGGCTTGAATTACTAGCGTGACGTCGACGGTCCTCTGCTAGGCTTGACAGTTTAGAGATCGGTTGTCTTGAATTACTAGCGTGACTTCGGCGGTCTTCTGCTAGGCTTGACAGTTTTGTGATCCGTTGGCTTGAATTACTAGCGTGACTTCGGCGGTCCTCTGCTAGGCTTGAACGTTTTGTAATCGGTTGACTTGAATTACTAGCGTGACTTCGGCGGTCCTCTGCTAGGCTTGACAGTTTTGTGATCGGTTGGCTAGCGTGACTTCGGCGGTCCTCTGCTAGGCTTGACAGATTTATGATAGGTTGGCTTGAATTACCAGCGTGACTTCGGCGGTCCTCTGCTAGGCTTGAAAGATTTCTCCAGGACTGATCGGCTAACTTGACGTCTGTTCCAGGGTTACTCGGCTAGTTTAGTGTCTTCTCCAGGATGCTTGGTTTCTGCTCCGGGGTTGATCGGCTAGCTTGATGTCTTCTCCAGGATGCTTGGTTTCTGCTCCGGGGTTGATCGGCTAGCTTGATATCTTCTCCAGGATGCTCGTCTTCTGGTCCAGGGATGATCGGCCAACTTGTCTGCTCAAGGGTTGTTCGTGCTAGCTTGACTTCTTATGCTGGGCTGCTTCTCCAGGGCTCTTCTTGCAAGCTTGATTTCTTCTCCAGGACTTCTTCTCCAAGGCTCAGGCTCCAGGGCTGCTCGTGCTGATAACGAATTGTGATTTTTGGTGGTGGAGAGAGAACTTCAGTCTGGGAGAGATGCTTTTCAACTAATTAATGTTTTATTCAGAGTCATTGGTATTTATACATTTTCAAATTACATGTTCATTAATGTGGGTACTTAAGTCAATAGTATGAGTCCCTGTGACATCAAAACATGTTTTGATGTAGGCCAGGACTTATCATGTTATTCGATTACTCATGTGTACTTAGCTTACATGTGAACTTCATGTGATTCAACTATTGAGAATACACGTACACAATATACAAAATAAGGCATGGGGCCCTTATTACAACAAATTCAGATGCAGGATAGAGCATTTCAGTGATAAAGAACAACCGGGCGAGTCGAAACAAAATTCACGAAAGCGAAGAAAACCAACTATGCGCTCCAAGTAGTTTACAGTTACAGTAATGAATTCGTAACACAAATTGGGGGTGTCACATCGTCTCTTAAGAATCATTTAACTAGGCGCCATAAGGAATTATTAACATTAGTCCGTAGAAGCTGTCAACATTGATTTCAGGGAGTTATTGCCTCGTGTTAATAATGCTTGCGAACTATGTGCAATAGTAATCTTTTGGATACTACTACACGAGAGTCACACAGGTGAAAACATTACATGCGTTCTGGATAATTTTAAATTAATGATTGGATAACTTCCTGGCTCTAACGACGGACAACGCTAGCAATATGGATATAATGTTTTCACATTTAAATAAGTTAGCAGCTGATAAATGTTCCAGTTTTAGTCCGGTTAATCACCGTGTCAAAATTTAATACATTCAAAGAAGAAACTGTAATCGCTATAAGAGCATCTCCGCGAGGACGTCAAATGTTTAAAAGGTTCTGTGAGGGCAGAAATATTTCAATTAAAATACTCGTTAGAGATATTGACGGTAGATGAAAATCTACTTTGCTGATGTTAGAAATAGCGCGCGAAATGAAGGTACCTTTAGAAATTACACTAAATTCGTACCCGGCACTTCAAACCAAAATCCTGAAGGATATGATTGGACCAACATTGATCTTCTTATTGAAATATTATCACACTTTCGTGAAGCTACTTTGGTTTTTTTAAATCAAAATGTTCCAACATTTTCACATACGTCTGCCATTGATTCTGCTTTGTTCAACCATTTGGAGAAATACATGCAAAGCACAACAACCTGGTCGTCGTAGAATTCAAACGAATCAAGCTATCTTAATTCGCTTCTAGAAGCATCAACTTCTGATTGAGAGAAACGCAATATATATAATCCTTTTGATTTTACTCCTGAGGGGTCCTCTTGTTTTTACGGTAGTCTAAAATATATTTTGATTTACATAACGCTGGACCTGGCATTTTAAAAAAATCGAATCGGAAGAAAGACTGGATATATAGTTGCAAGAAAACTATCGCTGATGTTTGGCGAACGAAATACATAGGATGCGAAGATAATTCCATTACTTATAACGTGGCGAATGAAACCAAGCCTTGGAAAGTTCGATTTTGGCAACGTTTTTTGTTCCGCATCATCTTCAAAACGAGCGTGTGAAGACGAGCTATATAAGTATTTAGGACAAAAGGTTGTAATTCCAGAATTATTAAAAAGGACGTTTTGGGTTTAGATGGGGCTTTGGGTTGGTGGAAGGTAACGCTCTTTGATTAGCTTATATATTGATTAAAGATGCATCATGAAGGACTATTTAAATATAAATGGGTTCGCAGATCCATGAGACTGAATTCTCACTCTTGGCAAAGATGGCGAAAGACTTCCTCGGAATTCTGGGCTCAGGAGGAAACTTGGAAATGAATTGATACGAGAATATCTGCGCTATAAAATATTGGGTCCTGAAAGTGAGGTGCTTTGTAAAATTTCTTGAAAATTCCAGAACAGCTAGATACGAAGAATTGTGTACTCCTTTTGCTTTTTTCTCAGGATACATTACATAATTACTCGTTGTTAAATTGATACAACTTAAAATGTGAAATAAAAAAATATTTTAAAATGAAAATGAAGCTAAATTTACCCCTTATGTTATTACTGTAGCCACCAATGGAACTTGTCCAACTTACCAGCAAAGAGGAATTGATTGACAAATTGGTTCCTATTATTAACTGCCAGAGGAAGGCTGTTACATAACTTTGGTCCTCTATTTTGAAACGAGGTATGGCGAAATGGAAATAAAAACAAATTAGAACCAGAATTCATGTCATATGTAAAATTTCAAGTAAATATAACTATTTGTTGATTTTCAGCTGCTGTTACCAATGATGAATCATAAAGCCGTTCTTTGTTTTTGCAGTTATTACATTAAGTTTTTATTCAGTCTATAGCTTTCACTTACAAGTGCACTACCGATCGGGTTCCCCACTCCATCCAGATTCCTCAGTTTTGATGCAATTAATAGGGGAGTGCTGTCATCAAGTTTATGTCTGAGAAGCTCTACTCCGGGGCCTGTGCCCGGAGTGTGTCCTGTGGTTTGAAACTCGGAGTGTGAAAACTTATGGCGTTCAAAGCAGAGTTTTGAGGAGATGTGATGTGCCCCGATACAATACAAACATATACAAGTTGTACATGTTGGGCAAGTTGTTGAGTGCATAGGCGGTAACATTCGTGTTGTGATAAGAGGGGAGATGTTGGAAATGTGATACTCCCTTGGGAAAAGTGTGAAGCTTCCGTAGATCCACCCTATAACTACATCCGCACGCAAACAAACCTACCTGACATGCAACCTGTAGTAGTAAATACTCCCTTGCACGTGCTTAGTTTCTACCAGCAAAATACGATACTCAATGACGACGTCAAGCCTTTTCCAACCCACACTCCTATGCTCTCCGTTCCCTTATGCACAAAAGTGTCTTTGAGAAGAAGTGGTTGAGGAAGCGGCTGGAAAACATCAAAGAAGAAACGTTGTTGGAAGATCACCGCGTCTTTGCCGACAGAGATCCCACGGGAATCTCCCGTAAATATTTACATGCGTCCTCTCTATATCTATATTTCGTGTATACTCAGATACATGTATACGCAATATATTGCGCAAACGCATTTGTCACTGATTGGTGATTTTTAAATAAATTGATTTGACCAGCTCAAATTTGTATCCGGGATTATCTCCCAAAAACATGTAAACACATATATTAGCCCTAAAAGCACCCAAGCAATCGCTCATTATATCTGATTGAGCATGTCTTCTCTTAAAAAATTTATTTACCTGATAATATTCCGCTACGTTAAAAAATCAAGGACCAAAATATCTCAATACAAAAGTCGATTCTGAACCTCCAAATCCAATAGAGTATTATTATTATTATGCGAAATTACCATCCGGATTTTATTAGCAAGGATGTTTCCCAATTCTCCGGGGGAAGCTCACTCAGCAGAAAATTAGCATCTTAGTAAAGTTATACCTCTGATTAAAATTAGTTCCATCCAACTCCTCCACGTTCCTTAGAAACGACATTCCAATAGGATATCTATAGATACTTGATAAGACAACATTCCCATTGCATCTAACTATTTATATGTATGTATCTTAATAGTAACTACGGGGAAATTCCGGGAAATCTCAGGTAATAACGTCCCCTCCCACGTGGTATCCCAAAAGTTTAATCAATAGTTTCATCAACCAGCTCCATCATAAACTTTCCCAGGCATTTCCATTCTTCCATCCCAACTTATTATTTTGGCTGCTGGAGAAGCTCGAAGAACAAGAAAAAATCACTTGTACGTATCTTCTAATCAGAGCCTGTATCTTGTACGCTCCCTGGCTTATTATTATGCAAGTACATATACATACATAGCCTAACTCGGGGAAAGTCCCCATATGCGTATATATCCCCCTACATTAGAAATATGCTCACCTCCAAAAAAAAAAGATCCATCCATATCCCAACGAACAGTGTGAACGAGATGTATAATTGAGTATTTAATTACCTTACTGAGGGAGAAATTCTAAAATTCCTACTTCTAGTATTACCCTCTTCCTTCCCCTCTACCTTCCCCTCTTCTATAGCTGTTCATTTCATATATCGTCTTTCTTACCCTCGTCTCCAGTACTTTCACTTTCACTCTATGTACATAATTACATTTACTTATGTATCCACATGCACAGGGGCTAGTGGGAAAGTTCCTCCTGTACTTTCCCCTGTAATGAAGTGCGTGTGCTGGTGTTGTATGTCTTGGGCTCCTTTTTCCTTTTAACTTGCTTTTTTTCCCTGGTCTACGTATATGGATGCTTCCGTGTTCCCCTGGAGTGGAAATCTCCCTGTAATCCGTCATGAATAATTAATACTTAATTAAATTACTCCTTTCTTTTGTTCGTCCCTTGAAAAATGCTTGGATCAAGTTTTGTTTCATTTACGCCTCACCATTCACCATTCATTCAATTTCGTATCTCTGTGCGTATTTATATGAATATATTATATAGTTAGACCCTATGAAATATCTACATATAAATTCATGTAGATCATGCAGAAATGTATATGTACATATGTAAATATATTATCTAAATTTATATGTATTGGGGTGCATTTTATCCCTCAAAACCCAGACCTTGTCCCAGACTATTCCGGGGGCCTTGACGGAGCCGTATAAGAAAATGCACTTCTATGAATACTTTTGCAGAGGGAAAGAATGGGACGCACGTGGTGCTAAGCCGTCTCATGATGATGGAAATGAAGCAAGTGTGGAAGACAAAGACATTTATTCCAGATGCCAGGCGCCAACCTATATAGGAGTCTCTCCTCCTATAGTATGAATATGTGGCTATGTAAGTGTTTTCATTTTCCGAGCTTTTAAATATGAGGATGTTTCTCATCCAGTCCCTTCCATGTATGTACATATGTACATGCATACGTACAGGCGGAGAGAGCCTTCCCTACATTTTCCCATCAAAGTACTGTTTTATATGGCCCTTTGGTATGACAACTCTCATGTACCTGTAAAAGTTCCTCTCAGGACTTATGCTCTCTACACTTTTGAAACATTCTCCACACATGTGCATATGACTGTACACAGTCACGGCCCTTCCGAGTAGCAATATCCCCATCCTATATCTATAGAATAGCAGACTAAAGTACGTATAGACACAGTCGCTTATTGGAGGGAAAATCGGGAGACAGGGGAAATATAACGCGGAGTATAACTACATCCAGGCTTCAATCCATTTCATACATCGGAGGAGACGTAAACCGGCTCGTCAGTTCTCTCTCGCCCTCCAAACTAGGAGGTTCTCTTTTTCTGTGGCTACTCTCGAAAAACTGGAGTAAGCTCTTCTCTAGACTCAGTCAAATCTTGAAGACACTTTGAAACCACTACTTGAATAGAACAGTTTTCTCAAATATACAATTCTTGCCCTTAACAAAAAAACTACACTTGATTTATTACAAATAAATTAAATTGGTTAAAATTCTAAAAACGAATAAATTCCAAAAGCAAAGATCTAAAATCCTGTCAGTTTTTTTATACTTGACTCTATTTTTGTGCTCATTAAAACCCCATTATTTTCCTTAGACTTGGTGCTGGTTTCTTAGGATTTGTTATTCCGTTTGGAACTTCGTTCGTCCCTGCAAGAAGTTACAATTCTCACTGTAATAATTATTGGAGGCGTGCTGACAACTTGTAGAAATATTTGAGGACAAGAGGTTGGGAGAAAGGGATTGAAGATTGAGCAGAGCACGACACACACACAATTGATAAGTATAAGTGACGAAGACCAAACTCTAAATTTAACTTTGGCTGGTGATGATATTCCCCCTCATTGCTCCTCATTTGCACAAGTGTGTTCCACTCAATTCACTCAAAGTATTTCTGTTCTACAAAGTGTGAAATTCTTGTGGGAGAGAGAGAGAGAGAGAGGGACGGAGGGAAAAAAATAATAACGAGGATTCCGAGAGACAGAGACAGAGACAGAGAGAGAGAGAGAGAGTTCTTGCAGCGAAACGTAAGTTGTCTTCTCCATCAAATCGTCCCTGCAGCTGCTGTCTGTATAATGTGGAAACATTTCTAATGTAATTTCCCGTTTGTGCATAGCATCCCGTATATTTTTCAAAAACATCCCATACAGTTCCGCACGGGTGCTTTGCAAGCTTCCTATAAGCCAAAACAGTCCTGTTGTTGTGAAATCGGGTCATTTAAATTGCCATGTGTTTGGTGTAAGGGAGCACAAAAATTCTACCGGAGATTTTATATCTATAATAATTCTTATATATGTATAAATTTATATATGTAGATACTTCCACACAATTATATTTTTAATTATTTAAAGTGTACTTTCAAAAGTCATACATGTATTTTGAAACTCTGGAGCATTTCTGGATGAAGTTAATGGATTTGAGTGGGCATGGATCCATTTTATGATTAGGATTTATGCTTTGGTCAAATGCTCCATAAAAAAACCAGTGAACAGGGCAACCTGACTGCAAAAAACTAGGATTGTCTTCAGGTAACAATTATTATTATTATAGCTGACATGCCTGTAATTCCTTGGTTGTTATTGGACCAAACAAATAGGTTACATTTCAGGTGTTTTAGTGAAATACAGATATTGGGCTAGTTTTATAATAGGACTGACATTACTAAGCTACAAATGTCATTAGAGTTATAAGCCTAATAAAGCTTAGGGTCATATTTTGTGAGGATGATCGCAAGCCGGCCACTCCAAAATTAATGTTTCACTCTCGTCTAATATTGTAAGAGCATTAGAAAGTTGTGCAGTCTGTACTACTCCCATCTCAAATTTTTACTGCGGCTCTGGTCTTTACGCCAGGTGAATGCTAAAAAAACTGAGCTGGAGCTCTCTTGCTAGGTTCATAGAGCTGGGGTAATTGGTGGGATCTGGGAAGTTAGAGTGTGACGGATCAAGATGATTATGTAACACTTGGGCCGTCGAGCTGAGGTACATTGGCCGGAGGAAAAGACAGTATGTATAGATACATATGTATATATGTATGCTCCTGCACTTACGTAATAAGGTATTTATGCACATGTATGTATCTACATATGTACATAACGTGCCCAGACATACATCAAGTGCATTAAGTAATCGCAATCATATAATTCCATACATTGGTACACACATAAAAGATAACTATGCCATTGGGCAATAAAAACAAGCGTAAAAGTTACTCAGTTTGCACGTGCTCAGGCCCAGCTCCCATAAAACAGCTCCTGGAACATGTGTACGGAGCCATGTTTGCACACATGCAGATTTCCTATGTACTTCAGCTATCTCCTCTCAAATAAAAAGGTTTTTACAGCACATTTCAATTCAGGACCTAGCCGGGTCCTGCCTCTTTGCTGTAGGACACACACCCACACAATTATTCCCAGTATGCACCCAGAACTATATGTACCTAACCAGGATCCCCTATACTATATACTGTAAAAAGGAAAGATATAGAGGTAAATGTCTCAAACCCTCGTACAAAACCTGGTTGGATTTAAACCTGAATTATGTATCTTTATGTTCGGCCCTATGTATTTCCTCGTGACTTAATCCAAGAGTGAAAGTTACTTTTCTTTATGGGACAAGGAACAGCACAATGGTGGGAGTCAGAGTTGTAAATACAGGTTTAATTTTTGAAGCACTCCGGCTCTCTGGTACTCAGTAGTATGTAGCTCTCCAACATAATTTTTTCCCAGTTCGGTCAAATAAATTCCCTGCTCCAGAATCTATCCAATGTTATACTTACCCACACTTTTGAGTGCATGTATGTATCTACTCCGGAATGTACTTGTGTCACTCTGTGGGGGAAGTTGAGGAAATCATGGGGATTTTTAGCACTGTGCATGCTCCTGACGTTTATATGCTCCAGCTCTACTTTTGAGATAGGTTCCAGCCCCAGCTTTAAAATTCTGGAGATAGATCCATGTTTAAAAATTTAGACACGGGCGGCTGCACCCATAAGCAAGCCCTGTCTGTACAGTGCACCCCATCTATAATGAACTTCCATTTGAGAGAATTTTCTCGGAGAAATCATTGAGGCATATTCCCGCACATTTACTGCAGTGCTAATTCTTTATTTTATTTTTTTGGTAAGAGAAGACCATTCCCACAATCCCGCTCCTTTTATACATGGGGCAGCTCTCAGCGAAAAAGAGAGAGAGAGAGAGAGAGAGAGAAAAAGATTACACTGTGGAGTATGCCTTGAGCTCTCTCATGTGTAGATATACGAACATGATCTACGACTACTTCTATATTCATTATGGACGTATAGTGCCCCTATCATGTCCAAAGCCTGGGTGCACTAGTTTCGACATGCATGCGAAAAATATGTGTCAGATTCATGCCCATGATAGGTTGTATGGACCCGGGTGAGGGATACAGTTCAAAAGATAGGATTTCCTACAAGAATGTATTTGAAATTTGATCCTTTGAGGGGTAATAATTTAGTGCATTGCGGACTATACTGTAATGATGGGAGGTCTGGGAGAGGCTGCAGTTTTTAAGCAGTACAAATCCCCTGTAAGTGCATGTAACGTAGTAGTCCCGGAACTACAACAACTAGAGCAGAGAAAAATATGGGAGTACCTTATGAAAGCCCCAGACTTGAGACATGCCGGCTTATCTATGTACATATATATGTATCAATGTACATGTGTATAAGAACCTATCTATAGATACCTAGATATGTATGTGCATGAGAGTCCATAAACAAGGCATGGATTGAGAGGTACTTGAGAGGAGGATAGAGCCAGGAATAGTAAAAGTCCTATGAGGCTGGATCCTGCCGGAAAACACTAACCATATTCCGGGAGAGATCGCTTACAAATGGATGTATTGGTAAGAGGAGATGTAGTCATAGAGGGAGAGGTATCTAGTCATGTACTACACAGGATAATCTAATAATCTGAGTTGAGTGCATCAAAGCAATAATCGTCAACCTCAGTATCAAGTATTTCCCCTCCCCATAATGCCACCGCCAACGTTTACTGCTATCTGTACATTCCCTCCTTCTCCTTTCCTATACTAGATCTCCATTGCTCCGGGATTGCACACATAGATTATTGCCCAAGGATTGAGTTCGAGTAACAACAGCAGAGACAGTGTATTTATATAAACTTAGGAATATCCCCATATAAGTATTTACTACCCCAATTTTATAGGAGTATCTATTTGGTAAAGGAGAGGGACGGGGAGGGAGGAAAAATTCTTACCCGCACTAGTAAATACCATCCATCTATTTGTTGGATTTTCCCAAGGATCCGTACACAAGGTATAAGGGTAGATACTTATAGATTCTTGTATAAGACTTTCCCCAGGAAAATAACACAAGGATGAGCCGCCCATCCCCACAATAACTTTTCCTACATTTTCCCTATTTTTTTCCAGACCAGTCATTTTTTTCTTGTTTTCAGTGACTCAATCAGACAATATACGGAAGACACATCTCTGTCCTTACTTATTTATCCCGACTACAAATGCATTAGAAAATCATTACTTGTTTCCATAGGGGAATAAATCAGAGCTACTTCTGTCGTCTCCTTTCTCCTCACAAACACACACACACACACACACACACACACACACACACAAACACACATACAAGCGAAGGAACCACCTATCTCAGAGCATCCTCACAAATAAGGAATGTCATCCTATATAAATATTATAGTTCCATGCACTCACTCTATGAAAAACAAATTCTAATCCCGGGACATACTTTCCCTTCAAGACTCTCTCTCTCTCTCTCTCTCTCTCTCTCTCTCTCTCTATGCATCTGTATCTATTATTTTTCCAATTCCCTTCAGACTTATTTCGTTAGAGGGAGGATGACGACTTTGACAAATTGTGGGAAACTTGTTAGCTTCTCCCGAGTACATGCTCCTGTATGTAGCTACATACATTTGTAGATACTACTACATAAATTCCAAATTTCCAGAGTTGATCACATATTTTGGTTTTGTCCTATATATGTATATGTATGTATAAAATCTACACTGGAAATTCTATCCCACTCAGACATGGAAATTAGGAAAAATGTCCTCTTCAAATGCATGCAAATTGAGCCGGGGAACTTTCCCCGGTGAAAGTGGGGAAAGTTGTGCCAAAGGAGACACTAAGGGGTTTTATATGTGCATACATATATGTATGTATGTATTCTATGCATATCTAGCCATACTCAAGCATTATGAGGCTTTCATTAGGAACCGTACCAGCATGGAGGACATCCTATGCTCCGGCAATTTTTGTAGTGTCAGTAATTATGCATAGGATTTACACCCAGGGTTTACTTACAGTGTGGGTATTATGGGGAGTTCCTCCTGGAAATTCCTAATGTCTAAAACCGGAGGACGAGGAGGAGATTACAACAGGAGGAGAGTGTGAACTACGGTAACATTAGCTATCATTAGGAGGTATACACAATTAATAATTCGCAGAGTCTCACCATAGCCATTAGGACCAGGCTCTACCCAGATAATCACCATCTTTACCGTAATAATCGTCGATGAGAGACTTCATAACGTGGATAATTACAGGCCTGGAACCCTCCAACTTGTTCCCGTTGTTTCGTTCTGGGTCAGTGCTGTTAACTCCAATGCTCCTCTAAAAAGTGTGAACATTCCCACCAGCCTTGTTCCGTCGAGGGCTAATTGTGCTTGTCTACAAAGAGCCCCGACAATGATACTGCATTAGAATATCTACGTGGACGGACGCCAAAGTCCCGAGGATTTTCTTTCCTTATATCCAGAAGCTAAAATGTGACGGTACTATTTCTAATATGGACGTAACAGAGAGAGAGAGAGAGAGAGAGACAGAGAGAGACAGAGAGAGAGAGTTTTTGGCACATAGTGACTCCATATTTAGTAAAAATTGCTCCGGTAAGAATATATTTATGGAAAGAAAACAACAAGGTTCTTTATTCGTTGTCACATCAGCTGGGAGGGAGAAGATGTAATTCCATGGAAATATGTACACATTTTGGAAAGTGGAGTGTACATAAGTCAAGGCTCTCAACTAGGGATGGGATGAAAGAATAATAAATAGACATTGTTATTGCAACTTGTGCCTTACGAGATAAACAATTGAGTTCCGGACGCCTCCTGACATAATTTAACGGATAATGATGAGGCCCGGGGAAGGCTTGGAGGAGCCAAAGAGGAGAGGAGAGGCAGGGGAGAGAAAAAAACCTTGGGAAAACAAGGAGTGGAAATCGTAAAAATAATGAACGATCCTGTCAAAAGTTTAAATAGTGTCCCAAGTCGCTCGTATCCCGCACAATAAGGACCAGCCCTGTCGTCCCCATCCTATAAAGTCCGTATCGGGAGTTTGTATATATGTACATATGTATGTATATCTATCCCCGACGTTCCTGTAAACTGACTCCGGCTTTTCTCAGCTCTTTATCCTCCAACTCTCACACTTTACTCTCCCAAACTGTAACCAACACGCCAATGACTTCCCAGGTGACAGATAAAACATCCCTTTTGACAATGTACACTCCTCACCAATATATTATTTACTTATGTATATCTCCAACAATTCTGCATATTATCTCCTTCGGATCTGATGGAGTATATATATTTGTATGCTCTACTACTGTGTCACACAAAATAACCCATAGTTCCTTTGACTATCTATTTTATTCCCATCATCTTTTTTAAAAAAAAAAAAAAACAAACAACTGTAGTACAAATTTATTCCCATGAAAGTATCTTGCCCCAGTTTTTAATATATACTTCACCGTACCCAATTATTATTTTCGAAATGAAATATGAGTTTATTTAGCTATACTTTAGAAATTATTATAAAAATAAATTAGAAATTATTTTACTGGATGTACCTCCAGGAGGTTGTAACCACCTCCGTCTTGTTATATTTAACTCGGCAATAGATCCACATACACAGTGAGCTCTTGATATTTTTTGCAAAAGCATATCTACATTTGCAAGAAAAAGAGTTGGGATCCAATTAGATTATTCAACATTGTAGAGAAAAATTACATGGGAAGAAGTGAGCCCCGTATTTTGGGAAAGAGGGGAGCAGCGGAGTAAATAGATTTCGAAGGTAAAATAATAATAGGGAAAGTTGTTAAGACAGGAATATTGTAGTAAGGAATGATGCAATTTGGAGGAGGAGAAGGTTTTGAGCAATACTCCACCCTGGGTCTGTGAATATTTAAAGACAAAAACTTTTCCGCTCGAGAAATTTTAATGAAATAAAGTTTATCCGGGGGTTCATTGAAATACAAAGCTGGACTCAATAATATAAATAACTACATATTAGAGCATGTGGCTCAAATTGAGAAAGTTGAGCTGGAACTTTGAGGCAATAAAAACAATGACGAAGCTTGCAAAATTTATGGACTTCCAGAAGAGAGAGAGAGAGAGAGAGAGGAAAAAATTTTTAAGTGCGTGCTCTTCATAGGTTTTCCAGTACCACAGAGTTACCTACACATACACATACACATTCATACATACACAAACACAAACACACACACACACATATGGATTCCCGTATCTAATTACATATGTATCAGCGTTCATATATCCGAGCCATTACCGGAGTAGAAGGTATGTATACACTGTCCTGTGGTTACATTCCCTGGGAAAGTTTTATGTACGGTCATGCAAAAAGTAAGATTAATTTTCAAGCGGAAATTACAATCGAAATTATTTATTGGACTGTGGCTCGCAAAACCGTCCATGGGTGTAGGGGAAGCTCTGGGTGTAGGTTCTGGTAGACATATTTACATGTACATGCATACATATGTATGGGCATGTGGACTGTTGTTTAGGTTTGTATAGGTATGTGTCCTTCTATTTACGTGCGGTTCTTGACTCAAGGAAAATATTTGTCCACTTGTACCGTCCCCTCATTCTGGGAGAGGGAAGTTATGTACATAAATGGAAGCCAGGGACGGAGTAACTAAGACACGGTGTGGTTGAGACGAGCGCTCTGGTCGCACCACTTCTTTCTTGCGTGCTCCTTCATCGCTGGTCGCGGTCATCCAAATGGATTCCATTCAAAGCCGAGGGAAAATCTAGGAAGGTAGTAAAAAACTGGACGGGGAAGAGTGAGAGAGAGAGAATGAGAGAGAGAGAGAGAGAGAGAGAGAGAGAAGAGAGTTACTGGAGTTGAGGGAAAAAAACAAAAACAAACATTGACTTAAATATTTGAAGAGGTCGAGAGAGAGAGAGAGAGAGAGAAAGAGAGAGAGAGGGAGTGAGAAGAAAACCAAGAGGAAACATCCATTATGTTTTATTTCTATTTCTCTGGTGGATTTGCGCCACAAAAACTCCTCCCGTCCTAGTCAATAAGCTATCCCTAACCTCAACGTGTGCGAGACTCTGGAATATTTTCCATTCTTTCATATGCACACAAGGCCGGTCCTGATACCATCAACTCTCTACCATTGCCAGTCCATTCCCCTGACAAATTCTACTTATTATTTGCTAAATCCTCTTCAGACGTTTGCTCTCTCTCTCTCTCTCACTCACTCTCTCTCTCTCTGTAGCAAATATGTACCTTATGTCAAGCCTCTCTCAAGTCCTTCATAAACTCAAGCTACTTCCATGTGTGTGTTTATGTCTGTGTGTGTGTATGTGTATGTGTGTGTGTTTATGTCTGTGTGTGTGTATGTGTATGCGTGTGTGTCTGTACAGAGAAATAGTACAACAACACAGTATACCACAAGAGCCTAGTCCATAGTCAAACCTGGGGCAGAGATAGTAAACCAAAATACACAATTATGATTTTACTCCACTCGCACGTCCAGGAGCCTCAAATCACCCAAACGAAGGTCCGGGTCGTTAATAATTCAAGGGGAATAGCACATTAGGCACTTTCATATATAGATGATCGGAGCCTCCATTGTTTCCCAACTCTATTATTTAATATATCGATACATCGTCAGGGCGTACGCTGGAGCCTCTGCATGTGTTTATGGAATCATGGGCATGTGTAAAGGTAGAGCAGGCCTTATCTCCAGATGTAGCAGGGGAAACTACAGTGTGTAGTACTACAAAAGAAACAGATTCATCTCCTTAGTCTAGGGCTCTATAATCCCGACTGCGGCTCGTATTTCGTAGCTGAGATTCCCTCTCCCAAATGGCCGCTCTTGGATGAGGTCCCGCAGGCAAATAATTCTCACAAAAAGGTGTTCCTACTAATGGACTTCCGCCGACTCAATGGAGAAGACCGACAGGGCCACTTGTACCCCCATTGAAATAAAATATACAAGCGTTTCTACTGTATATCAACTCACATAGAAATAATTTTCAAAATTAAAACTTACAATTATTTGGAATTATTTCAGATAATGTGACCATTGGCAGATGATTGGCAGGAGAGCAGACTAGGACCGGAGAAAGTACTGGGGCTCTTACGTTATAAAGAGAAAGTCCCTCAAGTGCTGGAAAACAAGATATTTACTGGGAGGGGGGAAGATTTCCGTGGGAGTGACTGTGTGAGAGCTTTAATTATCTACTTGGGAAAAAATCCATGCCCTGTCCATATACACTCCTTTCCCGAACATCATAATTGGGAGAGACTCAAGTGCGAACATGAACATGTGTTCTGGAGGTTGGGGTCCTACGTAAGGCTCACATTACCAGGGTAGGCGGGGATTGTTGTAGAGTGTGTAAGTGCACGGTGTGGCTGGGCTTGGAGGAGACACAGTAGAGGAGTACAAAAGCCCATTGTATGTAGATACATAGGCTTTACCTCGCTTTCACACTTGATGCCCTCAGAGAAAGCACAGACTTGATAATCCAAAAGGGAAAAGGGAAGCTATCACTGGAAAATGACAGGGGAGATGAACTAATACCTTCGATATACATCCACTCCGCTGAGTCATACATAAATCCAAACTAAGGAGAAATAGAGCAAATTTATACGGACCAAAGGTGAAAGCCCACGTGGGGTGTTGTTGTACCTTCCGTCATTTCCGTTGAGGTTTCAAACCCAGTGGATTTCACAGTTGAAACCCACATAAGCACTGAGCCTTAAAAAAAACGACATCCAACTCTTGTGTTATAATTTCCGGGAAGTTTTGATAGATATAAATATAGAGATACATGGGATGAATATCTGGGAGGAAATATAAATACAACTGTATATTGTGTGGAACAACACTGGATTTCCCTTCCCGCCTCAACAACTGCCACCGCCCTTTATCCCCCTGATACACAAGAAGAGGCACACACACACACACACACACACAAAAGTCCTCCGTGTGGAGCCAAAGGGAGTTCAAATGTGAAAACCTCTTTTCTCCAATAAGCGTCTACTGAAGTAGATTAATTGTAGCTGGACCGCAAACATTTGCCCGAATCTGCGTAATACTTGAAAGGGCCCAACCTGCACGTAATACCCATACATGGGTGGAGATAGCCCGATCACAAGAAACCAGAACTATGACACCAGCCCCACGTCACATGATTATGAGTTAAATCCGTCGACGCTATCTCTCTGTAACACTCAACTCTCCACACACAACATCCATCCCATATGACATGCCTCTAAAACTCAAATACAGATTTACAGTCAAGCCCCTTCCGTCTATACAGATTAATCGGCGTCTACAGATTTAAAGCAAAGATCCGCAAATCACTCAAAATCAGTTGAGAGGAGCAGAGGGACAGGAACGCCTCAAAATTCCAAATGCTCAAATATCCGCAGTGAGTCATCATTAATTATACGGATTTCTACAAATAGAGTCCCCACTTTCTCCACCACACTCCGCACCCCCCCCACCAACCCACTCTCCCTAACATTCCAAATACTTGACAGTCTCCTAGTCAAATTGAGTGATCAAAGTTTTAAATTAAACTAATCAATCCCGACAAACTGACTAAAGCCAGAGTTACAGTACAACAAATCCAATGGGCATGGAACTAGTCCCCATTTGTTATAGTGCTCAAAAGGAAACCTCTACTTTCACCAATTCTCCCTGAAGACTTCAAAAAAGGTAAATACTTTTTTTTCCTTTTATTTTTTACCTTGGAGAAAGTTTGATATTTACGTGATCCGATGGAGTATAAATATACATGTAAATGTACGTATCTGTATGATCGAGAGAGACAAAAACAAATAAGAGAGAAAAAAAAAGCATTTCCGGGTGAAAGCGGGTGAAAGCCGGGTGAAGAAAGCCAAGGCTAAAAAAGAAATATTATTTTTTTTTGCAGTGGACAATAGATGGGAATAAAGCTATCCGTTGATAAAACAAGTGTATAGTGCTGAAATGACAAAAATAAAAGGAGGAATTTCCTTTTTGTAAATTCAGGGAGGACACTGACTGACTGTCTGTCTGAGAGCCAAGAGAAAAAGGCGATTGACAGGAAGGTATAGCTCCTGGACAAAAAAAAGAGATTTTTGTGATGGAAAGAGAAAAATAGCAAATCTGATGAGCATTCATTTCTGCGATGACAAACTCCGTTACTTTCACCACTCTCACCACATGTAGACCTCCTTGACAAATAAATACTAAGCCCACTTTACTCAAAGGTATCTTTTTGTATTGGAACTGAAAAGGGAACAAAAATACTGGGCTTTTTATTTTTTGTTTTTTTTTTGCAAAGGATAGCAATTGTTTGGAGTCTACACTATGAGACTGTATACATAGAAAAATAAATCTATAAATAAGTACATATATACATATATACTAGTGGAAAAAACAAAGCCAAGGCAGGGCTGACACAAAGAAGACAAGAGGTTGACACACACATGGATTTACAATACAAGCCCTTAAAATAAAATAGATAAATCGACAATCCTTTTCTCTCAGCCTGTATCAGTCCATTTTCAAGCCCTTGAGCAGTGTTCCAGGAGAAAGGAGACAATAGAGGGAAAAATATAGAGATGGAGATACATATATCTAGGGTTAGGACGACCCAATGCCTTTTTTTCAGATTGAGGATGACAATACCAAACAAAACAACTATGAAAGTAAATACATAAGAGTAATCGGGAAATAAATCCAATTCCCTATCTCTCTCTCTCTCTCTCTCTCTCTCTCTCTCTCTCATTCCTCTTGATCAATAGAAGAGAAAGAAAAGACTGGAGAAAACAATCGAGTCGGAAATTGGTCCTTGCTATAGTCCTATGTGGAAGGACTGAGAAAAAAAATCAATTTGAACAAAAACACAGTCTCTATGCAAATTCCCTCCAAGTATAGTCTATTAATGTACACACAATACATTTGTCATCACTTTGAATTTGTTTCCCATCATAATTTTTCTCCGTCCATCCTCCTCCTCCTTCACTCCTGAACATTACAGGGTAAACGCTACGGTCACCTGGTGTATCCATAGATGCTTCCCCTGTAGAGACTTTGGATATTGCTAGTGATCGATACTGCACAAAAAAATTGGGGGAGTGAAAGGAAAACTCCCTATATGTAAACGTTTGGGTGGAAGTGATAGAAAGCATTTCCATATTTGATTCCTCTCCTTCGACGTATTTTCCAACTCCTGTACTCTCCCTAGTTATATTTAATAAGAGAGTCTGGGATCCCCGGCGTGTATGTGTGTCTTCTTTCTCTAGAACAAAACCCATGGCGAGCTAACTATAAAAGCTAATGTAGGGAAAGTAGGGAGTAACCATTAGTTAAAAATAGTCAAAGGAGAAAGCATAAGGAGGAATTATGGGGGGAAGTTCCTTCAAATGCATGCTTACATTTATAATGCAAGAGACAACTCACCATTTTCTGTAGTGTATATAATCCAGGATGGAAATTATTTGTGAGAGGAAGAAAAAGAAGGGAGCTCCTAGGACTACAACTGGGAATGCCCGCCCTTGAGTACTAATAGGCAAAAAATAATAAACGTCGGCCCTCCAAATTTTCCTTCATTATCGTGTGCTCAAGCATTTGGCTGCTGGATGGATCGGGAGATGATTGAGGGGAGTGGAGATGTTGCTCAGTTTTTCTTTTCTCCCATGCATCCCTGTCACTGGGATCCAGAGATTATTATTATTATTATTTTGTATTCACGGCTCGTCTCCCCATTCTGCTACAATTCCACACATTTTTAGACTTGTCCTTACCAGTCAAGCAGGAGCGCATTTCAATTTCAAATTGTTTAGACAGAAGGAAAGTGGTGTGGAAGGAAGACGTTCCCTTTGAATTGTAACTTTTGTACTGGGGCAAACTGTACAGTATATTTCAGTAAAATGGATAATTTCACAAAGCACTGGTGAGAGTATTTTAGGAAATCATTGTAGAGATGATTGGTTTGGGTCTGAATACATTGAAAACATTAATAAAAGCATAAGAGAAAACATTGGTGAAAGTATCGGAGCAAGTACTGGTGAAAGTACAGAGAAAGTACTGGTGAAAGTATCGGAGAAAGTACTGGTGAAAGTACAGAGAAAGAATCGGAGAAAGTGCCAGAGAAAGCAAACAAAATTAGTAACGACTTCAGTGCTAAAACACTGAAACCTGTGCAAAAATCATTGGTGAAAGTACAGTCGAAATTTTTGACAAAAGTATTCCAGTAACATTTACAAGGTTTCGCTAAAGAGCGTTCAGGTAAGGAGCACTTGGAAACTGGAAGTTTTTATCCAATTCATCTGTACTACTTCTACAGATGGAATCTAGGGAATCTGTCATACAAGGCACACGAGATTGCCCAATGCCTCTCCCTCCTAGCAAGTGCCAAATCAGTAGTTTAATTTCCCAGGAGTTATTATAACCGAGAAGCGATTATGATGACTGGGAAGAAAACTTATACAAAAATAAATTCCCGCATGAAAACTTGAGCCTAGTGAATATTTATGTCCGGAGTAGTCTGAAAGACTGTGGTTACATTCAAATCCTTGTTTTCCCCGGCCCCTTTCCCCACACAGCTTTCCCAAGAAGGACGCCCAGCGTGTTGTAAAAGGAATGGGGGAAGAGAGAGAGAGAGAGAGACAGAGCGGGTTCTTAGAAGAAAGGGATGAACAATGAGAAGATAAGGAAGACGTGGGATGAGTGTCTTCTTCAAACTCTCCTTCAATGCTTGTCTCAAGTGATTTTTTCCCATCTTATTTCTCTCCTCATTCCTATATCTATATATATCCAGATTCTTTTATTTTTTCCCACACAGAAAGAGAGAGAGAGAGAAAAGAGGAAAAGGAAAAAAAGGAGAAAATCCCTTTTCTTTCATTTGACATTCCGCATCATATTTTATAGGCTAGCTATTAAAGTCTTTTGCCACACACACACACACATACTGCAATAATTCCTTTTCTTCACCATTCCAATTGAGATTTATAACGACCAAAACACTTTCCCTTTGCCGTTCTCCCTCCAGACTCTATCCCTTCAAGAGAAAGTCCGGGGAGTGTAGGAATTAGATATTTGCAAGCAAATAGGAATTATTTTTTTACCTCTTGTTCACCCAATTGGAAGGAATTATCAAACTGGTATCCATGTTTCAAATGTCCCTGCTCTTCCGGGCGAGGAGGGCTTCTTCTTACTAAAAAGGGAATTCTCGAAAGCGAAAGCCAGGATCCATAGTGTGGATTGCTGCCCCATTGCATTGAGTTGCTGCAATATCTGCGAAGGTGATAATGATAAAGATGCGAGTATAATAGAACCCCGAGACAGAGACAGTAGTGAATGGAGCTGAAAGTCATTGAGGAGATTAAGCGGATGAGATAGTACTGCTATTACATGCAGGCTTCATGCGTGCCCAGGTTTACTATATGGAAGCTATAACCCTGGAAGTCCATAGCATTGTCCTCTATCTTTCTTATAACGTCTTGACTATACCTTCCCTATAATGTTCCTGTGTACGAGGCCCCTGAAGAATCTCTTGTAAATACACTCCAGCTTTCCCTACCTACTCCGAGACGGTTCTCCGGTGTCGTTCCTGTTCTTACTGTGTGTGTGTGTGTGTGTATGTCTACAGTGTGTATGTACATATGTATGTGTGTGTGTGACTGTGTCTCTGAAAGTTATAGAATACTTTGTCTAATACATGACGCTACTGTTCACAGTCCCGTTTATCTCCACATAGAAACTCGCATAGGAAAACTAATAGAGTAAAACAAGGCTGATACAGGGAATCCTGACAACTGATTCCGGAAAATCCGAGAGCACTGTTACACACAGAGAGGAGGTGAAGCCCGAGCCAAAGACCTGAACACAAGAAGGAGAGGAGATAAGCAAAGTTTGATAAAGGCCATGCCAAGCTTTGCAATTTGATTTCAAAGAGCGGCTCCTATCTACTACTACTCACCCTCCTATATCCAACTATAGACCCGAGTCAATCCCAAAGTTAGCTTCCTCCTTACACAACTTCATTCAAAATCAGTCGCGAAATAGAATTTAGTTTAGTTTCCTTTCTCTTCCTCCTCCTCCTCCTCCTCCTTCTTCGCCTCCACCATCTCTCCCTCCACCTCACCCAAACACAGAGAGAGACACACTCACAGTCAACCATCAGGACACTGGATTGAGTGAACTTGTACTAAGGGCTCAAGTCTCTACATCAAAACAGTGAAATGGTTATCAGTGGAAATTTATCTTTTTGTTTCTCTACCCCAGCCCTAGTCCTTGCTAAAGCCCATGGCTCTCAACTTTCTCTGATGTTCCCAGACATGAGATGATAGGAGCGGAGCATGTAATCTCCAATCTTCTCCAGGATGTCCGGTTCCTCTGAGCCTCAAAAGGAGGGCGCATTTTTACAGACCATGTCTCTCCGTACCTTCTGAATAAATGAGAAAAATGCATTCCGTAATCGCTCAATCTATCAGAAAACAAAAAAAAACATTTTACTTCTATCATGCCTTTAGTAGTTTTTTCCCTTTATATAAAATTAAAACATTACAATTTATTCCCAGCAATGTTTACAATCCTCCCCTCAAACAGTACCTAAAAAATTTGATGGAGAAAGTCAAGCCCCTACGAAACTTTTGCAAAAACTACATTTTTTTAACGTTAAGTTTAAGACAAAATTTCCAACAGTAAAAATAAATGAGCATTCTCAATCTCTTTAACTTTTGAAATGAATAGTCTACGGAGAAAGTCCGTAAAAAATAAATCCGTTCACATTTGCTCCTCAACTGACGGCATGAATTTATAATGAGGCAGTAAATTAAGGCGTGCCCAGTATTGTCTCAATATTTTGAGTCCCGTCCCTCTGTAATTTCAATGCGTGTATTCAAATGTGAAACATGCCTTGAAACATTTATATCCATGTCTTGTAAAATTTGTAATGGGATGTTCTATGTAGGTACATACGTATGTTCAGAAGTTTACTCATGAAATCAAATGCATGTATAGAGTACAATCCTATGCGGGGATTCTCCAAGGGCTGATACAAAAGGGTCCGAGTGGGTACGCATGCATAGATATACAAACGTGCACATAAGTAAATATACATATATGGAGAAAATCCAGGAAACATAGACAATTTCCTGTGAAATAGAAAATTAAATCTAGAAAGCCATTCTGCCAGGAGCTAATAATCAATATTTGCACAGTACTGGCTCCTCTCTACTGTAGTACCTTACAGTATCTATATATCAATGTATGAGTGTGTATAGGACATACAAACACACCTGGAACCCTACTCATTCCTGTGGTGCTTCTATCCAAAGGATATGCAACTGCAAGTATATGGGTGCTGGGATTCAAATAATAAAACTTAGGGAAAGAGAGAGAGAGAGAAATAAAGAGAGATACATAGGGGTGGGTAGTTGGATGGATGGAATACAATCAGGAATTTCAACGGGTTATTTTCATAAACTTTTCTCCAGGGATAAATTGTTACTCGTGAGCCGTGAACCATGAACAGTTTCTTTGCGCTTGACATGCTTGCATGCAAATGGCAAGAGGAGAAACATAGAGCTCCCAGAATTATATGTACCACAATGTTTCCTTCACCTACAGTAGATTCTTTATATCTGTAGCATGCCCTCAACAAATTCTACCTGCCTTTATGTAAAATTCAAGGTGTGTATATAGAATCCACCTGCTATTTACCAATGTTCGTACTAGAGCCACTATAGCTGACTCGGTACATTGTTGGAGGTACATGGTCCTTTCCTTCCCCATCCAAATATTTATCGATGATGCCTATTAAGTTTTATATTGATCAAAATTCCCCGTGAAAACATATGTTATTTGAGGGGAATAGGACTTCTCTCCCACATGCACACACACATCCTACAAATATACGAAAGCCCAACAGACACTTGAAATATTTAAGAGGGCGAATACCTTTGCTTTCCCCGACTTTCACTCCTGAATTTTTCCTGTGCGGATGGACATGCTCTCTCCCCTTAGTTAAGGAGCAAAACTATTCTAAAATTATTCTTTCGTTGCTGGAAACATATTCAAGCTTCGGAGGGGGTTTTTCAGGGGAAATGTTTTTTTTCTTAAAAGAAGCAGGCTTGTAGAGATATACTCCTCTGGGATTCTTAGCGAACTGTATCTAGGAATCTGAAACAACAAGAGCAGACGGAGAATCTACGACATACTAAAGTATTCGTACGGGGTTATATGGGAAGAGTAGATATGTGTGTGTGTATGTGTGTGTGTGTGTGTGTGTACGTCCCTGTAAATTATAGAAAAGTAACAACATGGAAGGGACCTCTGGACAGTTTAACGTTGGGATTTATACTATTGCCTCAAAATAAGGCTTATTTGTACCTGACTCACATAAGGTTTGAAAAAAGTTGGGAGGAGGGCAGTCAGTGGAAATCCTGCCAAGGGCTTTCCACTTTATGCCTCCTCAAATACATTTTTTACCTGGTTCCGTCTGAGGAACTCAAGCGTGCAAAAACACCTGGCTCTTTTACACAACCTTTCTCTCTCCCTGAAACAAGTATGGGCTTGTAGGGCTGACAGTAGTAGTGAATGTTTATAGATACTTATACATATCTACGTACAGGTTGAGCCTCCGCATGCATTTCGGCTTTTTCTCCTTTCTCTAAAAGCTAGTTTTTCCCCCACTGGATCCACCGATTACACCTCTCCTTGTCAATTGTTGTGTGGAGCTCTCCCTTGGTCTTTTGGGTTCTACATGCAGTCACAAATTTCCCCTTGAGGAGCCTTTACCATTGAAGTTGTATGGGGAGAGTGCTCACACTCGGAGCGGGATCCGCAGGAGAAAGTCCCTTGTAGTCACCAGTAGCTCTCCTGTCTAGTTTGTCTTACTTATTGTGACTCCCCGAGAAGCTATTATACATTTATCCATTTGGGCTGGGATTTATTCCGGAGCTTTGCTTCCCATAGTGGAGGTACTTTACATGGGAGAAAGCGTTTTTCACTCCACTCTCACTGCCATCAGATCCAGAGGCGGAAGGCCTGCCATGGACCCTCATATGACTACGGATCCTGTTGCATATGCATGGGCATGTGGAGCCTACAATTTCTATTGCCACACAAACACACACACACACACACACACACACCAGGACTTCATCCACTCCAGGTACTATTTCACCTGACGTCCCTTATTTGTACATGTACAATTGAAATTGCAACAGATTAATTTAAATGAGAGGAACAGACCAGCCCTTGTAAGAGCCAGCTCTCTATTCTCCCAGCTGGGAACTTTGCATATTTAATAATTCAGAGTGGAGGACTTGGTACAGCTTGGGAAACAATAAATAAACAATATGAATTGTGAGCTTTCACCCCTCCCTCAAGCCAGCAGTTTACAATCCTCGTTAGAGAGTTGGGGAAAGCATAATCATTTCTAAAGCTCAGAAGCTATCTCACTAGAAAATTTGTGTAAAAAATATATCTTGATTTTTAAAAAACGGGTGTTATTTTCCTATAATACTGTTCTTAAAAATATTTGCCAAATTTTTTAAGGCGTGAAAATTTTACCAATAGTTAGACATCCTCAAGGATGATGTCAAGATTTACATATGAAGAATAGTTAGTGCATATGTATGTATATGTTTTTCTGTAGGTACCTGTAAAATTGGCCCCTCCCTGAGCAAATCCACTTGGCATATCTCTGTAATTTACACTATGTACATATGTAATTGTATGAGCTGGAGGATCGTAGAGGCGTCCCAGGATCAGGCCTCGACTCCCGCGAGTGCAGACACTATAAGTGGAGCGTAAAGTACAGCACTAAGTCACCCATAAGTAGATCTCACGCTCCCTCCAGTAACTAATGTTCCTCATGGTTCATAAAGCCAAATTGATAGTGGCGATGTTACTTAAGGTTAATTCCCATCGTAAAGCCCAAGCGCCAGGAGGAAATCAAACAAGGTCGTTTACGCTGATTGTAACTGGGAATCACCAATAATACAAAACCTGTTGTTCGGGGGACGAGACTCTGTCTCTCAGATAGGACAAGGATGACTCACATGTGATATGCATATCTATGCTCGTCCAAAATGTACGACATCATGATATGCATACGCTCAAAAATGTGTCCTACATATTTGTCTCCTCACAGTGAAAGCGGGTGAAAGTAGGACTTTTACTGTCCCATATCCCAGTCCCAAGGTAATAGTATTTATATGGCGGGAAAAAACCCGAGACTCACAACAGTTCCGGACCTACTACAGCATACAGAGTCACTATGGGAGAAAAAAGAGGAAGAGGGCCGTAACCCTTGGAATTGTTCGGCTGTCCATAAAACGCATCATTAAATCGCGAAACTCCAATCATGCATTAGCTCCACATTTGCGGACCCTTCCCTCCCGATTTAAGAGTGTTGTCTTCCCGTATTACAAGTGATTACCTGCGATTAAGTTATTACGCCCTGCCACACTCCATCATTTCTTTACAATCCCGTGTCCCGATATGGAACCTCCAACCTGGGGATTATTCCAAGGTCCTTTGAATGCCTGTAAAAATCCTTCCACCTCACAATGTCCCGTATTTTTAAAGACTAATGTGTGCTGTAAATGCCCTAAATTCAGAGTCTCAGGAATTGATACTTTTTTATAAAGCGTAGGAAAAACTAGTACTGTAGATACTTATGCTTAGCTTTCATAGGTCCTTGTGTCGAGCTTTTACTAAGAACAGAGCTAGAGCTGGAATGTATAAAAAAAATCATTTATATCTATTTTAACTACAGAGCTTCTCCACTCTTATAGAGCGGAAGTCTTGGTCCAATAGGCCCGAAATTTTATATACATATGATGGAGAAATAGAGGGATATTTATATATTCACTTCTATAGTCATACCTTATGGGCCACACGATTATTCAAAATGACAGCGTACTACATTTTGAAAGCATTTAGCCACAAATTATAGACTGGTGAATGGCCGGGCTTATAATTCATCCCAGACGACGGTAAATACAAATAATAGGACTACTAGTCTCAGGAATTAACATGCTGTGGCCATTGGTCTGACATAGGGGATTTGCCTGTATGCATGCAAGGAGGGATGCATGTCTGTATGTATGTATATGGAGCGTAAGTACCCGCGTGGGTTCCCTGAAATTGAGTAATAATACTTAAACAGTGGACTCTACATATTGATAATCATATGTTGCAGGTAGAGTCCGGAGTGTATCTCCAAATCAACCAGGCGTTCCCAGCCGTCCTGGCATTTTCCCTATGTACTAATACACTACGTACTCTACCCTGTGTATTTGCATGATTTTACACGTTCAATTCCAGCCATCTACATTGAGCTGACTTCTCAAGTTCCAGGAGTTTATTTCCAAAGCGTGTAATGCTCTGAGCATTTTTCCTGTTAAAAGTCCCAATTTTCAACTATTATGGATTTTAAACGGATAGTTGTATCATTCTTAGGCACAATCATGCCAAAATTCATGTAGCTCTACTATATGACTCAAAATGATTGCAAGAAAATTACTTTTACAATATCTAATTTTGACCAAAGTTTGAAGGAAATTTTATCCCAGATTTTTTACAATTTGTTTCAGTGACCTAGGTCAATATTTGAGGTCACAGGGATAAAAACCTGGAAACAAAGTCGGAATTTACAATGTTTAATTTTGAAATGCTTTATTCCGGCCCAAAATTGTGTTTCAAAGACTGTCACATTTTCAAACCTTGCGACCTCAAAAATATTGATCTAGTTCCATGGAATTTTTTTTAAGAAATCTGGAAGAAAATTCCCTACAAACTATAGTAAAATCAAATATTTTATGATGGTTCTTCCTTCCATAAAAATGTGCAGGGTAGAGGGGAGGAATTATTTCGAGCCACAGTGTAGATACGTCAATGGGGTTAAGAGGAAGTTCCAATGGAAAATCCAACTTTCGGACACATCAATTGCAAACTATTAAATTTAATCCTCATTTGGAATTCACAACAACATAATTGCAGACATACGGACTTGTCCTACAAGCGTACAGTCCATAAAGGAATCTGAATTTTATAAGGTCGCTATTTTATGTGAGCATTTTTTTAAATTAAAAAAAACTGCGGGAAAAATACCCATGTCAAAAAGTAAGTGTTTGTACCCACACGTCATCCCTGAATGTAGCTTTATTTTCAATGTGAAGTTTTTGTTTTCTTGTTGATAATAGCGCGGAAATAAAAGATTCCTTATAAAAGGTTTCTTTTTTTTTCGGCCTGAAAGGGTCGGAAAAGGAGCATAAATATTTAAGAATGGCCTCACTACCAAGGAGATTGCAATGCAATGGGATACTATATGCTCCGTATGAACATATGTACGTACATATATGCTAAAAAGTCTAGTACTATGGGAATCTTTTGATAAAAAAGCCAGTGTGGAAGCATTCCCGTTAATTGCCTAGCGGAAAGAGAAAAGAAGCAGCAGCAGGGCCGGAAGACGAGAGATAATGACAGGGATAAGGTCCCGAGGTAATTTAAGTTTCATTTCAAATTTTCCCTTGTGGAGCCTCTCCCCCGTCTTTCCGTCCTCCCAGAGACAATGTCCTATCTTTGAGGGTTGTTATACTTTTCCGCTTCCGTCATACTTTCTCTGCTTTCTCCCATCTCCTATATTTCCCTCCTTCTCTGGCAAGGACCAATATAAATTTACTGCTGATTTAAATTGCAATTGGAACACAACCCAAATTCTATCGTCCCACCAGACCCACATTAAAATCATCCCCTCCGAACTTTCCCCTACCATCTCCCTGTCCTCGAGAAGATGCGACTCTCCTTCCCTTGCCTCAGCTCCCACACAAAAAATTCTGTGGGTCCAAGTTCAGATTCTCAAATGTGGAGCAAGTCTGTAAAATGTATTTAAAAATCCGTTCATTCAAAAAACTTGGGGAAAATTTTGAGGAATCTCCAGGAGGTCATGCCCATTTAAAGTGAAAGTAAATGCCATAGGCTTCAATTCATACGCACATACATACAGTGTGTGTAGGGACCACGTCAGGGAAATAAGGTTCACTTTAAAAATGCAGGGCTTCTCCGAAAAAAAGATGATAACCTGTCTCGTAGGTTGCCAATCACGGGAACAATTTAACACATACGGAGCTCCAAGAATAAGAATTAGCATGTCAAGCTGACTTCTTCATGGGGCTCGTTACCCCGGACCAGGAGCCAGGTTTGACTTGATAAGCACCCCAGCGATGACAGGTGATAACGAATGTGTACCAAATCTGTCACAATCTTGCGAAATTGCAAGTAAATAGCTCCCACGGGCTTTCCCCATGGGTCTGGAGAGCGTATCTTACTCCATGCATCTTAATCTATTGGAGAAGGCTCGGGATCATTAGGCAAGAGAGGCCCATGCTGCTCTCCGTCAGTAGTAGTTAGATACAAGGACTTTACAGTATAGGCTCCAGATTTGTGTAGTAATTATGTGTAGTAGGTAAATACTTATAGTAATAAGGAATTACTTGTGTGTGCTGGGGGATATTTACTGCAGGAAGAAAAAAAAAGTACGCACCACAATAATGGAGTTTCATTTTGTGTCATTCAATCACTGCAGGAAGCCTTGCTTCAGCAATTACCTCCCAATAGTAACTTGGGTTCATTTAACTGGAATTTTTTATTTCTGGCGTGTGGGTGTGTGTGTGTGGAAAGGCAAGATAAGATTTCCCCCTAATCTCACCTCTGTATCTCTGAGCTTGATCCTGTTTTATTGAAGAACGTGCATGCCGGAACATATGTGTACATATTTCTTTGGCATTTTTGCCATACATAGTGTCGACAGACTTTCACTGGGAACTGTATGGAAGGGAGGGTGTGTGTGTGTATGTATATATGTGTCTGTGCATGTGTATGTATGTGTGTGTGTGTGTGTGTGTGTGGGTGAATACCTCTTCCGTGTTTGCTTGAGTGACGGGCAGCCCGGGTTTGAGGAAATGCTTCAAGGAAGAGAACCCATGAGTGCGCCCATTAGCACCAATCAGCACAAACCTCGGAGAGAAGAACAGGTGCATATCAGTAATTTCACCCCAAAAAGATAAATTTCCAGGGAATCTTAAAATTACAGGGGTTCTCTCCACTCCTGGGCTCAGAGGAACTTTCCCAAAAATCAACCTGTCAGTAAATTTCCCTACGGAGACAAAAAATAAACCCAATTGACATTTACAATTCATATCAAGGCTCTTCCGCTCATTAAGAACTTTCACTTTTTTTCACTCATTTGAATTTCACGAAAATTTTGAAGGCTCACATGAACGATCTCACGCACTATGGTTACAAATTTTGATACACAATTTTTTGAGAGACATTTCCTTTGTCAAATATTTTTTCAAGGAAGTTTCAAATACTCCAAAGGGGAAAGCTTGGAGAAAGTTACATGTACCTAATTATATCTAAAATCAAGTAAATGAAAGAGTCAGAGTTCATAGGAAACGATCAGTTGGGATTTTTTTCCGTTTTGAGGGTAGAAAAAACAGCTGTAATTTGTCTCGACGTTTATGACCAGTGATTATCATTAGTCTGATTGTTACGATTAGTGATCTGATTGCTCCGCTCAAATGAAATGTTAATGGAGGGGAGATTTTTAAGGAGAAAGTACGCTTCCCGGCTGGAATCAATTAACAATGGAATGACTCCTATAAAATGAATTCTTACCAGAGAAAAAAAATTATTTCAGGGGAAAAAAACAAATCTCACAATTTATATTTAATGCGCAGTGCTCTATTTCGGGATCTGTTGATTTTATATGAGGAAAAAGGAGCTGGGAAGTAAAAAGGGGCTTGGTCTCACTTGAAATTGCATTGATTGTGTGTGTGTGTGTGTGTGTGTGTATGTGTGTGTTTGGGCAGGAAAAGTGAGACCCATAATTTTCGCACGTCAAAAATTGTTGTTTACGACCCATGCAAAGCATCCATCTCGAATTGATTCACTCCTTTCCATTCGTACGGCCAGGACCGTATCGTTTGCCGTGCATTTACACACGTTGGGTTCCTGTAGGGACATACATATATGCATGTCCATGTGATTGCATAGGACTACTGACTATTGTAATGCTAAAGTTTCTAACTTACTAAATGGGCTTGGCTGGGAACAGTCCCGGAGAGTAATCCGAGTGCTTTCCCTATTTCCCCGTCCCTGGTTTTTTCCCTCTCTTGATAGGACTTTGAAATGTTATTTTTATCTTGGAAACCTACGTTTTGAGGGGTGCATTAATTGCATGAATTTATTAACCTAATTACAGCCCATTAAAACTCTTGTATACATTTCATTGGGAGTAGTTACGCATATTTAAACTGGACTATAAATACATAAGAACATATGTATGCTCCACTAAATTAAATTCTAATTCTTCCCAGCTTTTAAAATGAACTTACCTCCGGAAAACTGTTCCCTCACTTTCTCTCACTTTCTCATTCCAATTACGTCCAAATGGGGAAAGGTGTCGTGTGAAGTGAAAGCAGGGAGAAATTTACCATGGGATTTCTTAAAGTGTCGCCGTAGAATTCGAAAGCATCAATTCAATAAAATAGGAACAATAAAACCCTGAAAGTTACCACGAAATAAATAATGTGCGTTTACAGTACACACACACACACATACTCTAAAAATGCCAAGGAAAAAAATCTATTGAGCATTGAAAACTGAAATGAAAACATCTATCGTGGAAATTGTACACGAGACTCCACACTTTTCCCAAAATAAGGCTCAGATACAATATTACGGTAACTGTATCCAGGAATGTTGCCGATAAACGTGTGGAGAGAGAGAGAGAGAAAGTGAGAAAAAGAGAGGAACTGCATACACAGTGTCAAAGAGGAATAAAGAATGTGAAGGAAAATGGAGAAAAGTGAGACCCAATGCGGAGGGAACGTTGGTGGGAAATGATTTTCTCTCCTCCTCCTCCTCCTCTTTCTCCTGACAGAAAAGGCAGAAGCAATTTTCTATGAATGAATCTGAAAATTCTAAGCACGCACCCCCGCGCAATGATACATTGTTACTCATTTCCTCCTCAGTAATAAGAGCAACCACATGCCAAGAGGAGTGAAGTCATGCTTTGATACGCACCTGAATGCACTGTGTAGTTTCCTCTTTTAAAAACTCCCACACTCTCGCATATGTTCCTTGGAGGTGGGTATGAAAGTAAGTACGTCCGTGCTTTTCTATGAGCTTCATAAATACACCTATCCGGGAGCCCCCTCCATAAGTTATGAATAAAGAAAGGACCCACATCCACTTACGAGCATTATCTATGGGCACATACACTTCATGCACATTTGATGTCCTCACACTCTTTGGGTCGGCTAAGGAGCCAAAGCAGACGTCCCCACAGGGATGGGTGAAAGTACTTTTGAGGATGTGATCCGTACTTTTTCCTTAAGGGGTGTAGCTGTAATAATTATTAAAATGTAGTAGTTTGATAAAGAAAAAATTTGACATTGGATTTCTGTTATTATTCAGTTTTGTCCGGAAACTTGTTTGAAGGGAAAATCGAATTTTCAAACTGTTCGATTTTTTTTAATGAATTCGTGTATGAATTTCGCCTTTACATCTTAGCCAAGCATATATTTTTGTACACCTGGAACAAACTTCAGAAAAATGAAGGGAAATGATCAGTTCCATACAATGGAGCTTCTCCCACGCTGTGCTTTAAGAATGAGTAAATTCCCAGTCTTTTTTGTACGCTTAATGCAGTGGAAAGGGAAAGTACGGCCGGAGAAAGCGCCTGCAGTCCAAAGTGAAAGTTACTCAATTACTCCAGTCACACTATTCTCCTGCATTAATTTTCATTTATTGTGAGAGCTCTGCTTAGCAGCTGGACTTCATTATTACACTCGAAAATAATTACTACAATGTTTCAGAGTTCCTCAGTTTTTTAAATAATGGGATTCTCTTTTGGTGAAAGCAACTTTTAAATTTTAGAAGGTTTTTTTTCCTATATGAATTTCCACGAGGCGATTTTCTTGGAGGGAGAGAGATAACTGTACTTGGAAGATAACAAAGCGAGGAGTATAGTTTTGGGAAGGAGAAAGCACCCTAGAAATAGAAGCGTCTTTGCTTTCCCTCCTTCTCCCCCATACTTAGTAATCCTCCGGCTTCAGAAGTATATTTACGTTTCATGAGACGTGCAAATAATCTTTTATTTTGGTCACGTCAAACTTTGAAGATGTCTCAGGAGGAGTTGGTTTTTTTTGCATATCTGGAAAAAATAGAGGAGAACAGCAAGTGAAAGAAATTTTGGAACCCAGCAGGGAGAGAGAGTAAAACTCGTCTAGGTTTTAGGTAGCCACGAGGAAACGTTATTACAATGTTTGGAGCTCTCCCTCTCTCTCTTTTGCTCTCCTTTAAAAAAAGGGAAACCTTCAGGTCGATTTTGGTTAAGTGTATGTATATTTCTTTCTCCCATGTGTTTTCCTGGAATGTGAAGAAAATCAAGGAGTTTTTCTCTTTTAAAGTCTATGTATCTACTTTTACTTATGTACGTTGAGTGTGTTTAGATACATAGTAATCACATGGACTCATATGGTTCAAGGGGTTTGATTCAAAACAACTAGCCCTTTCTTTTCCCCTATCTTGTTCCTAAAACCCACACACACACAGGCACACACACACACACACACACACACACACACACACACGTACACGTACACATGTATACAGAGAAACACAGTCGGGAAGAAAACTTGAGGAAGGAAATGGGGAAAAAGTAATTTGTCCTTTTCACTAGGAAAAAAAACTATGCTTCTGATTTCCTTTCCCCTTGTTCTTTTCCCGGGCTTTCTCTTTTGTCTTTTCTTTTCTCTCGTCGGCTCTCATGTTCATTTCAATAGCTACTTCCTTGGAAATAAAATAGTGTAATGTTACTTTCACTTTCAGTGGATAATTTTAACGGGATTTCCCCGCTCGACTCAAGTGCAACCTTTCATAGATGAATTAGGAGGGAAAGTTGGGCTACAATGCATGAGGACTGCATCAATTATTGACTTTCATTTTTAGGGGAAGGGAAATCTTCCAAGGAAAGAATTTCAATTTGAGGAGCATTTTCCCTTTAAGAAGCATTCGTCTTCAAGGAGTATTTCCCTTGGAATATGCATTCGAGTTAAAGAACTCTTGCCTTATAAAATGTGTTCGTGTTTAAGAAGTATTTGCTCCTATAAGGAGTATTTTCCTTTAAGAAGCATTTTCCCTTCTTGGAGCACTTTCCCTTTACGGAGCATTTGACTTGAGGGAGCATTTGGTTCCTCTGCAGATGCAGGCATTATATCTTCTTAATCTTCTCTGACTTGGTTCAGGAGGACCTTCGAACAAACTGGTGCGGGCTGGGGAGGGCTAGCCTCCGAAAGACAGAAGGAAGGAATGTGAATGAAACTGTGTGGCATAATGTTCTTCGTTTTTCTGTTCAACTCCAACCCTCCTAAATCTATCGGAATCGACATGAGCTCCAGTCTTGTGTGTATGTGTTTGTCTCTTTCCTTCGTTTTCCATTTTGAAGCCCATATGTATATATGCATGTATTTTCCAATGGGGGATGTACTTATAACCAAGAGGATATTTTGAAGAGGGAGTGAAAACAGAGGAGTGTAACTTGTATAGACATTATAGCTTTTCCACAAACTTGTTCCAACACAGTCGTAAGTGTTTGGAAACTGCAAAACTGTTTGATCTTTGTACAGGCTCGAGCCTTCACAGTACTTTCTCTTTGAGCGGGTCTCTCTCTCTCTCTGTCTCTCTCTCTCTCCATGGCTGTCTGAAACGATTTTAGTTGAACTTTTGCTATTTCCTCTCTTTCTCTCTTTTTTTGGGCGATTTGCATGGAGACGAGGGTGCAATCGCAAGTATCCAAGACATGATCCTGCCAAAAAGCTTTCACATCCTTTCACCTTCCTCTCTTGCTTACTCTCTCTCTCTCTCTTTTGCCTTGCCCATCAATACATTCCTGAGAAGCCGATCAACGTCCGCTCACTTTTCCCTTCACTTCGGAACCAGGATGAAAGCTTTACTTTTAAGTGAAAACTTGCTGAAAGCACGGGTGTGAGGGGCATATGGACTGGCAATAAATGCGGCCAGAATTCCATACAAAATTCTACACTTCTCCAATGACTTTTTCCTCCGAATACACTTATCTGCCCGGCCCCATTTTTAGTTAAGAAGCGAATTTGAACATTCGCGAATTTCCCCTCCCCACCTAGAATATTAGTTCTCAATTTTTCATTACACTTTCTCCTTTTGACATTGTTTTATATTCAGTTTCACATGAAAAAAAATCTTGGAAATAGCTAGGATTGAATTGTAACTAACCCTGTTTTTCCCAGTGTTTATTTCCCCTCGTCGTATTTAAGCGTTTCTGCAGGACTTTCTCCGGACTTTCTCCGGACTTTCTCCGGACTTTCTCCGGACTTTCACTTACAAGCATGCAGGCAGGAATTTCCCAGAATTTTCTCCCAATCCTTGCTAGGTCTGAAATAGTAAATATGAAAGTCCGTATCTACATATCCGTAACTTGTATTTATCTCTCCCTGCATTGATGTATGTACACATTTAGATTTTAGAAGCCTTACTGGACATAAGAACTTACTGGGAGTGTTTGATTCCCTGAAAATGGAAAGTACCATTCGGGAATACATTAAGAGAAAACATTCAGGATGTGTCAGAGGGGATAGCATTAAGTAGATGGATGAAATTGCCCCATGCACTTTCTCCATATAGTTGCACTTTAGCCTTCAGTATATATTTCCCAATCCGGGACATTATGACAGTTGAAGGACAGGGGAGTGGGAAGGACTTTCTCCCAACACAATGCCCAACCCGGTGTAAATATAAATATAACATGGGAATCCGACCTGATTCATGACCAAGACCAGACACGTCTCTCTCTCTCTCTCTCTCTTTCCCTGACATTATTCCGTGGATCCGTACCGACACATTATTCCACTAGAAACTACAATCCATTTATTATAAATGCAAGAGGCAATAATAATAAAAAAAACGCTTGAAATTTTCCAACTATAAAAAAATCCGCGTTAATGCAGGCAAGAAAAAAATCCTTTTTTTCGGAGGACTACTAATACATACATATCTACGTATACAAAGTAAGGGAAATTTTTCCCGTGAAAATACCTGCATTGAAAAAGAAGGAGAGAGAGAGAGAGAGTCAGGTGTTGTGATTCCCTCACGTGAGCAATGATAATAACAGTGGGGGGATATAATGTTTCATCAAAAAAAAATAAGATACTGACTCCCTAAGCTTGCACCTGTTACAAAAGGTACAGGGATAGGGAGAAAAAAATCCAAAACTCACTCCATTAAAAAAGATCAAGCACAATCATCCCCATAAATTTATAAGGAAGCCCGGAGCCTATGACATTCTCAAAAGAGAAAGCATGACTGGACACGTTAAAAACCAAAACCCGCTTAATCAATCAATGAGGGATAAAGAAGAGTTCAAAAAATATCCGGGCGGGAAAAAGGGAAGCAACGAAAGAGCTGAGGACCTTAAATGTATCTATATCTTAAGGAGTATACTGGATGAGGGAAGGGAGCGCATATTTAATTTTTAATGAGGTAATGATGAAAAATGAGCGCATGTCAAACTCAAATTTCTACGCTGTCACACTCCTCGCACGCACTCCGACCACCGCAGCCAAACAGTATTTCTTTATATGCATATACGCTCAATTATAGATATATTTTAGAGACCCCTCTTTCTATAGGATTCCATACACATCCATAAAATGTATGTATATAGCGAAGAAAAAAAAAAGCAAGAAAGCCGAAATTTGTGGGACATTGAGATCCAGAATGGAATGATTGAGAAAAAAAAATGTGAAGGTTCAAAGGAAATGCTTGCCAAGAATTAGACTTGAACTCCTTGGGAAATTTCATAAAATGAATCCAGTCTCAAAGGGATATTTAGGTAGTCCTTTTTTTATTCCTCCTTTCAAAAATGTCATCACAATTTACTCACCGAGTACAACTGGTACAAAGGATTAGTTTGAGCATAAATATATGTTGGGAAATTTGTGTCATGTCCCTTTAAAAAATTTGGGGGTTTCAATCTATTTTATTTCCTTATATTGGACTTAAATTTCAGTTCAAATTGAGCCATGTTTCTTAACACTGTCAGCATGCATATGTACATAATTACATATGTACAGACATAAGGAAATGACTATTTTTTGCATATGAGAAAAATGTGAGAAAAAAAACTCTTTAGAATTTTCCGTGTGAGAAAAAAAATTCTTTATTTACACACACACACAAGGAAACCTGGAAGGATGAAAAGAGTAGGGCAAATGCAAAAGTAACATTACAGAAGGTTCTAATAAAGCAAATGGGATCATAGTGTGATAAATAAACACGTTGGGGTGACAACCTTATTGTAAGAAAAATTTCGGGAGTGTAGTAATTTCAATAATTTATGTTTCGAGCGGAATTAAATCGGAAAATCCTCCGTGCAAATGAAAGTATATTGGGGTTGGAGAGGGACCACCTGGAAATTTATGTTGTAGTAAATTAGCCTCAGAAATTAAAGTCCGTTTCTTCCCTCTTTTTTATGGTTTTTTTTCTCCTTGGGAAATTGAGCATAGGGCAAGCCACAAGGGATGGATTCATACTGTACATACATATGTATATCTATCTATATAGATATGTAGTGATAGTTACCACAAAGCATTTTGAGCATTATTGCTTTGCGGGTTTGACAGGCCGTGTTAAAATTCCTGTTTCTGAATACATTAGGGCTAGATTGAGAGGATAATTAGGGGAAGTTTACAGTCTGCCTTTGCGGTTGAATTTTTTATTTCCAGGAGATGTGAGAATCTAGAAATTAATTTCCTTTCCCTGACATTTCCTTCAAAAGGTCTTCAAAGGTTAGGCTTCGGATTGCTCCTTGGCTTTGAGCAGGTCCACATATGTTTTTTACACATTTTTAATGGGGTTTTTGTACATAACAGGAACCATTCCCGTGTTTATTGCCATTTGTGGCAAATCCCATCACGTAAGCAGTTTTTTCTATTTCTGTAATTTTTCACAATACAATAGCATTACCCATTCTTAAAGCCCACATTGTGCACTGTACGTCCTGAAACACTTGGTTATATTTGTGGAAATCAGTTCTGAGCAGGTAATCCTGACCTTTCCCTCCCATTGAAGAGCATTGAATTAAATGGGACTTTTGACCCGTAAACCCTTTTTTGACATTTCCTCATTCTAATGTTAATCACATTCGTATCCGGCCAGGTACAAAATAACAGGGAGAGATCCCGCCTTCTCCTTTCCATATATACAAATTGAACCTCATCCGTTAGCTGAGCTTGCTTGCTATTGTATTCAAGTCAAGATTATAAATTCTGGAGATTGTGCTCGGACATACAAACCCTCCCTGGGATATGATCACTTAAGGTAATATATGTAGTAAACAGAGCCAGGGGAATTTTATGAAATTAAGAAACACTCATTTAAATGCCTTCGGGTGAAATGAAGGAACAATCACTTATTTTGATTTGCCTATCCTTTAATACTACAGAATAAGGAAGGGATGCGATATGGTTCGGTCACATATGTACGTTAACGTGGTAATGTGGACATACGCTAAAACAATAACATGTGAACATAGTGTTGTGGCAATTTGATTACAAATTTACCATTTCACATAAAAAGTATAAAAACCGTACTAGTGCCACACATTTTTATTGTAATATTCCTCCTTGAATGAGCAATCCTAGGAAGAAGTGTATTAAAAGTTTGCTCTACTTTCCCCAATTTATTTCCAATAGACATATCACAATTGTCACTATGCACTTACGCTTGGAGCTAAAAAAGATACGCATCTATTTTGCTGAGCTGCTAATAAAAATACATCCATGTGCACAGGGGCTTACATATAGTTCCAGGGAAAGTCATCAGCAGGGACATAATTGAATGAAACAAGCTTTATCACATTGAGATTCCCCGAGAAATTGTGCTAGCAGGGTCTGAGTCAGAGCTATTGAAATATATGGAAGTCAGTGACCATGCAAGAGCTCTCAAGTCGTCCAAGCGACATAAACTTCTTAAACTTGACAAACTGCTGGGCTAGTTCATCTTGATTATAACTTCCCAGACTTTTATGTGGTTTGGATTCCCAATCACAAAAACCATCCTCACATGGAGAAAGCATTCCTTGTTCCAGGAGGAGGAGGGTCCATGGATGTTACCAAATTGGAACTATTGAGCAATAGAGAATTCCTCCACATCTCCCCCAACTTGATTTGATTCTGCATCATTCTCCTTGGGAAAAATGGCTCACCATTTCTTCCGTTGAATGTTAAAGTATAATGGAAAATCTATTTTCCTGATGCATTGCGGCGGGTCTAAAAAATTCGACAGAACTTGAACAATGTGTGCTAAAATATAAAACCATAGTTTTCTCCTTATGCTTACAAATAGTAAATATTTGAGGAAAGCCCCAAACATTGCTCAAGCAGATACATCAAAAGACACGGATCTCAAATACAATCGTACATAATTATTTCTATAACACTTGTGGTGTTTTTATAGCCCCAGAAAAAAACACGTACAATTTCCTATAATTTATACATTGCTGGAATTTTAACAGCCCCTTCAAATCTTCCAACAATAAAATTTTAAAATTTTCAACCTCAGGGAAAATAACCGTTTATAATAACAATAACAAATAACAATTTTTAACGGAGTCTTTAAATCAATTGAAATGTGTATCTATAATTAGGCCAAACATTTTGTATGAAGTTGTTCCGGGAGAGTAGCTTCCCTTAGGACCAGAGTCCCATACTGGATTGAACCAGATGCATTCCTGGAATTGCTCACAACCACCCACTTACTGTCTTCACTTGTTCCTGGGCATTGGGAGCAGGCATAAAATTTAGTGCACTTAATACGGGGTTATTTATGGGGAAGAGAAAGCTCAAGGGTTCATTCATTAACTTCCATATTAGTAATTAGAAATAGGACGCCATATGCCACACAGGGGCTGGAGCCAATGTGTGAGAGGAGTCCCTCCGGTTGAATATTAGTAGGACAAGGCGAGTTGGATAAATAGGAGAAAGTTGCTCTCATGATTTGCCATTGTGGCTATTTCCGTTCGTCGACATAAGCAGAGAAATTTATTCATTCGGCTCAACTCCCAACGAAATATGGGACTCTCTCTCTCTCTCTCTCTCTCTCTCTCTCCTTATAGAGCTCTATTTCCCTATCACTCTAATAATTACATACAAGCTTCCCTGCATAAACTCAAGTGAGTGAGGTAATAGCCAACCCAGAGTGTACATACATAGGGAGTTGATTGTACAATGTTTATATGGAGAAAGCCTGGAGAAAAGCCCCGGAGCAGCGGAG
Organism: Allacma fusca; assembly: GCA_947179485.1. NCBI lineage: Eukaryota > Metazoa > Arthropoda > Collembola > Symphypleona > Sminthuridae > Allacma > Allacma fusca. The sequence continues at coordinate 41,374,466 of OX359246.1, forward strand.
GGCCAGGCTGGACGTGTATTTATGAATATGTTTACTACATCCATGGAACACACACACACAGAAATACACACAGGACCATTTCGTACCTCGAGAATGTCAGTGTTCACACCCAAAAACCACAAGTATTAGGAGGGAGCATGCCATGCTATATTTTGCCAATGCTGTAATTAATGACGGGTCATATCGTAAATTTTGGGAGAGAATTAGCGATTTCCCTGCAGATTATTGCGTAATGCCGAATGCTCTCCTCTCCTCTCGCAGAGGGCCAGCAATTTGTAATTAATTCAATGGCAGGGATGAATTGGGCAAATGCACTGAGCTTCCTGCTCTCTCTCTCTCTCTCTCTCAAAAGCACTCCACATATGTACGTATCTATGTGAAGGCTCACACAAGTACTAAACTATATTCCCACTAGTCCTCCGGAGCTCCGTATAAATCCTTCTGACGCAACGTTTTGGAAGGGCCGGTGTATAATTATATAGTGTTGTCATATTTTGATGGAAGAGCCGATAAGGATTTTACTGTGTGATTCCCAAGTTTTTATTAGAAAAAATATTAATTAGTAATTATTTGCTATGTGATACAGTGGGGTACGTAAATTCAATAAAAAAATAGATTCCTTCTCATGTAAGAAAAATAAATTCTTCCTCAACCTCTCAGCACTTTGGATACGGAGAAGGAGAAAGTTCATTAAAAGCGAAGAAAATTGTGAGGAGGGTTTGAGGAGTTGTGGTATACATACATATGTATGTATGTATATAGAATGGAGGTAATGTGTAAAAAAAAGTATATAGTGCTCCAGCATTGAAAAAGGCTTCGGAGCTGGGAAGCTCTATGAAAATTATTACTTTTGTAAGTTCTCTTGCTCCAACTCCTTACTCATCATTTTCCCTAGTGAAAGCATCAACATCATCATCTTCATCCTTATATAGATATAAATTGCAATTCCCACTCAAACCCATCTCACTACGATTTTTCTTTTGGGTCTGGAATATGCATGCATACTTGACTTGGGAGAGGATACAGCCCTGGTGTAGACATAGGGATACATAATGACTGTGTGGAGGAGTCTAGTGTTTTGTGCATCCTGAGAAAAGCGAGACACACACAGGCACAGACACAGACACCCAACATGGGAGTAAATAGTAGTAGAGCCAGCCGGACATGGAGTGTGTATAGAAAACTGTATCCTTATAAATTGAGAGAAAAGAGAATACTTAATACTTGTTAAAGCTTGAGATGATGAAGTTGCTCTTCTCTCTCTCTCTCTCCCTTTCCCTCTCCCTGTGCTCTCTCCTCCTTCAATGTAATTATAATTACTCGGGAAAGGAGGAATGTTGTTGGTGAGCTAACTCAAAAGCAATCGCAGAGCCCACACATATCTCCTTTCCCTCAGTTTATATTTTATGCATGAGCTCCTCCAAATTTAGATGCTTCAATGTGAAAATGCAAGGGAACTTTTCATGAAGAAATAAATTCAAATTGACCGCAAGCACCATAGAGGCTCACATCATGAGTATTACCAAGAGCCATGAATGTAAATGTTGTAATTACTCATGCTCAAGCATTCCCTTTGAGTCGCAATTTCCCCCAAGTGGATTTTTCCCTAAATGCTTCAATCACTTTCACCACACAGACTTTCACTTCCTCCTCCATTCAAGGACATTTACATTACATTCAGCCGGAATGAAAAGGCTAGGAAATTCAGGGTTTATATATAAAAATTTAAATGTAATTTTTCCATATTGCTTTCTCTCAAAACCCCTTGTTTTTATATTGTGAGGATGAGGCAAGCACCCTGGGTTTTGTATTTGCTCCTAATTTCCTTTCCTCCTAAAACAAAAGCCAAGGCACATTTATATTTTAATTTTCCAAATTGCCTTTTTTTAACTTTTACAAACAATACTCTGGGAGAGAAGCACTTTTTTACATCTTGTTGGCCTTTAAAACCAATGTTATACCATCTCTGTATCGAACATTGACTTAAAATCTTGCTCTAATATCTAGAGATCGATTGAATGTATGTATTTAAAATGGAGAAAGCATGGAGAAAGTACTACTTGTATGTACATGTGTATTTAAAATGAAGAAAGCATGGAGAAAGTACTGCTTGTATGTACATGTGTATTTAAAATGAAGAAAGCATGGAGAAAGTACTGCTTGTATGTACATGTGTATTTAAAATGAAGAAAGCATGGAGAAAGTACTGCTTGTATGTACATGTGTATTTAAAATGGAGAAAGCATGGAGAAAGTACTGCTTGTATGTACATGTGTACTTAAAATGGAGAAAGCATGGAGAAAGTACTGCTTGTATGTACATGTGTATTTAAAATGAAGAAAGCATGGAGAAAGTACTGCTTGTATGTACATGTGTATTTAAAATGAAGAAAGCATGGAGAAAGTACTGCTTGTATGTACATGTGTATTTAAAATGGAGAAAGCATGGAGAAAGTTGGGTTAATATGTATGTAAACAGTGAAAGCATTGAGAAAGTTGATCTCGTATGTATTTAAAAAAGTGAAAGCATGGAGAAAGTCCTGCTCCTATTACGTATGCATGTATAGATGCATATGCAAATCCAGTTTCTTATCCAACGGACAAGTGAAACTCGACATCTGATTAGTATTATTACATGGGGACGAAAAACTCCAAATTGGTTTCAAAGAACAGCCTTGCTATACCTATGGGCTCTGCATGAAAAAAAAGAGAAAAGTGAGCGTAATTGTGACAAGGAGTTGCTTCCATGGAGTCCATGGAGACACAACTTTTCCCATTGCTTACTTGCCAGTCAGGAAGGCACTGGGTTGGTAAATTCAGACTGAACGGCCCGGTTCTTCCTAACATACGGACATAGAAGTCCTGGCCCTTTAGTAGCAATATGCCCATGAACATGACATATTTATAGGAAAGACAACCCCGGACAATACCCATCCGATAACAAGGCAGCCGTCAACAAATTCTATGCTTCTTCCCAACCGCGACTCTACAACATTTGGATACAATTCAAATAAAAAAGCAACTCAGATTGTCAAAAACTTGCCCTGATTCTTTCTGACATTATTATATTAATCCGACAGTCTCATATGAGCCCGCTGCAGCTCCTATCAAATTCCATATTGATTCTTAAACTTTCGACTATTGACATCTTGGAAATTGTGAGAAATTACTTGCACTATACTATTTCAAATTCTGATCACATTTCAACGTTTTTTAAAACAACCATTACTTTCTATGATTATAATGTACGAATGGGTACGAGGACAAACAAATCTTGACACAGTGACCCTTTTTGCTTTCTCCAGGGGAAGTTCTTAAAATCAGTTCTTATAATTTAAAATAATGAAATCACAATAGGAAATTTAATGCATCCCTAACTGATTTGCAAAAACTGTAATTTACATGGACATTAATATATTTAGGTATACAATTTCCTTTTTATTATTTCCGTAGATTCTTAAATTCTTAGTATTGCAAGTTTTTTTTAGCACATGCTTCAAATAAGAGTTCACAGAGTTGAAAGAAAATCCTCTTTTGCAAGAGAGATGCTTTTATGTACTTACGCTTAGAGTCTGAACACTTTCATACCTCCTGTGTATCTATAGAAAAAAGGTAAAGCAAAAGGAAAACCATTTCCTTGTATCTGTAGAAAGGGATTGTGGAGAGTCAGGTAAGGAGATAAAATCCCTTTGGCTTTGTCTTTGAAATAGCAAACTTTCCCTCCAGCCATAGGTTCATGGGGAAAGAGGTGAGAAATGAGGGGGAAAGTAGGAGTGCAAATAATATTGTTCTAACCTTGCCCACAATTTTTCCCCTATTCCTTTTTACACTTACCCATTTCCTTCAAACAAAATGCAAACGGGATAGCTCCCTGATTACAATACCATGAATAATTGTTTTAGTGAAAGCTTGAACGAATTTTCTCCTCCCGTAATTAAATCCTCAATTAAATAATGGTACACAGGATCAAGAACATTATTATTTGAAATAGGTATCTACCTATACAAAAAATTCTGAGACCCAAAATATGTCCAAATTTATACCAAATTCCACAGAGAAGAAAATCAAGGGATTGAGTATTCGGGACGTCATGCAAGCCCTAAATTCTAGGAAGAGTTTGATGGAGAACACTTCCCCAGCCTGGATATGTTTAGCTTATGGAAATGGCAGGGGAAAATAAATTGGACGGTCACGCACAAAACAATAGTGCAGGGCAGTGCTTGGAAAAGTCTCGATCGGAAGTATGTTTCCCATATTTCCTCCCAATGTCTGAAAAAAGCCTGTTTCACAAAATTTTCGCAACTTACGTACATACACACGTTGGTACATACTCACATACATAGATGTGACTCCTGATTACTTTCCATTCAAATTGCGGCCCTGCGTTTGTTCCATAAGTCCCTTCCGAAATGCTATATTTTTACTATGGAAGCATATACATACATGTCCATACATGTCTTGTGCTGGGCCTTGTGCAATATGTGTAAGTGTCCAAGTGCCTGGCCCATGGAGGGAGGGGAAAATGATGGATTAGACGCGGTATTCATGCAAAAGCTGCATTCAGATGTTACAGCCCAGGATCGATTCCTGCCAGTACTCTTGCCTTCCCTGATGGCATATTAGTAGAGGAGAACGGAGGTGTTGCGGAAAAAACAAATGACGCGAGAGATGAAAAATGGCAAAGAGGAAAGAGAAAGCGAATTCTTTCTCTTTTCCAGCAGGGCTTTCCCCAGCCTGACTATACATGCATTGACGGAATGCCTCAGATCATGTCATTGGGTGAGAATAAGTACAGTGGAGAAAGTAAGCTTGTAAACACATGTATCTACATACGTATGTAAAGCATGCAAAATCATACAAGTTGAAATAGTACCTTATAATGACACATGTAATGCATACTGTTCATTATATATCCCTAGGAATTAGTATGCAAGTACATATTAAAGCCTACACTTCTCAATGCAGCTCACAATTCTCTCACACTCCGACAATACGACACAAATGCATTTTTAACCCAAAGTACACGCACACACATACATACACACACACACACACACACATACACACACACACAAACACACATATGCCTCCAGCTCTGTATTTGTTTCAGCTTTTCAGTGCAATTGGGGAAAGTGCGTAAATGTAATTTTAGGTGTATCTACATATAAATGAGTTTACATGCATTAAATATGTAGGGAATTTCAAGTGTATTACTTGACTTGATTACTACAATGGGAGCGTGGAAGGGATCTCACATGACTCGTATACATACCTATATCCGGAGCTCCACGACAGAGGCAGGAGAGCTGAGACTCAACGAGCCACGTGGCCCCATGCTAACATCCAAAAATAATACAATCTCGTTTGTTTTCCCATCACTTCCCTGAATTGCCTGAGAAATTGCGTCTCTTGACTTGTACTTCCTATTTTAAGCTGACAGTCATACGGGGAAGCATAAAGAGGAAGAGCTCACTCCGAGAAACACACACTGGTCCAAGTGCATTAGGGGATAAGGTGGGAAGATTTTTAAAAAAGGATGCGGGGCTAGGATGTGGAAACATATAGGTGTTTATAGACAGTGGAGGGATATGTATCCTACCTATACATAATAATTATAGCATGTGTATTACAAGCTGCTCATGTACATAAAGGAGAGTGAGATTCCCCGGCAACGAAGCGTGACACGGTGAAAGCAAAGGGAAAGTGTGTCTTGAGGGGATTTTATCCATCTGCATATAGTCGGTGCTCAAAGTAGGGGATGACGCTCCATGTGAGAACCCAACAGCCACAGAGAAAGAGAGGAGCTTAAAAAATTCTCTACATCAATGCCTGGATTGTCAAACCGAGCGCCTTTGCTCGTTTCCAACTTTGAAAGGCACATTATACGTTGCTTCATACCCCGAATATTTTTTTATAATTGTATTAAATTTACATTTCAAATTGTTTTGAGGGGCTCCATCCAGGAGGAGCCCATCCTGTAGGAGTCTGTACACTGCCCTAGTGGCATATAAAGAAAGGGAATTATTTACAATGTAGATACCGGTAATTAATTCCGGAAAAATGTAAATAATTACTCGAATCAACAAATATTCAAATTAATGCTCCATCAGGGAAGATTCGGAGTCAGACTTTAGGAACCAAAATTTCTAACAGTCTGTACTCTTAGTGTTATAAAAAAATCCTCTTTGCTCAGCTCTACGTGCTAAGGCACTAAGGGGGAAGCACACTAAGTGAAAGTACAGCAAAAGCTGGTAACTACACGTTCCACTATAAATAATTACACAAATTCACTAAGCTGTTTACAAAAATCCTAATGAACGTTGACTAGTAGTCAGTAAAGTGCGTAAAATTACGTGACCTCATTTTATTTTGTGAGGTCATACGGATGACCCGATGTCCTTCCAAAACAATAGCGTTTTTACCTTTCACCTAATTGGTTCCTGCACAAAATTTGAATTCCCGGGTATCATTGGCTCGGCAGTTATCATAGCAAGAGACAAACAGACAATTACCAAAAAACCCCGGTATTCGAAATAGGGTCTTTCAGATTCGCCTAGCCCTTAAAAAACTTTTCACTCTTTAAAAAGGAGGATTTTCTCTATAGAGGAAGAGAAAGCATGGTGAAAGCCTTAAATTTGCTTCACAGTGATCAGCCAGACTTTATACCCAAATTTCTCTGTTTTCGTCGAGTTTTAAGCATTTTTAAAATAAAGGACTGAAGGGAAAATTACAGAGGACAAGGTAACTTAATTTAACTCCAAATCCCTTCAGCTTGAACAAATTCAAAAGCAATGTTTGTACGAGCAGCCCTTATTAGCAGCAACATCGGACTCTTCTGATGGGAAGCGAAGGGATAAGAAGAAAATTCCATAAAATGATCCTGATGATGCAATCTGACTTCATTTTTCTTACGGACGTCTCAATGTACATAGAGGGTGTAATAGCATACAAAAATAACTCGGTCCAGATTTAGTTAGAGATTGTGCAAGGAGGGAAATATTCGGCTTCTGAATTGAGCAAATGCTTGGATTGCGCACTCAGGGATTAATAATTGGTAATCGAATGCTTATTTGCATGCCACAGCCCCTGAGTCTCTGGATAGTTAGGTGAAGAGCTGATGAGTACTAAAATGCTGACGACCAGTGAGCCACTTGAAGACTCGTATTCACATGGGTCTATATATTTACATATATACATATTCTTTATATATGTAATCACAAATGCACAACGGATATTGGCTACTCCGCTCCGTCTCAATTTGAGCTCCTCTCAATTTCCAAAGCAAAAGTAAGAGTAAATAGAGTAAGCAAGGGAGAAAATATGGGAAATTTCAAGAGGCATATCCCTCCCACTCTGTTGGCTCAACTGTATAGATATGCGTTTATTTTAAGGCATATGCAGAATGCAGTCTTCAGAACGCATATAGTATGAGATATAGGATGTTTCCCATATATACATATCTCATGTATTTGCCTGAAATTGAATTCCATTCTAGTGAACTACACATTCCCACGAGGGTTTCATTCTCATTCGCTTCAATTGCTCCTTTTCTATGTCAACAATATGAGAGGGAAAAAACCCTTGTAAAGTAACTCCCATGTTTTCACGTTGATCTGTTGGCAGAGAAAAGAGCCAATTTTGCATTTTTTATCATGGAGAAACATTTATTCACTTCTGAGCACACTATGTCCCTCTTGCTTGCTGACGCATTACAAAAAACTTATTTTACCTATTACAACTACTACACTTATCTCCCCTCTCCGTTACCTCTGCTTTTCATGATTGGACCATTTCGAGCAAAATTTTGAATTAACTAGGTCCCTTATATTTATGCCTCTAGACTCAAAATTCAAGGCTCCAATTTGTATGGAATTGTAATGGAAACCAATTTCCTCTACTTTCTCCTCACTTTCTCTTGACTTTCCCTCCTGATAAAAAAACTCTCAATAAATACCTATATCTATAGATACTTCCCATCATTCCAATATCCTTCCCTCAAGTTTTTTTTCCTTGTCATATATCTATATATATATATATAGATAGGTAGACCTATAGTTACACACACACACACACACACACACACTCCCACACAAATATGAGCAGCACCGACGACAATAATAATGGAAGAAAATCAGGCCAAGCAACTCCTACCTTTTCCCCCTTTATGGATATTAATTTCAATAAAACCAGAGACTAGACAGTTTAGGAGGGATTGAGGGGTGGCCTTGGCAAGATAAAAACAAACTGGAGGAACTTACTCCCTAAATATGTGAAGTGTGGGTAGGAAAGCAGAACCAATTTCAGGAAATCAAAGGAACTCATTTGCATGGAATAGAGATAGGAAGAGAGAAGGAACTTGGGGAAAGTCGCTCAACGGAACGGACCCCTTTCACTTTTATAGTTAGTGGAGACTCTTTCACAGGAGAAAGACACACACATACACACACACACGCACACACATACCGAAAGAGAGAGAGAGGGAGAGAGAGACACTGTTCCAGTGCAATGCAGTCAACTTGTATAACATTGTCAAACACACCTGTCGCACTCCTTCATTTGCCCTTCCCCATCCTCTCGGAACGATGCACTTGTACTTGGCAGTATCATTCTATTCCTTAGAATGGAATATCACAGTTGTCAATTGTAATTGGGGTGCATCCTGTGCCAGGTTATGGTTTTCTGGTTCTGAGCAGGAGTCCTTGTCTCAAGGAATGGGTCCTATTTATGTGGATTTCTTCCAATAATATTTCTCTGAATTGGCAGGGCTAAAGTGTAACTTTCTCCGTCCCTTAGAGTCAGACGATCCCCTGTAATTACTAAAATACAGTACTGGCAGGATTGAAAGAGCAGTTCTCAGTACCTATGCAGGAGAAAATTCCTGAGAAATTCCCAATTTATTGGTCATTTTCCTCCTTGGAAGCGCAGCTCATTGGAAGAGGCACATCCTGCGAGATCCAAGATTCCTCTAGTACAAAAGATCAGTCTGTACTTTGAAATTTCTCAGAAGACCAGAGATATTGAGGGTATAGGGATGGTTACAGTCTTCTATGAGGCTATATTTAGCCCTAGTGATTGTATGTATCTATGCATATAGTCCATGGACCGAGACTGTCAACATTTGTTGACACTTTGTTGCCACTTGCCAACCCAAATGGCTCCCATCCAAATAACTGGAGGAGTATCAGGGAGATTGTGGGAAAGTTCGACTCCTACTCCCAGTGTACAGTCATAAGGATAGCCTTTAAAAGGAGGAGGGAGTTAAACTCTGTATACAGTATTAAGATCCGAGTGGATGTACATAGAGATAGATATCTACATTTATGTACATAATAACATAGGAGTGGACCCGGAGAAAGTAATACTCTGGTGAAATCAGAGCCTGGACGACCTTTCCATAATTTATCGAATCATTACAGACCCACAGTTGGCACTGTGGCTTGCCCAGTCCCCTTGTCTTATTTCCCTGCTAATTGTTCCAACTTTTAGTAGCTTGTCAAAATTCATACATTATGAGCCATTTAGTAGGGGCATCTCCATAGTACTTAGGAACTTCCTCCTACTTATCATTTGATTGTGTGAATGGGTCCGATAGGGTCCTGAGAAAATACAGGGATAGATCCGACTCTCTCTCTCTCTCTCGAGGAGGAGATAATCAGCAATTGTGTACCGAAGGGGATTAGGGATTCGGAAGAGGGTGAGACTTTTAATAGGGAAGGTTATTGCTGAGGGGAGGGGATCGGAGGGGGGAGGGAGAAAGTACGAGGCGGGAGACATACATATAAGGCAGCAATTGGAGGCTTTCCGGGAGGAAACATAATATCAGTATTCCATGAAGCAGTCCTTTTCAAGTTGGTTAACCTTCTTAACGACATCCCGTATTTTCCGCCGTCTCTCCCGACAAATTATTGTCTCCGTTTCATTTTCTTCTTTACCTTTCCTTCCGCTTTCTCCGGCTCGTCCCTCATTGATCTCCACCTCAGCTCTCCGAGACAAACCGCAGGAATAAACTAGACAAATAATCCTACCTTACTCACGCCAGTTTGCACACGCACACCATAGCTGGGCTCCGGTCCTAGTCCTATATGAACTACTCGACAGTTCTCAGACCAGGTCAGCTTCTCATCTCCTCTCTCTCCTTAAGTTCTATTATTTTTTTTTGTGGAGGGGGACCAAGGTGACATTCTGAATGGAAGATTTGAAATTGAATGCAACTGATTCTCGGAATCTGTCTCCAATAAAGTTTTCACAAATATTTGGCTTCAGCTCTTGTCACACACAAGTCCTTTGAAAAATTATATGCTTTGATTCTGGAAAAACTCACTGTACAATGAGAAAAATCTGAAAATCCCACCTGAGCTGGTAACATGACTTCTAAAATGTAAAGACGAAGTTTAAGTACGAGTCTTGGGAATGAGCCCGATCGTACCCCTGACTCGTGCATGGACCAACGTACATAGGTCCGTATGTACATATGTATGCACATAGGTCCGTATGTACATAGGTCCGTATGTACATATGTATGCACATAGGTCCGTATGTACATATGTATGTACATATGTATATGTACATATGTAATATATGTACAAGGACGGAAACAAATACGAAGAATCTGCTGGGCATTGGATTACTTTACTTTCCTTAAACTGAGAGAGCATCACGAGAAAAAAGGATTTCTTGTTTCCAGGAAAACTCAGTCTTTTCTTCTATTTCCGGACTTGTTCGGAATTTCCTCTCGTCACAACTCTCCTCCAGTTTCATGAATTTCAGCCCATTCATATTAAATTTGCTGAAGTCCCCGCAACTCTGCCCTGGAAAAATCCGTCCTTTTGTTACCACTCATATTCGTTAGGGTGAGGAAGAAAAATAATTTTGAGCCCACACCTCGGCGCTACCTTCCATGTTATGATGCCAGGTTGTGTTACCCCGTGCTTTCTCTTTTTTTTACTTGTCTAGTAGTATCTACCTATGTACGTACATTTTATGCACAATGCATCTTCCTCCCGCTTGGAAGTAAAGAGAGAGAGAGATTTTTTTTTCATCCCCGTCTTCCTCCAGCTTTCTCCCAAACAGCTGGGAAATTAGTTGATGAAATATCTGGAGCGGAAGGAGGGACGGCGGGAGAAGGTGCAAGATGAGTTTCTATTTGAAAAAAAACTCTCACATTTCCTATGGAGTGGCCAAGTTTTATGAGTTCCAGGGAAAAAGAAAAACTTGGGTGTTGGGTATCCTAATGAGAATTTTATAACGTCATAAATTACGCTTAGCAGTCCTATTATGCTTGCAATAATAGCTTATGTTGTTCCGTCCATTTTCCCCCCTGCATACAGTATGAGGGGATCCTCTCCAAGCGAAACCCTGGAATATTACCATGTAACATAGGATTATGAGTGCAAGCGGTGGAAATAATTCTCTTCCGCCTCCTCCCCGTCCTCCGGTAGTTGTTAAAAGGAGAAGGAGAAGAAGAAAAAAAAGAGAAAGGAAAGAAAACAAACATGAAATGGAGTGGAGGGATGGGACGTGGGATAGAAACGTATGTATTTCTGAGGGGACCAAATGGCTAGAGATATAGCTCTTCATTGAAGAATGTTTGCACAGGGATAGGACTCAGGTCTATACAAAAAAAAATTCTAGGGTTTGTTCAGTTTTTTTTAATAACACACACTCCTATAGATATGGGAATATATACATAGATACTACTATAATAGCGGAAATGAAGTGGCTCTCAAATTTACATTGGGCTATATGGGAGCCAGGACACAATAATAATTACATCAAGGCCTGCATTTTTCATACTGGAGAAAGTACTAGTCTGGATCCACACAGAGCAAACTCTCCTTACAAGAGCACCTTCGGAGTAACAAGATTTGACTCTCATAATAGAATGCTATTATAAGGAGGAAAATTAACATTGGGGTAAACGGCAGTGAAAATAATTTCCCTGCTGAAGAGGAACTTTCTCCATACGATTACAGCCTTATGACGAGTAAATATGTACATAGTGTGTGTCTATATGCAAAAATGCATTTTTGTGCAGAGAGGGGAGGGGAAGATGCAGCTCTTGTAAGGTGGCATTTAGTAGCACTGTAAAAATCACCTTGACCTATAAACAATGTTAAAGGGTATAATTTTAAAATAAATTACAATTAATGGTAACGATGATGAAAATTGAATTGGAGTACCAATTTGTACGAATTTCAATAGAAATTCGTATCCTTTACTCAGAATTTGTTTTTTGTAAGACTCACCCTTGATCTAGTGTAAGGATGAGCCAAAGGCTTGTATTTATAGATGCGTGATATGTATTCCCTAGCTAATGATGAGTATTGTTCTTTGCACTCAAGATGTTCATCTTCCCATTCACCTCTCCCACTTGTCAATACTCAGCTCGTGGATGGACTCGTGAAGACACTTCATCACCCCGGACTCAAATGATGCTCAGTCCAGGGAGCATTGCAAGTTATTCAAACGAGAGAGATGCGGAGACTCCCACACCCTCCCCAGCACTACGAGTACGAGAGACTCCTCGGGAAATCCCTAAACATGAGGATGAGTCTATTTCAAAGAGACGAGCCCTCACAAAGAGTAACTCCTGGGAAGGACTGACAGGCGTCATTTTCTGCTGGTTCCTTCTCTCCATGACTTCATCCGTTCTGGTGATGGCCAAGCTGGCCAACAATGACACTTCCCTCGGTCTCGTCTCCGGAGTTCACTACGGAGGGACCCAGCAGCAGTCGGAGCATTTCATCTCTTGTCATTTCAATCCCCTTTGTTTCTGCAAGTATGACCAGAAGACAGAGATTTATGACTCTGTGAGGAGGCTCTGGCAGATGGTGGGCTTCAACCAGACCAACTTCTTCCATGCCATCCACTCTCTCATCCACTACTTCAAAACCCAGCCCACCACTTACTTCATAACGGAGGCCGAGCTCAATAACTATGCTTGGCTCCTTGTCAACGCGTCCCTCTCCCCTGTTCCGCAGTCACCGGCCTTCCTTGTCGAGCCCGGGCCTGTCTTTGATATTGAGTGTGCGGATGTTCCTATTGCTCTCATACCTACAGGTAAGATTCCCTTTCATTTCTAACTTTTCCCACTTGTTAATACTTGTAAAGCATTAATTTGACAGGAATTCCCTGTAACTTTTACACACGTGCATATAGATGCTCTAGTATCTTATTCACATGTAAAGTCCTTAAGGATTTTTGTGTAGTTTTTCCTTTAATAGTGTTTCAATATTTTTTTCACTAGGTATTGCTTATTGCTTTTACTCTCACAAAATATTCTAGAAATACAATTTATTACAATTTATTTATTTCTAGTCCGGGGGTACGGGAAATTATTATGAAAATATTCGGAGAGACTACGTTTTTAGAGGCAATCAAACTGTATTTATTTTGAAGCTGGTATTTATTTAGAAAAACTATTGGCTCTAGAAATTACCATTTCTTAAAAATGTAAATTCGTCAGTATTGAATTAACACTGTCCCGAATACATAGTACTTTATGCAAATGCGGGGCTAAAAGCTAACAAGATTGTGAGAAGTTGAATGGAAAATCTGAGGCCTGTGAAGATACATACATATGCTGTATTAGGCGTAGGAGGAAGTATTACAGATTAAGAGAAAGCAATACAAATACAGGAGACAGCAGGAGAATGTATGAGAAGGAAATACAAATACAGGAGAAAGTATAGGAAAACTCTGGAGAAAGTATAAGACAACGTATAGGCGAACGCTGGAGAAAGTATAGGAGAAAGTACAGGAGAAAGGATAAGAGAAAGCTGGAGAAAGTATAAGAGAAAGTAGCAAATGTGTAGGAGAAAGTAAGAAAGGCAACCTAGTGAAAGAAATCTATAGGAGAAAGTAAGAAGAGAAAACCGCCAATTTAATATGCAGACAGTTCTAAATCAACACGAACTCACCTCGGACGTTAATTAGGTTATGACAACAAAGGAATGTCAGGTGGAGACAGCAGAGGCTGTATACAAGCTTAACTTCCTACAAGGGGCTAAATAAAGTATAGGAAGGAAAGAGAGAGAGAGAGAGAGTGAAAGAAAAATAGAAAAGGGTGAGGAAAGAGAGCTTGATATGGAAGAAAAGGGAGACAGGAGAAAGGAAACCTTTGCCTTTGTCTGGATTTAGGTTAGATTAGGATTCATGAGAGAATCATCGTGATCGTCTTGAATCATTACACACTTGTTTCACTCCTTCGTCTCCATTTAAGTTGGCAGACTATGGCATATGAAGTAGAGCATAAAGGGGAAGTCTTTGGAGAACCTTCCCAAGTGGAATAGTAGAGAAAGAGAGAGAGAGAGCTGAGGGGAAGATTCCCAAGGAACCATACGCCTATCTACTTTGTATTCATTATATTCCCTTTTTCTTATTCTTATCCTCCCTCACTTTCATTCTTCTTTCTATTTTACTTACAAGAGATTTTTTTTTCTCTCTCTCTCTCTCCTTCTCATTCTCACTCCCAATGTTTTTAATGTAAACGGGGCCCATTTTCTTGAATCATTTTTTATATTTTACTTTTTTGGGGGGGCAAGCTGGCAGGTTCTCTAATTTATGGCGGAGGATCAGCTATTACAGGAGAATTATCCCCTTCAACAAATCCACTCCTTCAGTCATAATTAGGATGAAGATATGAGAAAGCAAAGGAGTGAGCTCCTGAATCCCCTCACCATAACTTACATCCTCCCTATGGTATTCCATTTCTTCACGTCTGCGGAACTTTCCTGCACAAATGCAGTATTTTTTGTGCACTCTTGCATCTCTCTACAGAAACTTTCTCCAGTAAGAATTTCACCGAAATTAATGTTTTTGACCGAACTTGAATCAAGTTGGGCCAAAAACATTTTCTATTTTTAAGGAGCACTTTTAGTACATTCCCCTGAATTTATCCCACTCATATTTGGAAATCATTACAACATACAGAATTTCCCTCTTAAATGGTCAGACACCCTATTTTTTTATAAATTAGTAATTTTTACCAGACCGAAAATATTTTATATATTTCATTCCTGTAACCTAGAAAGTCTCAAGATACGATTTGGCAAGGCCTGGGGAATTATTCCAGAGAAATGTAATAAAAATTGGATTGGACAGAGGAAATTAAAAATAAATGTTGGGCCACTCGTAAGGAGTATAGTGCCAAGACATGACGGAGCCTCCTTTGCTGGACACTAATGACCCCATAGATCCAGTGAAACTTAACAAGCGGACATGAAGCCATTTACAAGTATCCCTCTCGTACCTATAATACAGCCCTCGTCCAAGATAAATCTCATTAGTATCGTAGGGAAGCCTGAGTTGCGGGGCCCATAGATAAGAGAGCCCCACTCAGATTGCAATAAGATCCGGGGGGGCTCACAAGAGATAGATACATAAATAGATACTGGATGTGCCATGACAAGGAGGGAAAAGAGCGAACAATTAGGAGGGAGAGAGAGAGCGGGAAAAAAGAAAGGAGGAAATGAGAGTGGAATGTAATGGGGAAAGAATTTTGAATAGCATGTCTGCCAGTAGTTTTAGAGATGGGAATTATTGGACCCGTGGGACTCCACTGGCCCTTTAACACTCACATTTATCGCCAGCCCATAGTCCATCTAAATCGCATAAAGGATTTATTCTGGCTCTTCCCCTCAACCCTTCCCCTACAACAATGTCACATATGTACATACTGTATGTTGATATACGGGCCTCTGCATGTGGGTTTACTCCTTCCCCATAAGACACAGGTACGAGTTGTTCCCCTTGTTCACAATAGGTGCCAAGACTTGTAGGTACATATTATTTACACGCTTGGGCTTAGGCAACATATAGAATACATATGTACATACATATGCATATACATATGTGTAATTGGCAGAACTGCAGAGCCCCCAATACTAACAACAAAAATCATTAATGTAAGTTCATATCGTCAGCCCAAAGGAAGCAAACAATAGGTACAGTTTTTAACAGCAAGGTGAAAGTCTGGGAGAGTGTTAAGAATCAAAATCAGTGGATTTTCAGCATTTAAATCCTACTTATTTAAACAAAATTATATACGATCAACTGCTGCATTTCTTGGAGAGGAATGTAGGAGGATTTTTCTCTACAAAAGTCCTTCTGCTTCCCAGCAGACCCTATACGAAGTTATAATTACCCAGAGTTGGTTTTATGATACTGGATGTTTCTGTAATAATTGGCCAGATTATATTCTAAACCCTGGCCATGTTTTTGTTATCATTATATGTATTTATGCTCAGTGAGGGAAAGGAGTCAATCATTTATGTATGTGTATTTAAATCAATTGCAGAATACAATGCTCACGGGGTCATTTCGCATGTGAGTGTGTCGGGCTCTAAATTAAGCATGCTGGATGGGTCAGCGTTTGCGGGGCTGGAAATTCAGGGTATTCGATTGTCCAGGGATCAACTCTATTTCATTTCCGAGTATGCTTTCAGGTAAGGTCATTTGCATTAGTGTACATACATATAGATAAATATGTAATTATATATGTAATAGCGTTTCTGTATCTATCCATGTCCAGTCCTTGTATTGTTTTTTATAAAATAATTATTATACAATGGGCTGGGAAACATTGGCTGAAAATAGGAAATTTTGACAATCGCTTCAATTTCAAACTGTGTGCTTTCCTCCGTGATATTTCTCCTCCTCGAACTCTTGCTCATGCAAGAGCGGAACTCTGTACAAGCCCAAGGCAAATATTTATGATTTTTGATGGTCCTCTTTTCCCTGCTCCGACTTGATTTTATTAATATTTATGTTAAAAGGTCCTTCCGAACATACTGTTTGCGGAAGGAATCTCAGGGAGAACTACTCCGCTTGTATGAGTCCTCCTCGTACTCTGCAGCCTTTTCTCTCCTGTCTGCTTTTGCTTGTAAAATCCTACCTTATATTTACCTTCATATGTCTAGATATATAAGGAGGGCTTCCTCTATTACGGAATCAGTTTCTGGGGGAAGAGGAAGTTGGGAAAAAGTTTTGTTTAAATTTGACTCCTACTTGATGTTCCTAGACGCACTTGATGGGACTACATATGTACGTATGTACGAGCATACAGAGCATACAAGTAGATAGAGTATATATAATTACATACATTCATGGGGGCCACACACTTGTGGAAATGGAATTTTGACGTGAGATCCTCTCCTCTCCGTTTCCCTCGGAATCCACTCCCTGACGTTCCTCTATGCTGGAGGGATTTTAGTATTAAATTTAATTAAAATTGGTCGTCCCACAACTTTTCCACGGCAGCATGAAAAATAAAAGTAAACAGGGCCTAACGAGTCCGCGGAACTTTCAAAATGAGAGAAATTCAACAACTCCTCCGATTCCCCATAATTATTACAAACCCTTGTTTTGAAAGGTAGCTCAAAGCATTAGTCCGCTTCCCAAGGGTTATCAAAATACCAAATTGTTTCCCCATTTTTTAATAACTCCAGGAGCATTGTCCCTTTGGAAATGTATTTACAAACATGGGCTGTCCTTTCACATGAAAATGTTTTTTTTATTGTGGATAATTTTGCCATTCCTCTGGAAACAGTTTTCTCCCAGTGATCTTCACAATTTGGACAGGGCGGTTTAAATTGTTTTTAACAACACTTCTGATTGTCCAGTGCTTACATTTTGTAAGGGGGCACTCTGAAAAGGAACAACATCTTACATTTGAAATTACAAGCCAGAAGGATATTAACCTCTCATTAGGGGGACAAACGCTGGGATTGTGGTAAATGGACTGTTTCCAATGTTTCTGTCCCCATGGAGAAAATTCCCTTGTACATAATTACTATAAAGGCTCTGTTATGTACACACATGGACAGCCTCTGTAGTCACAAGTGACAGCGTATAGTAGCCAGGAGAAAGTAAGTGAAAGTCAATGTTGTACTCTCGTATGCGGAAATGCATAGGCTAATGCACATGTTTGGAATTATACGTGTGGAGAAAGGTACAAACAACAGGTCGGAGAAAGCTCCCCCTCCACTTGATCCGGTAGTTATGAAAATTTTGTAGGGGAGTAAGAGAGACCCAAACAGAGACCGGGAAGAGAGAAGAGATTGTCAGTGATGGAAGTATCTCACTGTGAGCGATACTTGGTGATTATAACAACCTCAGAGAAAGTTTTAAAGTAGAGAGTCTTAAAAGGTCTCTGGAAACCCTCAATTCTCGCTTGTCACACAGAGTAAATAATGAGAAAGGAGAGGGAGTCTCACGATCGCTCTAATCTTGACAAAAACCTGGGATTCCATTACATTATAGACACCATCAAAAGCTAGCAACTCTTAAATATTCCCTGCGTTCCTCACTCACACACACACACACTCTCTCTCTCTCTCTCTCGCTCCTTCTCCCTCACTTTCCACTCTCTTCCTCATCACGCTCACGCATTTTAACAAGTTTCTCAAACTGTAAACTCTGTAACTGTTGAAAGAGCCAAATAAAATCTAACTTTCTCCCTTTTTTTACACTCAAGCTACTATCCCGCCACTGTGGAGCTATCCTATCAATAGTAAACCCGAAACACAATGAGACTTGAAGGATATTTTGTGTTAGTGGAGGGATGATTCGGGAACTGGCTGAATCAATATCCTCTGAAGTTGGAACGATCCTCTGTACATTCAAGTCCTGATTGAATGAATAAGTGCGATTTTGTTCCAGGGATGATTGATATTGGTTTACTGGAGCAAACTATTTCCCAATTTGTTACCAATGTAAACCCTTACTTTCACCTAAATTCAGATTGAAAACAGACATGATATGTTGTCATAAAGAAATAAATAAACACTGGATTGGATGTCTATAGATATATTAAGAAGCAATACAAATTCCTCCTTATTTTCTTAAGTTATACAAACCAAGGCTAGGAATTTTAATTTGATTATAATGACCATTCCCAACTTTCTCCAAAATCCATAAAGTTCAAGTTTTAAAAATTATTTTTAATTTCCAACGATTCAAAAACTTTTTTTCCCAGAGTTTCGCTCAAGTGTATAAAACGTTTTCATGGGTCAGGGAAAGTTACAGTTTATTTTGAAAATACAGCAAAGGTTGCTTCTTCCAAGTACAAATTGTATATTTATGTGTTGTTTTCAGCTCAATGAGTAACTCCTTAAGTATGTTGGACTTGTCGGGGAACTTCCTGGACGAAATCCCCTTCGCAGCCTTCAAAACCCTGAAGCTCCTGGAGTGGCTCAACTTGAGCAAGTAAGTTTGAATTACTTTTACTCTCCCCATCTGTAATAATTTGTAATGCTCCAATCTATTTTCATACCTGGTTCTTGGATTTAAGAAACGAGTCATGTATATATGTCACTGTAGCAATACCAAATGTTATGGATATATAGTCCTTACAAAAATAAATGGGTTAGCAGAGCTTATAAGGAATATTCCTCTATATAGGCATGCATTATTGTGTAATTATATGAGTAGACGTAGGTACATACGGACGTATTCGCCCTGATAATCGAGCGTACTTAGGGATATCTAAATAGAAGTGAAATTTTTCCACGCTCTGGAACGAGCACTCTGGACATGTTTACGAGGTGGGATGAGTTGGGAAATGTGAATATGATGTGCTGATGGCTCTCGTAAGACGTGGATGACAAGGAGGAGAACGATTAGCATGCGATCGTTACAGTGTCATCACTGGGCTTGGAACTTCTGCTGTTCGAAGATCCGTACATCCCTTGCAAACCGCATCCACCGCCTGCAGTACACACACACACACACACACACTGACTTACTTAATCCTCCCATCCCATCCGACGCTTTCGTATATGTAGGGGAAAGTTATATATAGGTAGATCCTTGGGATATTGTCTTAGTGCTTTCTCCCGTCTACTTTCTCTGACATGATCCTCCTGTAGGAACATCTATACAGATGTGACTTCTTCCCAGGCCCCTGTACGACAACCACAGTGTTTATACTTACATGTGAAAAGGGAGGAAGAAGAAGGTCTTTGAAGCTTCCTCCGTCCAAGTGTGGTATTTTAGGTAAAGCTCATCGGATTAATTCAAGTTATTAGGCAGATAAACCCACTCTTACCATCTACTTATGTTGGAATTTCACTCCCAAGACTTTCTCCTACTTTTACCAGCGGATACTTTCTCCTCCAATTTGTAAACTTTCTCCGACTTTCCTCAGCCCCAAATCGCAGTCTCTAAGCTGGGGGTCCTCAGCCCGCTCCGAACATACATACATACATATATACACAATATTAATTATATACTGTGATTATACATATTGTTGAAGACTACACATAAGCAGGAATTGTTCCCAACAATAAAGCCCGATCAACTTTCTCCAAAGCGCTGGGCCCTAATATCAAGTGTCAATTCAGCCCGAGCATGATACAATGATAGCTAACTCTGCTCTTTAACTTTTGCCCTGCCAATGGCATGTGTGCTTTGCCCTAAGAGGATCCCCAGCAGGATTACTTTCTACACATGAATAAATATTTCGGACGCTTCCTTTTTGCCCTCAACAAATTGTTGTATTGTGATCCAGTAATGACATCCGATATAACTCCAAACGTACTATTTTAACTCCGACCATTGAAAAATGAATTGGCCCCTGACTCAAGGGCATTTGTCTCAAAAACATTTGATATGCACAGGAGTATCTATCTATCCATACCCATCAATAAAATATGTACACAATAGTGTAACAGCTACTAAAAGGAATGTTAAGGTGTGAGTGGGAAGGGAAAAACCCCAGGATGGTATAATGGAGAAAGGCTGGGATTCTTGGAGCGTAACCCATTAATTTAGGAATGTCATTATCCCCGCGTCGACCTACTGAATGACTTACAATTAGATTAGGTCACCATTGAAGGCCCAACAAATCTCCAGAATGTTGTTCATATTTGGTCCGTATAAACACCCAGTGTAAACAATTTCAGTGGGACGGATGATTTACTACAGAGGGACATTACTGAAATAACACACACACACACACAAGCAGCACGGATCTGTACACAAATTGTGTTCACGAGGGAGCATTATTTGGGATTCTGATTTCATAGGATTTTAATCCTATGTGTGAGGCTGCTCTTATATGTTTGGGTGTATGTAGTTTGAGACTGTAGGAACTGTCCCTTGAATTTTTCTCAGAGAAAAGAATTTCCAAGTGTTGTCGAGGCAGTATAAGAAGCTCAGGCAGAGATGTATTTCTAAATTCGGAAGCTATACGTATACATCAAATATGTACATATGTGCATGGAGTAAAAATGAACCACCAAACTCTGACCTGAGACGGATTCCTTACACACGTTCCCAATCAATCACGCCGCTTACTCACCCGCAAACCATGGAGCCAGTGAGAGAGAGAGAGAGAGAGAGAGAGAGAGAGAGAAAGGAAATAACAGAGGGAAAGCTATTGGTTCCGTAGCTGCTCCTCCCGACTAATCATCATTCCTTGAGCAACCGATCGCTCACTCCAGAACTCTACTTACATCTTATCCTCAATCCCTAACATTCTCTATAGTTTTTCTCTCTCTCTCTTCTGTAGCTCTAGGTCTCTCTCTCTCTCGGAAAGCAAAGCATCCATTTCCTCCATGGCCAGTAGCAGTTTCCGCAGAGGAAAAATTCTCATCGGGTTCGTCTATTTCTCTCTCTCTTTCTTTCTCTCCCTCAGCTATATACTAGCCGAGAAAGCCAAGCCGAGACGGAGGATGAGGAGACGGTTGGAATATAATCGGATTTTTAGCTCCCCCATCATACTCTCCAGGCCTTGAATGCCCTAATGCTTGTATTACACTGGTAGAATATGAGAGAATACCGGAGCTAAATGATCAATGTGATATGATAAGATATGCACTCAACCACATGAAATGCATTATTTCCCAACTCACACATATCCCCCCACACACACACACACAGAGGTAGACAGAGAGGAGATTCCGAAAGTAAAATCCGAGAGAAAAAAACACAAGACCAAAAGGGAAGAGAGGAGTGAAAGCATTGCTGAAGAATACGAAACAGCAGGGGGAGAGCAGTTTGTGCCGAAATAAAAAAAACCTGGAGATTGTTCGGATGGAAAGAATCAAATTTATCTCTGTGGAAGTGAACCAAGTGATTTTCCTTCATTGCTTCTACATTTGATAAATTGGAATTCCACTGAAAAAATCATATACTCATTACCCTTCCTCCCTTGCTCCTGTGACCCCTGCTGACCCATATCTCTGTCCTCCCTCCCGCCAAGCTTACCCTCCTTCCTCCGCAATCCTCCTCTCCTAACCAGACTTTCTCCCAATCAAAGATATAGATACCTACAGACCCACTAACAAATTAGACCCCTCTGAAAGCCAAGGGCTAAGAAGCAACTTTCCCTGCTCAAATCGGATTTAAATGTGGAACTTTCTCTTTTGAGTCTTGGCTGTCAGAAATGATTTCACAAGTAACATTTGCTTGGATCTTGGGAATTGTACTGTATATTGTCGGGTATTTAGATAGTACTCGTCCGCTCTACTTTCCCCTGTCTGTGATGCACCGTTTTGCTTCTTATTTGAATGGTCACAGTCATGGTAATCTCTGTAACTACACTAATGCACATTTCATCCCCTCCAGAAGATATAAATCCTGAAATGAGTTTTTAAACTGCTCTCCGATAACTTGAGGTTTGTATCCAATAGCACTATTTACTTAAGTGAAAGTAACTTTTACCATTGGAGGGCAATTGTACTCGGCGTTTCCTTCAGTTTCCCTGTCAGGGAGAGGAATGCTATTTGGATATATCTATACATAATTATGTATAGATCCAGCACGTATCTACACTTATATGTATATGCATACATACATTGAGTAAGAAAAGAGATACGATTTACTACAGCTGTAGACCCTCGGTGAAAGTTAAGCTTGCGTTTGACGCCGCTGATGGATGAATCGTAGTGGTAACATATGTGGACTGAGGTTACTTACTCCTTTTTTCCGGTTGATTTGCTTTTTTTATCCCGAGTACCGGGTCCACCCTCATTGTCTTGAGAAAGTGTACTTTCTCCGAAAATTTCTCTTCAAGTCTCCTGAAATCCGTTTGGAGAAAGGAGCTCGAATCTCTGGCCCTGACTTGCAATTTGTATATGTTTAGGAAAGAAAGCAAGTTTGAAGGATGATGATAGACTTGTATTTGTTCATGGACTTTTATTTCTTTGTACTCCCTCGCTCCGAGAAACTATTGTGGCTTTCAAGTTTTCAAAGGAGGAGGAGGAGGATAGTTTGTATTGGAAATCTTGCCAGACTTGTTTCAGACAAATATAAACACACATAGATACATATATACCTACACTTACAAGCATAGATACATATGTACATATAAGCATGTATGTATATTTTTGTGGGAGAAAGTTAAAAATGAGCGTTTCGGGATTTCAATGGACAAGTCTCTCAAGCTGGAAATGAAAAGGGATTGAGTTTTTTTTTGTGTGTGTATGGGGAAAGTACATTTGGGGAAAGTCTTGAAAGGGGTATGAATTTGTCCCTTGATTTTTCAAGGGAGGAGGCGGGAAAGTCTATGGGAATGACTTCATCAATCCCTTTTGTTATGTAGAAGCCTGCGACAGGAGGGTTGGCTGGAGTGGTCAAGTTTACCATTTCCCATGGTCAACCAAAAACTATCCAGACTGAGTTTCAATAGGGGGCTTGGACAATGGTCGTAAATTAACTCATGGAAAATTAATGAGCTTTTGGGGTAGATAGATTTTCGATGGGACAAACTCGCTTATACGCACACATCTGGGGATATAGAAAGAGTTGGAGAGTTGGAAATGAATTTCCAATGAAATAAATTGTAATGTTGGGACGATTCAATTGCTAATGTTGGATTTGTTTTGGAGGAATGGTCTCAAAATGTTTTTTCGCTTTTCCTTTGCTCTCGTTGATTTTTTAGGGATTTCCAAGACATTGTAGACTGATACAGAATATTGTGTGTGTGTGAGTGAAAGTTGTAATTTAGTGTATGATGATGATGTTGACAGTAACCTGGTGAACTCAGTGTCGGGTGACTGGTTCTCGGTGCCGATCTCTCTGAGGAAGTTGATGCTGTCAGCCAACTCAATCGACGCTCTACCGAACAAATTACTTGGTTCCTTCCAGCGACTCCATTGGCTCGATCTCAGCTCTAATTTCATTCGCAATCTTACCCAAGACAATCTTCCTCCTAATTTACAGGTTAGTCCAATCTTCTCTCTCTCTCTCACTCTCTTTCACTCTCTCTCTCTCTCTCACTCACTCCTTCCCACACCACTCTCATTCTCCTCGCTCAAGCTAATCTTCATCTTTACTCTTGCACAGTAAATTACACCTCGTCGAGTAACTCCAAATATCGTCAACCATCTCGCACGAGTCTTAGCTCCAGACACGGAGCTGGAATACGAAAAATAACTTGGAAGTGCATACACCTTCAAGTGCAGGATCAAAGTTAACCCAGTCACATGTCCTACCTTCCCTCTTCTGCAAATGCTCCTCAACTACCAGTATCTACATGTAGGAGAGCTTTTCGTACATACGTCCGTACAGAAAACATACGACTATATATCTATGTATATCCACTTCATCTCAAGTATAAGGAACTTTCTCCCTGCCCTCCCAATCCCTTCATTATCTCTTTTGCCTACTGTCATACTAATCAAGATTAGGATTTCAAAGGGAGCCGTATGTGAGAAGTTTTTCACCCTATAAAAAAATCTGATTTTGGAACTGAGCCAGTATGACAATTGCCAGTCATTAGAATAACAAGTTTTTGTACTGCAACATATAGGTATCTACATAATTATATACATATATGTATTATTTCCCCAAGTGAAAGTCTTTCCAGCAGTAAATTCGATTACGAATGTAGCAATTAAATCCTTGGATTTGTATTTCTAGGGGCTGAATCAAAACTGCAGTGAATTCAAAATACTACTGTGTTTAATCATACGGTGAAAGCACAACTTTAGTCCATGCCATCCTTTAAAGGAATTCTACATTTCTATTAACAAACCAAATTTTATTTAAGAACACCATCAGCTTTTAACATGCTAAATCCCAGTAGATTTAAACGTATTTCAGGGTTTCTGCTTTAAAATCCTGTTAATACTATTATAGAGCAATCACAGGCGTTTTTACACTTGTGACTTTCACCAGCTAGGCTAAATTCATGTAGCTGCCTTAAACAGCCAAAAACAACAAAATTTCTTAAAATTCTTGAGGAACATTTTGTGATGTGGTGCTTTGCACTATTTATATGTCCATAGATCTCTGTATGCATAAAAGAGCAGGAAGGAATTTTTGGAATAATAATAGAAAGCTGGATGCTGTGTCCCATATTCCTGTTGTATTACAGAAGACAGTTGTTGTTTTTTTGTCGAAGGTACAGCCTTACTTGCGCCATTCAATGTGCATTATGTAAAGGTGGTAAATAGGAGTACTAAAGGAAGATCCCTCACTAGCGTAAGTGCATATTAGGAAATGCTGTAGGGTAATGTTTATTGATAGCACGTGGAGTAACATTTTGAGCATAAATTGAGTTTACTCCCAAATAAATCCTCCTGCAACACCCAGGCCTAGCCTAATGTAATGCATGTACCTATGTATAATTATATATATACATAAAATTGCCGGCACGCTCCATACCAAACTCACTCTTATATCTTTGAATACTTTTACTGTACCTGGATCATACGGTTACTCGAACATGGTCTTAGGACGGAGAAAGTTCCAGTTCCAGGTAGCTCCTAGCTTTGTAACTCCCAAAGATTTTGACTAGTAGTCGAGTGTTGTAAGTGGCCCTCCAGTATCCTCTGAGCTGTTTATGTCCGGGTGGTGTGTTTTTTTTTCTATGTGTTGAAAATCGGGCGGAGGGAAAGAGCGTGTGTGTTTCACTTGAAATTACGATACTGGGAAGGTAGGAGAAAGTATCTATAGATATATATTCTCTAACATATGCCCTGATGTTATTACCTGCCCAAGTACTTGAGCCATTACATGTAACTACAGCCGGAGTAAATGCACATGATCCTGTATGTATGTACGTACTATGTAATTATATGTGGAGGTAGATACTCTTACAGTAAATATACGCCAACCTTTGGAATGTCTGCCCTTGCATATATATCTATCTAGATAAATAAATAGCCGGGGAAAGTCTCACAACCGGCAAGGTATAAATGATCCTGTACATATGAGGCAATACCTACACAAGTGGGGCAAGGTAACTACTACGACCGTAAGCATACATGTACATACATACTAGATATCTATACTCTAAGCCACTCCACAACTACCCCAACAACACAAGGTGTATGGGAGTCGTACACAGGGCAGGAGAGGAGACGAGGAGGAAGGAGAAGAAGAAGAAGATGAACATAAAGTGGGAGAGGAACTCAAGTAGCAATAAAAATCCGAGTTTTTTATTACACTCACTGGAGAGTAACATAATTAAGTTAAGACAGTCGAGGCATCTCCCACTCGCCATCTCCCAGCCAACTTTCCTCACGTTAGAGTGCTATTTTTACTCCATCCCTCAGAAAAGTTACCAGCTCAGTACGTCCATTACGACTACCTCCTTCCCTCCATACAGTGTACGGATCTATCTATGTACATAATTACATATACATATCATCTAGCTAAAAAAATACTATGTACATACATCCCTCCCGCATCCCCAGGATACACATATTGACTCCACATCCCACCCAAAATGCAACTCTCTACGAGAGGCACTCCCAGCCCAATCCTAAGCCCCCAGCACATGGGGTGCATATTTAAACTCAAGTAATAAAACTTGCTCCTGCTCATAAGTGAGGTGTGAGTACTATGTCTCTATAGGTAAAGGGGCTGTGTACACATATCTAGTAGTGTGTTAAAAAAGCCGGGAAATTTGTCTCCTCATGGCCCTTATAATTGCAATCGGCCCCTCCCCTTGTAATTAGCATCCCTGTCCGCTCCTGACGAATGTCCCCCATAAATGTGAGAAATATGGACAGTGATTATAATTCCATGGGAAATGTCTCTAGTAGAAATAATTCTTAGGTAGTCATACACCTGGAACTATATATACTGGGACATAGAAACAAAAAGTTTATACCTACAATACTATATTATAACCTTACTTCACCTCCGACAGACCTGAATCCTGAAAAATGTAAGGGAACAAGAAATTAAAGGTAACATCTCCACGGCACATCTTCATTGCCCTTAACTACTGGAACATCTCTCCCCACACATTACTTTATTATGAATGTAGCCTTTCAGCTCTCATCATATCATATCTCACCAGCTAGCTCGGCTCCCCTATCTTTCCTGTACCTTACCTTTCCCAGGCCTTAGTTTATACTCCCAAGTTTATGTTCGCAATCTTCCTCTGTCTTGTCATTATGAGCAAATTACCCTGTTCCTGTATCTTGTACATTTCTCTGGATGTGGTATCTAGTAAGTTGTGTTTTTTTTTCTCTCTCTCTCTCTGTCTCTAAAAAAAATCCTGTTTTACGGTTCCGTTCCTCTTTACTCCTCACATTGTTATCTTGTTCTTACCTTGTAAACATCCTTGCCTAAATGGTTTATCACATTGTCTGCAGTATCATTGTATGTGCTCCCTGCCTGCCCCTCTCTCTCTCTCTCTCTCTCTCTCTCTCTCTGTGTGTGTATGCGTATAAATTGATTTTTTTTTATTGCCAGGATCCTGCTCGACTGTACTTATTTTGATAAGATTTTATCGCTAAAAGCTATTGCCACGTCGGGAACGGCCCTATCATTTCCCACCGTGCTTTTGATATTAAGGCAATTACTCCCAGTAATCTTTTTACATTCCCAGGAAGAGGGAAAAAACTTAGCCGGGTTTTTAGAACCCTTGGGTTTTTTTTCATTTGTTTGTATTTTCCAGTGGAAGCCCATTAATTTTCTAATGTGACTTTCCTATTATTTTTTTTTAAACCTCCCAGGTTTCATGTGTCCCTCAAGGAAGGAACTGCTCGGGGAAAGGTCATAAGATTTTTGTTACGGTCCTAAACGCTTCCATACTTTTGTCATGTTTTTTATTTGTGGATGAGAAAATAATAGGCATTAAATCTGATACTTATTGCAATTAAAATGTTTTTATTTCTGTATTTCCTTCCTCCTAATTTATCCTCGCTCACTGCTATATACTTCTATCTTCCAGCATTGTTTTTACTTTGGAAATAAAATCATAAGAAAAGATTTTTTTTTGAGGAATATTCCTTTCAAATAAATTACATCTTTATTTGAGCTCTATTGGAGTGAAAAGAATTTGTACTTTAAACGCTCCTAATTAATTTTGACAATATTTTTTGTATAGAGATTGTACACTATTTTCATACTTTTTTTTTGCTAGGCTAAGGCTAAGGTATACTTAATTGCATGTAAAATTTACTACTTCTTGTATTTAATTAAAGACCCCCATTTAGAGTAGCCTCGCCCCACAAAGAGCAACTCAAAGGGAACTCTTCCACAAGTTTAGTCCGCAAAAGAAGTAACTGCTTTGCTTCCTAAAACAGTGCATGTAGTTCTGCTCAATCATAAAATTTCGAAATGAATTCCAAAGTGAAATTAGGGAGTTGAGTAGGAGTTGGTACAGGAGAGAGAGAGAGAGGAGGAGACGGGTGTGATGTGAGGGTGGGGAAATTGAAAATACAATTTTAATTATACAAAAAGGGAATAGTAGCTACATATATTTTGGAGGATGCTATGTACATATGTACATACATACATGCATAGGCTAGCAATATAAAAATACGGACTTGCTTGAGCATTACAGACTCGTGTACAAACAGAAGCCGCGGCTGCTGTTGCTGTTGTTGCTTATGCGGGAGGGAAAACACTGGGAAAAATCTCTGGGTTTGGGGAAGTCTCCTATTGTGATATTTACATGTAATTATATGTATCCTCAATAAGGACAAGTGAAGCGGAGTCCAAGACGGAGAAGTAAATTGGAAATGTTTTCACAAGGACCAAGTTGATGGAAATGGGAAATATTACACAATACTGTACCTCCCCCTCCTTCTCCCAGCTCCCATCATCCCAACTCCCAAAATTAGATAGCTTTTGAAATTTTAATTACAGCATTTCTTTAACAACAAGGAGTTAGTGGGACTAAGGGAAACTTTAGTTTTGGGTTAACTTGAAAGGAAACAACAGAGGCAAATTTTTAATGAGGTAACAAGAGGAACCTCCGGCGGAATAAAATGTATATGAAGTTTTCCATCTGTATTTGAGATTTCTCTCCAGACGTTATCCTCTCCTTGGGTCCCCTTCCCCCCTCCGTACTTTCTCCAAATCCAAGTAATATATATAATGAGGACGTACATATAGATACATATGTATAATAATTATTATATATGTACATATATGTAAGATACATGAGAACCTCAATCCACTCCAAGGATAACAGAAGCAGCTGGTTTTTCAAATGACCCTAAAGCGTGGTTAAAGAAGATACTCAAGCGATTATTCCCCTCTGTTTTTACAAACTTGCATAATTATAGGAATACCTGGGCTTTCTCCGTGTTGGGGAAAGGTGTGAAATTAAAAGGGAAAGTCATAAAGGCTCCGGTAGACAAGGTTCGAGTTGGGCTTGACGTTGTGGTTTTCCGCTACATATGTAGATACATATATCTATATCTATGTATGTTAAGGTTATATGCCTACAGTATATTATTTGGGGAAGGTCCTAATTACATACATTACTTTATGGAAATCATCAGACGCTGAACTTAATGAAGAACCGACTCTCGAACTTCCCCACGTCAGTACTTCATCTCCCATCCCTCTCGTGGCTTTTTATTGGTGGCTGCGCCATCGACCACGTACCTCAGGACTGGCCGCTCGGAGTGCCCCTTCGACAAATGAACCAGCTGGACATGTCAGACAATTTCATCCAAGTGAGATTTTATTACGTTATTAATTCTACACCTACCCATGTCCTACTATTTGTAGTATAAGCAATTATTCAATATTCACACATTCTGTATATTATTTCTGTATGATACACTGTCCTACATAAATCTGAAATCCAAAGTTTTAGCATATCGTTCACAAAACCCTAGAAATAATCCCTACCTCTGGAAACCTCGATTCGTTTAAAGTAGATAATTATAACTGTCGCTACAGTTAATTACAGATATCCACACCTCGATTTTGAAACGCTAATTCCAAGTGTGAATTTTAATATTACAATTTGACAAGCCCGGGGATGTTCTGTCTCTATCCCAACAATGCTAAGTTTTTACAGTTTTACGGTCGATGTGCATATGTGTGTATTATATGTATGTGTTGGCAGATTTAGTGACTGGAAATTAGAATGACATCAAATTCATTATATCAGAGTTGGGCAGTTGAAAGTGACGGAGATTGTCATTTTCGGCTTTAACAATTCTACAGAGCCAGTGATTGCTTTGATGAGTAGGTCTCACATCCCTGGGTAATGAGTATAATGGGTTAGTTTAGAAGGACAGGATAGGACCATTGGTATTGCTTTTGAATCTTATGTACATATCTACATGGGACGAAAAAAATATGTATATATGATGACAGGTTGATATGAACATCCTAAGAGTCAGACAGCTGGGGAAAGTGGTATGAATGCTTCCCTGGGAAGCCTCTGTTTTTGGGCTGGTGTCAACTGTCATCCTATGCATATTTAAATACAGGAGTAGATATACAAGCGTGTCCTGCATGACGGTGCATGTGTGTATGCATTTGTATATGGGGATGAGATGTTATTGGGGAAATAAAAAGCTGATGACTGCTTTCCTCACGAAGTGTTGTTGATGATGATGATGGTGATGGTGGTAATGATGACAGGTCTGGCCATCACGTCCATTCGGATCCCAGCTGACAGTGCTGGACATGAGTGTGAGCAAGAATTACTTGCAGACTCTGCCAGATGCTGCTTTCTTCTCCATGAACATCTTCCGTCTCTCACTCGGCCACAATCGAATTCATATGATTGATCCCGGAGCCTTCGTCTCTCTTGACCACACTCTCAAATACCTCAATTTGGAGAATAATCGACTTCTCTCCATCCCATGGTCAGCCCTTGCCAACTTGACCTCCCTCATGCATCTGTACATCGGCTCAAATGCTATTCGGGACGAGGGCGTCGGACTTCCACCAGGTACGTTCAAATTTACCCCCACCCTTAAAAATACCTTTCCCTAAGCTAAAATAATCAAAATCTTGAATATTCAAACTCATTACTTTCAAGTTGGATTTTTTTCCCAAGGAAATACAGTACATAGACCGCCGACAGATTTCTCCTAATAAAAATAGATAGTCTTTGAAAGACTTGGAAGACACAAGAGCCTCATTTACAGCTCCTATTTTCTTTCCATTTTGTACGAGCAATACTTCCTCCCGCTTTTAGTCAGGGGGAAGTTTCCGAAAAAGTTAATTACTTACTGGGAGTAAAACATCCGAGAACATGAGTCAAGTGAGTAATATTTTAAGGATTAAAAAAGAGGAATCTCTGCGTGATGGAGAATTTTATCAGGGAATCTGGAAATTACAATAAACACTGCCATAGTTTTCTCTCTGCCATTCATTTATTCAAGGGAGTCGGTGTTTAAGTGTATGGGAGATATAGCTCTTGGATTAGGCTCCGGAGCCTATACTTGTACTAGACTATAGGCTGAGATAAATTTCAGAATATGAAATGCTAGTTTAAGGATGGACCGTTAATTTGCTTTGGGATGACTGTTTCCCAAGAATTATGTTCATGTGTGTCTGATTGCGATTGTGACTGTGTGTGTGTGTGTGTGGGATGTATGTATGTGTGTGTGTGTGTGTGTGTGTGTGTGTGTGTGCAGTTACGTCAGATTAAAATTCAGACGATTTACGACTCACTGCAATTCTCAAGCCGGGCTCTTTTCGAAGCCATTTGATTCTCTATCGTTTCCTTATACAAACATATTCCTTTCTAAAAAGATACAGAGGTGTTATAATGGTTCCAAGGCTGCACTCCCGCTTACTTACATTTCATCTGTTACATACTCGGAACTCAATGAACCATTTATTCTTTTCCCGTTTCCTCCTTCCAACCACCGACACATACACACACACACACACACACACACACACACACACACACACACACACACACACAAGAGCGTGTGTAAAGGATCCGCATAGAATTACCTTGTGGAGCTCGAGCAGCCCTGACTTTTCCCTGTATTAAGCTTTATATACGACCGAATGATATTTAATAATAAGAGGCATTTGTTCATTCTCAAATTCATTCTCACACAGTCAGATACATACAAAACTCATATCTTCCACCCGACATAGCCACAGACACAGACACACACAACCCGGAAAAATGCAAAGACGTGCTCTCCTAGTATCGAACATATAGCAAAGCACAATTTCAAAAGTGAAAGTCAGGGAGTAAAAATGCCTCGGCACGCTCCGGAACCGAAAACCGCCTCTTAATAATTTACCCTCGCGAAAAACTATACACGCTGAATTACAAGAGACATTTGTGTGGGGGTCCACTATGTACCTCCGTGGGGATTCCCAGGAGCAATAAGAGGTATGTTATATGTAAGCCTCCACACTGTACCCTTGGAGAGTACAAGGGATCTATTCTTATACATCGGAGACGGAACCTCCCGGGAAAAGCTACAGGCTTGTCGGTATTCCGAAACGATAATAATTCAAGACGGAAACAGTTATTACAGGAGTAGAGTGTCGTCCGAATGTATGTTTATTGGACACTTATTAGTTGATTCCCAGAGCAGAGCCACTTTTCAAGGGTCACAAATTATAACCTGGGAGGAAGTAGTACATATGTAGATAGTCACAGGCTGGGAAATTATTTACATGGGCTTTATAGTAAGTTGTAAGATTGAGCAGTCCTAGAGTTATTTCTCACGGGAAAGTTCTTTCTTTTCTTTTTTTAAATAACAATTATTATCTCCAAGTGAAACATCACCTGAGTCCAAGTAATTATTCGAAAATTTAAATGAAGGTTTAATTTTAGACAAACAAAAACAGAGCTGTACTTGGACGGAAGTTTTGATGGGAATATTAATTATTCAAATATTCAATTCATTATTATTTTCAAAGGAGAAACTTCTATTGACAAGCATTTCCTCCTAACATTGTTTAAATAAACTTTAAGGGAAACCAAGCTTGAGGGAAGAAGTTCCTTGAATATTCCGAGTATCTAACTCTCAACTTAGGACAGTTGAAAATTTTTGCAATAATTAAGAAAACCCAAAAGTAGAATTTCATAAATTATTTTAGAGTGTAAGGCTTTAATTAAAACTGTCGGATTCCACAGGAGGGTCCGAATGTAAACTGACATATTTGGGATTGAACGGGAATCATCTGACCAGAATCCCGAAGAGGCTCTTGGTCCATTGTCCCCATCTATTTCATCTGAACTTGGGCTATAACCAGATCTACAACTTAGATGAGTTCCTCCACTTGGCCGCGACTTCCACTTCTAGGAACTTGGGCTCAGGGCCTCGACGGAGCTTCCGTAACTTGAATACACTCATCCTCAGGAGCAATCCCATACGAACCCTGGCCTACACTTACAATGATATCCATCACAGTTACTCAGGTGACAGGGTCCGGACCGGTAAGGAAGGACCAGGTCGGAAAAATGACCCGGGTGAAAGTCAGCTCCCGACCAAAAATAACATAGAAACTCATCCCTCCCCAACCATGCAAAAGGCCCACGATGCTGCTCAAAGGAAGAGTGGAGGGGTTTTGTCTAGTTACTCCCTCCCAACAGATCCGTCCTCAAATGAGATTACGCAGTCCACGTCCTCCCTCCGACCCGACCCCACCGTCACTGCCAGTAACAACAAGAGTGGGACCCCCCCTCACCTGGACTCAACGGAGCGGAGTCCAGGTGATAATAATAAACAACAGGAAGGTCCAGGAAGCAAACCCCAAGCTTCAACAGTAGCCCTCAGTAATATCTTCCGAAGTGAAGTGTTCCCTAATTTACATGAACTGAGCCTGTCCTTCTGTCAATTGTCGGGTGAGCTGGAGTCATTCCCCGCCCTCCCCCTCACCACCCTCGAGATTAGCATGGGCCTCAAAAGTGCGAGTAGTCTCCATCCATCTATATTCAATTCCCTGAGGAATCTCGAGTGGCTCGCACTGGACTTCAATGCTTTGAAAAGCGTCAGGTGAGGATATTTCCATAGACTGTCACTTTCCCCAAAAAATATCCACACAGACAGAGAGAGAGAGGAGCCTCCGAAAGATATGTCAGTCTGTATATGCAAAATAAGGTAGGATATTGGTAGTTGTGAGGGAGGGAGTAGTTTTCTCGTGAAAGTGTCATTTCAAGTTGGGCTTTCTAGCTTTCAAGAGCCCGTCCTCTATATATCTATATATGAGGATATTGCAGGAGTTGATAAAGAACAAGCAAATAAAACTTTTTCTATTTCACACACCCTGCTGCACCGGCAAGGACTCAGGGATGACGTTTGTTGAGCGCTTGTTGGATGACTGCTTCCGAATGTCAAGATAGATGACATTTTTACCGAGGGATCAGCCAAACATCATAAAATTCCCTATGAAAGGGAAAAAAACTTGGGCGAATGAGATAGATATGCAAAAATACACGCAGATAAAAAAATGGGACGTATGTTGAGGGAAAACTTTTTTTTCCTTCAGAAGAGGAACTTTAGAGAGAGAGAGATGTGTTCAGGGAGAAAGTCGTTTACTTTTTATGAATCATGTAGAGGGCTGACTATTTAGTCTAAATGTAAGGGCTGGGAGTAAAGGGATTAGTAATGGCAGTGGGCTTTCACTATTTTTCTCTACAATGTCACAAAAAAACGTGTGTGTTTACATCGGAGGATCCATCCCTCGTACTTTCTCTCTCTCTCTCTCTCTCTCTCTCTCTCTCTCTCTCTCTCTCTCTCTCTCTCTCTCTCTCGCTCTCTCTCTACACTGTAAGGTGCCTGAAGTTCACCGAGCTGTAGCTTACCTTCCCTCTCCCTGCCCTTTTGAAGCCTAGTCTACACTATGTACATATCCGAATTCACATATGATTATACATCCATACGTTTAAGAGCGTCTGGATCCCCGTCCCAGGGAAACGTGACAAGTGCCCTGTATATTTGTATAAGGGCAAAAATGAATAACTCCGACGCATACAAATGCTAAGGTTATAGCATTCCCTCAAATTCATGAAATCCTCAGCTCTCAGAGCACACAGCCGAACATGTGACTCTTAAAAACAAAACTGAGTT
Organism: Allacma fusca; assembly: GCA_947179485.1. NCBI lineage: Eukaryota > Metazoa > Arthropoda > Collembola > Symphypleona > Sminthuridae > Allacma > Allacma fusca. The sequence goes on from OX359246.1 coordinate 41,409,675, forward strand.
CCCGAAATGCCATTGAGAGATCAAACATTTTCATTGGGAACATCAGCAGTCACAGAGCTGGAAAATAGACATTTTTCGTAACTGAAACTGTTGAAAAAAGAAAAAAAGAAAAGTAAGGGCCCAGAATGACACACGGGATTTTCTAAATATTTTATATAATTTATATATCTAATAAACCTGAAGCCAAGTATGAGCTACAGACGGATAGGCATTCACTCAGAAGGAGAGAAGGAGTGTGGAAGCTCATAATTAAATATGATGTACTAATGTCACCTCTGAGTTTGATTTTATTTACCGTGAATAATCTACTAGGACTACTCAGCATCCGTAAATAGAGGGAAAGAGACTGAAACTTAAAAGGAAAGTTTAGAATTTAAAGCAACTTTTTAATGTTTTATTCAGGTTGTTAGGAAAAAGACAGGTGAAGTTCTCATCTCCACAGCAGCCAGTCACTTCTTCCCAGCAATTTAGTCCCTCAGAAAAAAAAACTCGTAGAGTCTGAGGGTAAACTGGAGATAGTCTTGCATACATACTACTACATAGGTATAGATACTTAGATTCGGGGAAAGACACACTAGACAGGTTGCTCCTGTCGAGTGGAAACTTTCCTATGGTTATAGGTATAGGTAGATTCTAGGAAATTATCTATACCTTTATGTAGTAAGGGTAAGTATGTATATCTATGTATGTGTAGGCCCAGGTCCCGTTACTACAACAACCATAATACTCCTCACAGTCGGTTACGATTAAACTTTTCTAGGTGACTTGTGCACTCAACAGAAAATTCTCCCAGCACTTTAAGTTTTTTCAATGTTCCTCCGTGTATTACTTTTCATGTTTTATGGGGCTCAGATTAAACAACTATCTTATATACTTTGACTTTATTTCCCGGTAACTTCGTCTCCTTCCCTTTTTTTTCTCTCTCCTGGAAAAACCATTTTTAACGGGACAGATCCTAACTCCTCTTCATGGAAATAATTTTTCAACTATACCTTTGAATTTTTTTTTCCCAAAGAGAATTATTAGCTGACGTCTAGAAAATTTAAAGTTTTCGAATCTTTTTTATTCTTAATGGTACTGGAAAAAGGGACGGGTTTTTTCCTACGTGCAAGTGCTTTATAGGAACCAAAACATGTCAGGTGTAACAGGGAGAGAGAGAGTGAGAGAGGGAGAGAGAGAGAGAGAGAGAGAGAGAGGGAGAGACAGAGAGAGAGAGAGAAGCCCACAAACTTTTTTTTCAAAGTTTTTTCAAACTCAAGAGATTTACGAACACACTGTACATTAACGACTCCCTCGATTCGTCTCTTTCAAGGATAAAATACCGGGAGAGATGTGTAGCCTATGCAAATACCCAAAGAACTATCACTTTTATCATTTGATCTGACACTAAATGTAAAGAGTCATTTAAGATATCCATTTCCAGCTGGGAGAAGAAATCCGGGAAGTGACTATGTCCCAGAGTGTAATCCAAAATGCTATTACTGTATGAGCAAGATTTTTAAGTTATGACTTTGGAACCTTCAACTCCTACACTGGGATGACTGATGTCTCAAAAGGGACAGCTGTAAAAAATTGCAAGATTCAAAGTACAGGGATAAAATGCTAATTTAGAAAATTGGAATCTGAATAAAATTCCATAGCATTCATTGTTTTACAGGGAAATAGAAGATGAATGCTTAATTAATAGAATACTGTTCATGAAAGTAAATAGTGAGAGAAGGGAAAGTTTTAATAAAATTGAAATCTATGGATAAACTTTATAGTTTCGAAAATTATTGGAATCAGCAGGTCCTGTGGAAAGGTACCGTGCTCTTTGTTTGTGTTTTCACTTGACCTGGGGAAAGTTACTCAAGTGAAAGTAAATATGTAATTTGGGAGAGTGGAACAAGCTAACTGTCTGTTTATGTTTTTGTTTTTTTTGTTGGTTCGGCCTCGTCTCTCTATCCTACCTCGGCTCGGACGACTCCTGACAATAATAGTGAGTACACGTTCTACTCGAACCGGAGATTGAGTTATGTGAATTTGGAGTGGAATCGGCTCGGGACCCTCCCGCCTCAAATGTTCCACCCGGACATTCACCAATCCATGACTCACCTGCGACTCTCCCACAATCGGATCCTCACAATTCAGAGTGAGTCCTTCCTGTCATTTCCCGCCGTAAATCTGGATTTGAGCTATAATCAAATCACGACGATAGAGAAGCATGCATTTCTCACGGCCATGCCCGTCCCCTCATCATCAGGGGGAGGGGGTCGCTACTCCCATTCGTCATCCTCCTCCTCTGGAGGTTCCAAGGGTAGGTATACGGATGGGAGCTCCTCAGCATCCTCCCGGGGTCCCTTCCCCCCCACGCCACACTCCGGGAGTGCCTCAGGGGGTGGTGGTGGTAGCTCATCAGTCCCAACAACTTTGACATCCTCCTCCTCCACCACGGCGGCGAGCATGTACAAAAAGACAACAGGAGTGGGGCTGACGGTGGCGGGGATGGTGGCAGCGGCGGCGGTGCCGGGTGGGAATGATGAGCACCCCGGGCTGAATGTTTACTTGAATCACAACCGACTGACGACGGTGAGGGCGGGGGCTTTCTCTCAAGACAAATTCAATCTGATCGATTTGAGTCACAATTCCTTGAGCTCCTTCAGCATGGATGCATTCGGGCATCGAACTATCATCATCGGGCTGAATGTGAGCCACAACTCCCTGGAGCGTCTCAATCTGAAACAACGATGGGCGAGTAATCATATCATCAAGTTCCTGGACCTGTCCTTCAATCGAATTCCCGTCCGTGGGATTGACTTCTCCGGTTTGTGCATCACCGCCCTCCTGGACTTGTCTCACAATAGGATTGACAGGACTGAGGCCAAGATCTTCCCGGCTAATTGCTCTCTCAAGGTCAGCTTCCCCCTCAACTGCCCTCCCTTTAAGTCCCAATACTTTCTCATGTGTCGGTCTTAAACACCATACACTATTTTTGCAATGCATAAATATGAACATTACACATGACGTGCTAGCATCAAGCCTCAAAACGCATTAACAAAATTTTATTTTCAAAAACATAAGAATTTCAGATTATTGAAGATAATTACTTAATTTAGAAACTTTATTTAAAAATTTCCCCAAACTAACCCCTCTATGGTGGAAGGAGATAGAAAATTGAAGATATGTAAATCTGTCTATTGTCTCTGATTTATAAGATTCTAGCTGCTTTCCCTCTATGAATTGCAACAGGAGCATCTTTTCCGTATTTCTTACAGCTGGGGTAATCCTTATGTATGTATCTCCATAGGAGGATGAAATTTGTACAAAAGACCAATGTTTTGTACTAAATGTGTAGCTATATCTATAGTAAAGTGAGTGAGAATTACTTACCCTGGGAATACGGGACCAATCAAGCTTTTACTAATGGTAAATAAACAGATTAGATAAGTCCATAGTTTATTTAGACACACACTCAGATACATATACGCATATGCAAGAACATAGAAATACATACGAATAGGCAGTCAGTGAACAAAGGTAATTCTGTGGATTTATTTCAGATAAACGAATGTGACAGTTGTGTATAGTTCTCTGTATTAATTTCCTATCATTTCCAATCCGATTATACCTTAAATGTCATCCAAAGTTGGGACTTGCCATTCCTCCTAATAAATTTGACTGGCTCCCTCCTCATTGGCTGTAATAATAATAATAAAATTGTAGAAAATACAGAGGAAATAAATATTGTGAAGCTGATAATCTCCAGCCTGTACAAGTGATTTGGATGTGATAGGCAGGAATGACTCACAATGAATTTATAATTACCTGTATCAAAACCCACGAACCCCTTTGACAATATACTCGAGCTCTCGGAAAGAGCTAAAATTGCTTTTGAAGAGAAATTAATAACATTTTCCTAAACCTGCCCTCCCTCTCTTTCCACACCTCCCAACTTATTTCCTTTCTTCCAAATTACCTGTGGTAATGGAGATTAGCCTTCCTTTCCAAAGGCCACTTGTGAGCCCCTGGTTTTAGCAATCCTTTTTCTACTGGAGTAAATTCATATTGGGGCTATAGTAAGCCATATATCTACATAATTACATATAGACCCTACACAAAATAATTCTACATTTGTTATTTAGTATCCAAAGGAAATGTAACTCTGATTCCTCCTATCATCCGCCCTACATCCTATACACAACATTTTCCCTGTGATTGTTTCGAGACCCTGCCTGTGTCTGTGTAATGGAGGAAAATGCAAAGAGGCTTGAAGGTAGTTACAGGGTCGATGGGCATTAAAATGAGTGTGTCATTCAAAATTCATAGGAGCTGAACTTGGGAGCAAATTACATCACAACTTTGGATCCGGGGAGCTTCGCTAATTTGCGAGATTTGACGGTGAGTTAACTGAAGAATATCCTTCCCCCATAGCTCCGTCACTCTATAGCCTTTTATGCTATTAGCATCTATCCCTCTAGCACTCCCTAGCTTCCGCTTGTGACTGTATCCTTTCCCCAGGATTTCCACAAAAGCTTCGCTTATGCAGTCTCGGCTATGCAGTCTCCAACCGCATGGCCATTGTAACCATTGTGTCTCAGGTCTGAGGATATGTGTTCATACATTTAACGAATATATGTGCTTACCCTGCATGAGAAACTCCCAGAGACTTGACTTAGTTTCCCCTGGAATTCTACTAAAGCAGAGTTGCTCTGTGGGCGTGAGGGAATTTCCTGATTATAATACATATTTCATTTAAAACTCATTCCCTCCTGTTCAAATCTGAGAATATCCCATGCATAGATACCCCAAAACTTGAAACTATTCAGAAACAATAGATTTTCAAAATCTCATAATGTTAATGAAAGTTACTCTGGATTTTTGAAATTGCATGTAAGTAGATACATACGTATACATAGCTATACATAATTATATGTAAGATACAGTATTCATCCCAGTTGCCATAAGACCTCACCCAATCCAATGGAATATACGGTCCTATAAAGGTAAGACGAATCTCCCTGGGAAAACATATCGCCCAAGATAAATCCTGACTTTATCCGTACGCTACTACTGTGTTAAGTAATTAGATATATACATAGATATAAAATTAAATCCAAGTGCAGTATTAGAGAAGTACACTGAGCCCTGTGAAATTCCCCAAGTACCTTCATCGGAGACCCATTCAAGTCTGGTGTAAATTTATTAATTCTATGTATCTATGTATGCATGCACGTCCCCACTTTTTGTACTCCTCCACTGTTGAAATACGTGCATAATTCCATGTCATGCATTGTGGAGATTTTGCAAAGGTGTCTTTGTGTAATGTAAGGAGAGGGATAGAGATACGACAATGTAAAAGAATTTATGGATTTTACTCAATTAATTAACGTCAAGATCCACATCGAGTTTCCAAGGAGGAGGATCCTGTGTATCTATATTTGACTTGTATTTTCAAAACTTGGGTCTTATAACTCTTGGTAATAGGACTGGCTCAGGGATGGGCTGAAGATATGTGGGAGGGTATGTGTACCTATGTATGTACATATGTGTGTGTGTGTGTGTGTGTGTGTGTGTGTGAGTGGGAAACTCTTGGAAATTCTTGGTCCTAATCTGAGCGCCTGTCTCCACTACTAGGAATTTACTTTCCCATTGAAACACTCGAACGGGGTATCTTCCGAGAGAGACAGGGAGAAGCTGGAGATAATGTGTTAAAGTGTGTCAGGATGAGTGTGTATGTACTTATAGATAGGGGGCATGATTACGTAATTTTAGGCTAACTATGAACACATGAAGGAGCGTTGGCAGACAAAATTTGGAGAAAGTAGTCTCACCTTCCTTATATGTATGTAGATCGTCCTGGCCGAGAGAAAGCTCCTAGAAAAACTACTTGTGCGTATACGTAAGTATGTATAGATATATATGTGTACAATAACTGTACACAGAGCCAAGGAGTCCTGGAGTAACTTGAGTGAGATGACGTGATGATGAGAGAGAGAGAGAGTCTTTGATCTAGGGAAAGTTTTCAAGTAATTACTGTAAATGTTTTACTTGACGACACAACTTACCGTTACTTTAGGCAGGGACCGTACATAGAATGTACTCCTCATCTACAAGTCAATTCAGGAGGAGGTTTGAGTTTTGTCCCTGTACAAAAAAAACTAGATGTTGAGCGTATACATGTACATAGTAGGTACATACATACATACAAACGTAGGTGCATAATATGTAGTTCTATAGGGTTGAAGGCTTTCAAAATTCTCTCCATTGTATAGATACATAAGCGGAACTCAAGTGTAGGAATAAAAAGGTAGGGAGGAAATAAAAATAAACGGTTGGTACATTTTTCAAAATAGTATGGAAAGACGTATGTATATTTGTGTATAGGTTACAGTAGTACAGTACTAGTGTGGGATAATTACTATTGCAAAGTTCGGGAGCCTTCCCGTTGAATCTTCTGCATGGTAACATTTTCTAGAAGTATAATTTTAAAAGGGTATTTTTTTTCATTGGGTAACTTCCTACCTCCTTTGTACCCTTAATGAAAGGATACTTGTGTCATGCTTTAGTTTGTAATCAAAGACAACTCTGGCAAAGCATATGTATTTATATTTGTATACATGGAGCCCAGGCCTGCTGGCAGGGGGAAAGTTGTGGTAGAGTTTGGATGCGAGAATTAAAGCGAATTCTAAGCGTGACGAAAACGCTTGTACCTACAAAAACTTACCCTGGTATCAAATATTGTTCTTGCACAATTTACGGACCAATTATATGAATACACAAACATATTTTAAGTATACTTACATGACAAGCCGAACTACTGGAAATGGGAAGCTCTGGAGGGAATCTAGGGACGGGAGACACCCAAGTTTTTGGCGCAACCTTATATATAGAGGAGCCCCACGTTGGGCTGGAGTCTCGTCAAAACCTGGGAATGGTTTCCCTTAATATGCAAGTGGCATGTCGCAAGTTGAGTGAAATTGTGTGCAAATGAAAAAACTTTCCGAGTTTTGTCTTTATACATGAGGGAATAATGGAAACTGCAATAATGTCAAGACGTTGGAGCGCTCAAACACTCCGCAAGCCTTAGTCCTCCTGTCTAGGCTCCTTACATCTCAGTTTGGACAGTGGCTCAGATCCCAGTTCTATTGTGCAGGATGTATGTACATATGTATGTACCTACTTAAACAGGGTACAAGATACAGTGCACTCTGGCAGGAAAATACCTCCTTGCCTCTTTCCAAGGAGAATTTCTCTACTCGAGAAAATCACCCAGGGACTCCACATTCTCCTTTAACTACAATGTTAATTTCTCAGCTTGGAGGAACATACCCCTGTAAAAGAGTCCTACTTTGTAACTATGTACTTTCACTGGAGATTTTGATACAGCGAGATTGTACAGTACTTTAAAGGATTTTGTAGTAGACAGATGCTTCTGCAGTAGTGGTTGTGTTCAATGAGCTCTGTGTATATTCATATTTTCTCTATGTACAGTTTATATAGACATAATTATTGTAGCTTCTCCCTGAAGAGCCTGCACCCAAAAATATTAAAGATGTCTTTTCACTATATTTTATGTTTCTAAAGATACAGTTAATACATTTAATTCCTTACCTTTCTAGTGCTTGATATTTGATGCAGTAGCTACAGTATTGCTAGATATGACTCGAGCAGATTTGTAGGTTTGAATGGGATAATGATCGTGGGGACATTTTATAGTAAATTACACCTGATTTTTGTCTCGTGGAAATTACAGGTGCTGGACCTCTCCTCCAACCAAATTGCCCTCCTTCCGCCGGTTGTTTTCATTAGGAACACTAAGTTGCGGAGTTTGGACCTCTCGAAGAACCGGCTCAGGTCATTACCCAGGGACTCGTTGATTGGATCCGCGGTGGAGATACTTAATCTGGGCTCCAATCAATTTGTGAACCTACCCGTTGGAGCATTGTCGCAGGTTAGTGTACAAGAGGAAAGTTCATATCTGTAGGTACATGTGTATATGTACATGTGGGAGGGAAAAAAGAGTGAGCTGGAGGCTGGACCGTAATTTTTGATTGCATTTTGGTCGTCTCTGTATATTTACTTGGTCTGATAAAAAGTAAATAACAAGAGGAATTCGTTTAACGTCCCCAGAATAATGCAAGAGATGTTGAGTTCCTTTCAGGCTTTTCCTCTCTCTCTCTCTCTTTCTCTCTCTCTCTCTCTTTCTCTCTCTCTCTCTCTTTCTCCCTCTGTCATTGTCTTGACCAGGAAAAAATAAGATCTGTTCCGACAGACACGTAGTTGACTAGAAGTTGATTCAGTGGTGGTCAGAGTGTGATGTAATAGTTGGAATTTGTTTGCACGTTCCTTGTTTCCTTGTCGTTGCTTAGATATCTCGACGGCTGAGAAGATTGGACATGTCAGAGAACTCGTTGGAACACTTGGACAGCACCATGTTCGAATCTATTGCAGGACTTGTCCACCTTAATTTGTCGCACAATCGACTCAGCATTTTACCAGACAACGCCTTCGCCAATTTAGCGTCGCTTCGTGAATTAGATCTGAGCTTTAATTTTCTCCGAGCCAATTTCAAAGTAAGTGTTTTTATATCCCGAGTCTCCTCCCTGTAGGTACATATTTAGAGGCAGAGCCTGTACCGTGGGCTCCGCTCCTATACAGTCCTTTGTATAAGCACTCAAATAATTGTAAGTGTATCCCTATAATTTATATGGAGCCTCCCCCCAACTCTCCTCTCGTTTGTATAGGCATAGAAATTGACAATGTCACTACAGCATTAACAATTAATGTGGACCCGGACCTAATTGTGACCTGATTAATTGATCAAACACTGAATTTATGCTCTCCATTTGCTTACTTTCTGCTCTTTCGTAGAAGTTAAACGCAAAAACATTCCCCCCCCCCTTTCCCTATTTATTTTCTTGACTATATATCTAAACCCATATCCTGACAGATCCCAGTCCTGTATGTATGTATATAGACACTTGTACATTGTACATGATCATCTCTGGAAATTCAGAAAATGAAAGCGTTCCCTACAGGGCCTTCCCACCTGTGACGTTAGATTTCTGGAAGAAGAAGAATATTTTAAAATATGACCTCGTTTCAGAATATTGCAAATAAGCTCATGAAAGGAAAGTGTCTCCTGGAGGGGACTCTCCATTGTAGGACTATTCCTATAAAGAGATTCTGAGGTTCACAGACTTATGTAAATATGTCCGAACACACATGTGCATACGTGTAGTGACATAAATGAGGAAATACATTTTACAATAGCGGCCTCTGCTCAGAATTAATCCTAATGCATCTTTGATGAATGGGCATTTTCATATAGGGCGAGAGATATGTGCAGACACAGTTCGCAATATATTTCCTTGCAGATATACATATATGTGTGTGTGTGTGTGTGTGTGTGTGGCTAAACCAAAAGAGAAGAAAGTTGGAACGAGTTTTTTGAATGCATTAGAAACTATGTGGAAGAAAAGTTACCACAGCCACGCACAAATAAGTGGGTTTTGGAGGTTAACCCCATAGCATTAATAATTTAGTTACCTCCATGTGCTTGAACATCCTTGATGCGATTTCCTATGTTGGACCCATGTATCTATATCTATTTGTATGTACTATGGGACACACAAAGGTACATACGCTTAGCAGTTAATAGTACCTGCTTATGGAATTTTGGCCTTTCAAAGAATTTTATAAGGATTATGTTAATCTCATAGTGTAATTTTGGTATGTAGGTTATTGCATTCTCCTGACATCACTAGACTAAATAGAATATGACAGTTGTGCTTAGGACCCAATTTCAAGTAAAAGTAGACATTGCAAAATAAAATTTCCCGTGGCCGAACGAATGTATGTACGCATGTATGATAATATTAGAATTTAGTATCTACGTGGTTTGCTTCAATTTCCAAGCATTTGTCTGCAATACCACCCGAAGATTGTTACGTAAACTGTTCGGAGACAAAATTAAGGGAATTACTATTCATGCTATGGTGAATACAATGTATTACGTAATTGGATTCAAATGTACCTCTGAATGATTTGTAAGTTATAAGAGACAATTGATGTATGGCAAAAGAGCTTTTTCTTTTAGAGGAGCAAAATTATTTATAAATTCTCATGGACAACCTCAATGTTAATTTTTTCTTTTCGTAGCAAAAGCATGTCAAAATAAGACTCAACTTTTATCCATTGCCTTAGTAAGGATGTTCCTGTATGTATAAAGAGACTACTTCAGGGACTCCTACAGAGTATAGGATTGTATATAATTATTTGTATGCGTATACTGTGACTAAAAAGAGAAATCTGATGGTTCTACAGGAGCTCTTCCACTTCTTACCAAAGTTAAAAGTTTTAAAGCTTTGTGGGTGTGGAATCAAAGTTTTGCCGTTTCTCCCGCTCCCGCATTTGGTTTCATTAGAATTGGCCTCCAATGGACTGAACGAAATCAAGATGCAGAGCTTGGGTTCCCTTACGAGACTCCGTCACCTAGACTTGTCCCATAATGACTTGACCAGTAGTCGGATCCCAAGTTGGACCCCACTCTACAACCTAGTCACGCTCAAGTTATCCAACAATCCGCTCAAAAGGTGAGCCTCTTTCTGAATGCATGCTCTTAAATTACTAAAACTTGGGAGGGCCGGAGCCTATCAACACGTCGGGGATTCTCCAGGGATTTTGAAGCCTGTATATATACATAGGTTAGGTTTCAGGGCAATGACATCCAGATTTTTTTTTGTCCGGGGGAGGGATATCCCCCATGCAATATTAAGTATAATTGTTAAGATATAGGAAATTCTGGAAGAAAATGAAATGTCACATGGAAATGTTGAGAGGAGTTGTATAATAAAAGCTCCACGACGACTGATTATATTTATCAACCTTAGTTTTTCCCTAGTGTGTCTTCCTGGATCCATATTAATGGAATTTTAATGTGATTGTGTTCCCGGTAATTGAGGTAATGAATTGTTGGACGTGTTCAGGTCGTTTGAATAAATGATGTTACTTTTGCTCGACGGGAGGAAAGGGGACAAGTCCTTGTATCGTGAGGTTGAGAGAGTATATGTGAGCATTTGACTCGAGCAAGTTCTCCTTTTTATTAACAGCTTGACAAAGGACACTTTCTACGGACTGGGACGGCTGGAGTTCCTGGAGATTTTAAATATAAGTCGTTTGGATCGATTCGACTCCGACGTTTTGTCCCACTTGTCCAATTTACGGAGCTTAGCTGTGGAGACTCATCCAAACATTGAGAAATATAGGTTTCGTTTAGGTACGTTCCCCCGTCAAGTTTGATGATTAAAAATGTATTTCCTCCTTGACATAATTATTGAGGATAGTCACAATAAGGACCTCAATCCTTACAGGTGCCATTCTCTCGAGTATTCCACATCTGGAAGAACTCAAAGTGATAATTAAGGAGGCCACACTCTCGGACCAGCTCCAAGGCATCCAGCCCAAGTTACGGAAGCTGACGATCACGGGGGAGAAATTACGTCGGATTGAAAGCAATGCCCTGGACGGGTTAGAGAATTGCTTCTACATTGACCTGTCCATTACGCACACGTCCATAGATGACATCCCTGCGAAGATCTTCGAAAAACTCCAAAGTGCTCGGTTGGACTTGAGCTACAATCGAATGGTGTCCCTCAACTCCTTCACATTCTCCAATCAAAGTCTCTGGTTCAGTCGGGGCACTAAAATTCTTGAAGGTACGAGGATCCATTTCCGTGTTTCTGATTTGAAAGTTCATTCAGCAAGTCCTGAGACAATTTAAATCTGACAGATTTTGAAATGAACAAATGTATAATTACATGATTCCTTTTAATTTTTGTCCTGGAGTTAGGAAAAGGTTCATAATTAATCGGGATTAATTTGTATGCAGGTGGACTGATTCTGAACGGGAATGACTGGATCTGTGACTGTGAGCTTGTGTCTTTGGGAGTGTGGCTTCGACGCTGGTTACGGGAAAGTTTCCAGTCCCACTCGACTGACAACATCCCGTTGGTTCACTCCATGTACGAGTCGTTGCGTGTCCCGACTTGTACAGATGCTAAAGGAAATTCAATTCCAATTATTGAGTTGTATGAGGATACCATGTGTCATGCCAGTGCTCTAATGAGTTCAGGTTATTCCTCCCTCATGCGCCAAACGACTTCAAATCTATTTTGGGGTGGAGTATTTCTTTTCTCAAGTCTCACACTTGTCATTCAGTCCCTACTTCAAAATGTGCTACTCCAAGGACTGCTCCTGACAGTATAGTATAGGTTATATCAAATATCAAGTCTATGCTCACAACTGTATACACACTATGTATGTACTAGTACATATGTACATACTGCTACTTCCTACTTGCTACTGAACTGAGAATGTGAAGTGTTCCGGAACCAATTTTTTTGAAAGAAGGACGCGGACGCTATAAGTTGTTGAATAGTTTGTTATAAATTTGTGGAGAACGGATTGAAACTGTGAGTTGTTCAAATTTCGGGGGGATGGGAGAAAAAAAAACATTAATAAAGTGTTAGGATAATCTTAAAATTCAATACTACTTGTAAGTAATTATGACGGAGGCGATAACTGGAGACAATTGATAAACCCTACGGATACATATCAAAGAATGGCTTCCAATAATGTTCACACTAAAGTTAATCCAAGTCAAGTGTTTACTATAGGTATAGACTCAACCTTATATAACTCTGTAAAAATGTAGAACAGGGTTTTTCTTTCATGCGGTGATTTTTTTTTTGAGGGAGAGAAAGGTTGAATTTTGTAATTCCTTTTTGTGTTTTGCACAAATTGGAACATACCACTGCTTAATATGGTACTTCACTTAATTGTGTGTAAGAGGAATATAATTGTGTAGCGTTATTATAACAAATAATCCGGGCTGAGTTGAATTATGGTAGCTTATATAGTGAAGTGTGGAGAGGATATTTGAAGGGTATTATTTGAGAGCAATATAGCTTAAACACAACCTTTTTGAGGTATACTTACAACAAAGACTACTACTTTTTACTTCGAGCGTATATACTGTTCGTGTGTACATGCATACATGTGTACATGTGTGCGTTCCCTGTAAACTCATAATTTTATACTCACATGACGTTGAGTAAATTGAAGTGCCTTGCAATCAACAACCCTCTTTTTTTACTGTGTGGATTCGTCGCGGACATTGAATTTCTTTCCATTTCCTAATTGTCAAGTAATAATGCGTTGGCTGGATGACAGCTATAGCAGGGAAATGTGAAGTCCAGTACCATTGTAGTTTCTGATATTGTCCGGACTGGTGCATGTTGGTAGTCAGGAATGCAATATTGTGTGTGGGTGTCATATTTTATGCAATTAAGGTTTACATGCAAACTTGATGTAACATTATACAAAACATATGAGCAATGAAATAAAATCAGGAAATCAGACTTCATAAATAAAAATATATGATTTCACACTTGATTTTGGGGGCGAAACCATTTCGGAATTGGGAATACATGGCGTGTCCGCTTGTCCTTCATTATGATAAATTACGAGGGAACAATATCCCACACAGCACACAATTGACATTTCCTTTACGGCTGTAGTGTGTGTATATACATACACGTAGGTCAGCATTGATGATGCCATTGATTTTCAGGAACGCTGGATGACCCAGATGAATACAATGGGCATTATTTTATAAATGTATGGAATCGCATGTACTTCATTGATTTTGTCAATCATAAATTCACAAAGGGGTTTTCATAAAGAGAATTTTTTATTGTTGTCAAAATTGCTGGAATTTTGGGACCCATGGCCTGCCGGACTCACGCCATGAATGGGAATTCTTTACTGTGTTTTAAAAATTCAGTGTGACCATATTTGCATATGTGTGTATCTGTCTCTATGCGTGTATTACGGGAAAGCACAGCACGGGAAATTTTGTTACGAGATCCATCTATTGGAGGCATTTGTAACTTCGTGTAAGCACTTGCATTTACAGCGATGTTGTTGTCATGCATTTTTAACCAGGTTCTTAAATAGGGCTTATTATTTGTCCCAGGACTTATACTTACATATGCTATCAATTAGCAAGCTCAAATATATTCATACGCATTCATGTGGGGTAAATGGATGTCAAAATTTTAACATGACTTGAGCATTACGGGCAAAAAAAATTGCGATGCCAAACGTTGTTTCACATGCTGGAGTAAACATTACATTATAATTACATACTCTTGTGTACACCTGCTCTAATTGATTGCAAGAGACCCCATACAAAGTAATATACATAATCTCTACGGAGACAAATATTTATAGGTTCAAGGTAACAGAGGTGCCAGTTTTTCCAGTTGTGAGAGAATCACATTTCACAAAACAAGTTTCGATGTTTTTCGGAATTCAATTCAATCGGAATTGGTATTCCAATATCCAAATACTTTAGTTTAATCGGAATTCAGTAAAACATATTTGAATACCAATTCCGATTCCAAAAAATTTTTTGAATGCGATTTTGAATTAAAATACTTCCTGGGAATTGTTTGGAATTCCAATACGAATTATAATCCTCAAATTTTCGAATATAATTCCGATTCCGATACCGATTCCCATCCTTGGTCCACCGGCCTAAAATATTCCACGGGGAGACGGTCTAAATGAAGCTGGGATCATTTTGGGACCGTTAGTTTAAGTTGAATGTGCGGTAGGAATTTTGAAATTTTAAGTGGAAAAAGTGGACAAAGTGGAAAAAAAGTGGACAAAGTGGAAAAAGTGGAAAAGGTGGAAAAAAAGGTGGAAAAGTGGAAACGGCCGGGATTGTAGACGATCAGAGCTGCGCTCAAGTCAAGTAAATCCTAAATTTGACCCTGAACTTGGCTTGACCCTGACATTCAAGTAGGTTTTTCAGACGGCCATGAACTTGACGGTTCATGGTCAGACAATTACTTGAAAATTCAGGGTCAAGTATTCAAGTAGTTTTCGCGTAACTTGAACCTGACTAAGTATAGCCGGGACAACTCTTGACTTGACCATGACGTGACCATGACCCGAACTTGAGCTTGACTTGAATTGTCAAGCCGTTTTCAAAATAGAAATAGAAAAATAATATTCATATTTACAGTACAGAAAGTATGTACAACATTTATTATGACTAATTGATGAAATGCTAAATAATTAATCGATGAAATAAGCCTGACATTTATCACTGCATACATTAATTGGTTGAAAGAGGAAAAAATAATAATATTCACAATTCACAAGCTTTCCCAAGAAAAAATTTGAGTTACTGCTTCAGTTTGAAGCTGTAATGTCATCGCTTTTTAGTTTTCGCCAACCTTCAATCACGAGAGGCTGCGAATAGTTTCTGCTAATTGTAAGATAGTCTTTTGGGTGTAAGTAAATCAATTCACATTGAATTTTACTACTAATACAGTAATAACTGCTTGCGCTAACATTCAGGTTGCTTCTCTGAAAATCGATATTGAATTTGATATTTATATCCACTGTTTGGAGAAAATTGGCTTTCAAATTTCCAGAAATATTCGGATTCATTCTTAAAAGTCTGAAGTCTGAATGTTTCAAGGATTTTGATTTAACTAGTTAATTATTTCAACAAATTGTTTTTTCAAATAACTATATTGATCTCGTAGCAACTTTTATGGGCTATCCCGAGAGCTGCTCAATAGTTCCGAATTGAGGCAAGAATTGAATTCAGAAAATTAAAAGCATGAACGGCAAAAGCAGATAGTAGTTATTATGGATATATAGTTTCATTTTTTAAATGAAACTATTTTAAAGTAAAGGAAGACATTTTGACCTCGACGATTTTTATCCTGACTTTTGACACAGGAACTCAATAATAGACTTAAATGAAGATCCTTCAAATTGAGCATTTTGGCCGAAACATATTCTATAACCATGATTGGTCTTCTAGCGCACATAAGGGAGTTTTTCATGACAATCAAGCCCATCCAGTTCTAGAAACTTTAATTGTTGATTTTCTAAAATAAACAACAGACCTAATTAATTACTTGTAGTCTGTGGCTTAAAAAAGGTTCTTTAAGGATTTTTTAAATCTTTAATGTGGGTTGAAAATGTCAATGCATATTCAATTGTACTAAACGAAACTAGCAGTGAAAACAAAAAGTTTTAATCTTTCACTTTGTGCAATTTTTTTATAATGACCTAACAATTTGTCTCATTTAGTTTGAATCATGAAAGCTAATTTTTTTTATTTTTACACTCTACATTCGGACTAAGATCTTATACTTTTACTACATACACAGTAATACATGAAATTAATTGCTAACATAGAAACAAATTAGAATGATTGTGCACACTATGGTGTTAGTAAAGGTTTCCGCTGCATCCGTATCCGTTAATAAACGTTGTACTCAAAGCTGGGCAAAAAGATTGCGTATCCTAAATCCTACATACATTTTATAGTTTACGAAGAGCATACATATATGCATACATAAATTTGTCCAGAAATGCAATCATACATATATGCATACATTAATTTGTCCCGAAATGTAATCATACATATATTCATCATATAAATAAATTTATGCATAAATATATGTACACGTGCCTATAAAAGTGCATGTAGAACGTTCTGAACCTTTATAAAAACTAATGAAGCATGGCTTCGCGCGTGTATATTGTTAATTAGTTAAGTTTAAAATTGTTAATTTCTAGTTTCGTAGGTTTCAGTCACGTATAGAAATCGTTTGCATTGCAGCAGGAAATAATAAATGCGAATACACCAATAAACACAGACCGTGCCAAGAAAATACAGATGGAGCTCGCTGAACATACACGGTGCATACATAATACATACCTAAATCTCCCCGGCCTTTTAAACATACATACTCGTAAATACAGTATTCATGCCATACATACATATATCATACATTTTTTTTAGTGGAAACACGCAGCCTACATAAAATACATACAAATATTCGGAAAATGTGCGAACATACATAAAAAACTGCGTATATTTATGCATAAATGTAGGATATGTGCCCAGCTTTGGTTGTACTATTATCGAGGGAGTTCATTGCAATTAACGTTAGCTTTATGTTGAAACGTAGCTGCATATACATAGATACCTGATAAGGTGGAGAGTAGAATCCCCGTAGACTGTTGAGAAGTTCTGCCGTTTGCATAGCATTATGTAATAATAATAGAGAGAGATTATGCTCATACAATAATTCCCCCTCAAATGGAATTATCTGAAAACTTAATAGTAAATAATAAACGGGTCTTAATATCATGCTGATGATTCATTAATTTTGAGATATCGACCGATAAGTTACCCGATAAGCGACGTCGATTGACACCAGTGCTACAGAATACTGTTGAAGTTGCTACGCATTGACAAGCAATTCAATTATGATGCTTATTCCGGACTTTCAAGTCTCCACAAAAATAAATTGTCTACAACCTTGATAAACTACTTTTTAAAATTCTCGCCAAATTAAAATCTGTATCTAATTTATAACCCCATTTTAAATGAGATTTACTACAGGAATTCCTGAAATTCCTGTATGCCCGCAAACTAGGAGGTTTTCAAAGAAGCCCGAGGAAATTCCCAAATGACTTTTGAAATCCTTGTATTACATCCCATTTAAAATGCTGCGTTTTTAAATTCAAATAAATAATAACAATATTAAATATCTTAAAAGATGCTGTTTGCATGGCACATACTCTTAAGGGATTTACCAATCAAAATCCATTTGAACTTATTTTTCTGGAAAAGAAATTCCGAGAGGACATCAAATCTAGTTTGCTTGTCAGATATAATACTGTTGTATTTAGTTTTATTGTAAAAATTTATCTAAAGCTTAATGTTTAAACTGATTACATCCATTCGACAAATTATAATAAAGTTCATCAGTCTTCAAACTGTTTTCCAATTTTGAAACCCTCATTTACACCACATAGCAAATCCAACTACCAATAGATACCTGTAATTGGGTTGCAAAACATTTCTACACCTGTATTAAAAGAAATTGAACAGCCTTTAACATGACTACAACGGACCTTTTAATATTAAGCAAAAAAAGCGTGCGAACAAAAGTCACACATACCTGAAGCTACTACAAAATATATTTGCAAAGCACATTAATCCAGCCTGTATTCTTTTACAACCTCTGGGAATAAATTTAACTGAAAATTAATCCTGCAATTAAAAATGTATCGAAGCTTCTCCTTTATAATCATCTCTTTAAGTGCACACTTTGTCACTTGTTACTACAACCGCTCGTGTACAGTGAACCCAAATTCTTGCGACGAGTCCAAGTTTTTAGTTTGCAGTACAACCGTATTAAAATGTTTCTGTGAGTCACCATCAAAATGGGACAAGTATTTACAAAGTTGTTTCCGAAAACACGGAGATGCTTGTTCAAATTCTCCTGAGGCCCAGTGCAACCCCAGTCATTATTCATACTGTGACTCAACATTACAAAAGTGTAGGTGCTTCCGTCCCTTAGCTTGGGATTCAAAGTTGAACAAATGTTCCTTGTCCTATGGAACTAATTGTCAGCTTATGATTGGCTACCCACAGTGTAGTGCCTCAAATTTTCTCAAGTGTAGTCCTTCAACTCACAAATGCGATTGCAAGTCACCAGCAACCCGAGACTTTAACCTGGATCAGTGCGTCCTTTCATATGGGGACGAATGCAGTAGTGCCGAGCGCAAGGACATAAATTGCAGCAGTCGACAGTTTTTGGAGTGCAATGAAAGTAGTAGTACCTGTGATTGCTCCGAGCCTGCAGTTTGGAATAGTGACTTGTACAGCTGCGTCCTGGGTCGTGGTCAACGGTGTGACCCTTATTCCGACAACAGCATCCCTTGCAACCCACTTGAGAGTCTACAATGCAATGCTGGCAGTTCCGTCTGCGAGTGCAGATCTGACTACGTTTGGGATGATCTCGTTGAGTCCTGTGTTGCGATTACTTACAACGATGACTAATTATTGTTGAACTTTGTACTCGTATGTCAAAAATTATTTTGTAATGCACCACTTTAATAAAGTCGTATCGGGATAACTACTTTTCTCATTGTCAGTAAAAACTATTGGGAGTGGAAGTCTAAAATCTTCCTTGTGAACCCAAGGAAATGGTTGTGATGATTCATATACAAATAAATATACATACGTAATGTAGGTGTAGATATTCCTGTTGTTGACCACAATTCTCAACCCAAGTAGCATTACATGATACAGTATTATCCAATGCCGTCGTAAAGTATTAATTAAACATCTAGCTGTGTATTCAATTTTTAACATTGTTGCATAATATAATTTAACAGCTGTATGAATCGTGTGTGTCATCGTCATCCTAGCTTTATTTGTACCCTGACAATGTTTATCATGGTTTATCTTAATCGGTCAAATCCTCTCACGTCCTTAATTATCACTAAGAACAGGTTTCCTACAGAAAGCAGGGCTATAAACATGGAGTTACTCTGAGCTAATAATGATATGTACAAACCTTTAAAAAATTCTCCCCAAAAGTGTCGGATGTTTTTATCAACATCTACACACGTCATGTGCCTGTCCAGTTGAAAATTCTCACAGTCTAAATGCCAAACATGACACTTTTGAATACTTTGCTTTCAAAAGGCGTGAGAATTTGAGCACTTTTGCCTGACAATTACAATTTCATTTCAGAAGAAAGATTAAAAATTCTTGGTGTTTTGTCCGATGTTATGGCTGTGTGTATAATTTTATGTACCATAGGATTTGAAGTGAACGTTGGAAAATAAAATGCGGAAATATGGAAAAACTGAGACGATTTTTGACAAAATTTAGATACATGTAATTATTTATATTAAAGTTAAAATGACAGAATCAAGTGTACAGGTGAGCTTCTGGAAAGTGTTTTTATTAGTTTTCGAGATGCAATGAGTGGCATTATTCTCCTTACATTTCGTTTAGTCACAAAGGGAATAAATACATAAAAAGGTAGGGAAAGGGCATTCTAGAATAGGTAAAACCCAAAACACACTTGATCTAGCAATACGTCAAGCCAGTGATCAAGTCCTGATGTAGTGTGTCGAGAGACCAGTGCTCGGCACGGGTATGGGTAATACTCGGGTAAACGGGTATGGGTACGGGTATGGGTACTACCCGGGTACGGATTTTGTGTACCCAAACAATTCCGGGTACTACCCGGGTACACTTTGGTCGGCTCAAAATCTCGGGTACGGATACGGGTATGGGTACGGGTACAAGGATTTCAAAATGGGTATATACCCACCGGGTACGGGTATAATGGTGTCATTTACCCGTACCCGCGACCATTGTACCCGAGTATTTGGATATGTTGAGATTTGAGACATTTTGATGAATTTTATGAAAATAATGGAACTTCCGTTGGAAAATTCTGTCGGTATTTTTAGTGATTCTGAATACATATAGCTTATTGTTAATACCCTTTTAACCTTACAACATGCAGCAACTGTATTTCAGACTGTGTTGCTAAAATATATATTTATATCTATAATATATATTTTTATGGAAACATGTTTTAGGAAGAATAATTAATAAACAGACGAGGAATAATATCAAAATAGAAGTGGAGAATAGGATTCAACGAAATTTTATACAAATGGTCTTCATAATGTAGTATTTTGTCACTAATTGCATAAATAGTCTGATTGACACGTATTCACGTAGCCACAATGAATACAATTTAAAAATTAGAGTTCCGATGAGTTGGATGGCATGGCAAGATATTTTTTGTAACTGGTAGTTGATTAGGAAAAGGCGGATATTTGTAACAAGATATTAATGAGTTTCATGTACACAGAGCTACTGAGATGAGAAAATTAACGTAAAAGGCCGAATAAATCAAGAAGTGAAAAATCGAGTAGCCAAGTCCCAAGCCAAAAATGCATGTACATATTGACTGGGTGCTATAAAATACTTCGCCCATCAGCCCATAAACAATCAAATGGGGATAATTTTACTTCTAATCAAAAACGCTTATAGTTTTCTACTCTTCAATAAAAATATACAATGTCAAATACCTCTCTAACTAGTCAAAATTACCCACTCAGGTGTCATACATTATTACATATAACGTACTATGTATTACATTAAAACAAATCTGGATAAAGTACCCGGGTACGAGTACGGGTACGACACTGAGATACCCGAGTATGGGTACAATTTTCGCGTATTTTCGGGTACGGGTACAATACGGGTACAGGTGCATGGATTGAGATTACATTGCGGGTACGGGTACGAAAAATTTGTACCCGGATACTCGGGTATGGGTACGGGTATAGATACCAGTTATTGAAATACCCGCACTTCGGGTACGGATACGGGTACGGGTACCGATTTTTCGTACCCGTGCCGAGCACTGCGAGAGACTGTGTAGCCTAAGGTCCTTTGCATATCCAGAGGATCCGATAAAGATCTTTACTTGTAAACCCACCCGTACTTGTAAACATTGGGAGTGAGTAGCACAGTCAAACAATTTTCAAAATTCCCCCTTGTATAATCAGAAAATTCGATTATAATAGTATCAATTACGCAGATTCACACGTTCCTATTCCGTTTTTAAAAAAAAAAGCTTATTGATGTGTCATTCCATTGGTATTTAAACTCTGACTCGGGCAAAAATTGTGCTACAATACCTCACAGTGCATTGTATGCCTTGATTCTTGTTTTCTCTTTTGCAATTGCCGTGCCCATTAATGTATGTATGTGATATTATGTATTACGTGCACATCATGGCTTCAATTTTGCTATTACAAAAACGGCCAGCACAAATTTCCTTTAGTCTTGAATGTTGAATGAGTAAAAATTATATCCATGGATTTATTTCACAATAAAAACTTTTTCCAAAATAATTGGACTTTATTAACGGAATTGTGAGTGCTCAAACAAGAAACGAAAAACGCAAAGAGTGACAGAATAAAAGAATATACTAATTACAGAATGCCATTGTCAGACCATGTAAGGTCATTTATGGTATAACACAATGAATAACTAATTAATCTGCAGTTGAATTAGAAGCACATTACAAAGCGCCCAATTATTTGTTAATTATCCGTAATAATTAATCATGCATTCAGAACCAAGATTGTATCTATTACTCAGGCAACAACGTTCCACTCGTTCACTTGATGAAGTAAATTCTCGCTACTTTTAATGGAAGTATTTTCCCAACCAATCTCCGGTTTTTCCAGTCGTCAATTATTTCCCATAGTGAGAACATTTCATTGTCTTTTCCCCCTCTGAGAAATTCTCTCAATGCAAATAATAACAGCTTTTAAATGTTCATAAATTCATAAATATCTGACCCCTATCCCACAGTCATTAAAATCAAGAAATTAGAACTTATATATGTAACACAGGTGTGCCTTCATGGAGAATTCAGTGTGAATCATGTGATTGCGAATGATTCAACGTATAGTGTTCAGGTTTTGCGGAAGAGAAGGTTCGCGACATATTTTTGCTGGAGTCACATCTAATCGCTAGGTACAATTAATAAATTAAAGAGACCGCATTCAAGAGTCCGTAGAAGTTGTTTAACTTCTCCCTAAAACCTCATACGTTCCAGTAGAGCTCATTAGGCGATTACTTAAATACAAATACTCGAAGGTTATTTGGTGTAATTTAACCCAAACTTCCAGTTCATACAAATTATATCAGTGTTACAAGCTACAGTGCCAGCACAGTACTTAAGGCATTTATTTCATAATCAATTACTGGCATTTCAAGATGATAAATATTTTGTATACGATTGTAATGGGCCTTGTAGGAGCCTATCGAAAGTTCCAGTTGCTAATAGTCCAGGTCCTAATAAAACACGTAGAGAGGATAATGAACCAGAAGTACAACGAGGCAGGGATAACCATCAATGGGGATAAACCTTACGATATTCAAATTAAAAATCCCAAGTTTTACGAACGAGTTGCAAACGAGCAGACTTTAGGACTGGGTGAGTCTTACATGGACGGCTGGTGGACGTGCGAGAAGCTTGATGAGCTCTTTAATAGGCTAAACAGAGCTGGATTGTATAAATTTCTGCTGAAATTTCCGGACATTAGGTTTATCAATTACCTTCAGTTCAACCTATTTAATTTGCAAACAGCACAAAGGTCATCGGAGGTGGCAGACAAGCACTATGACATTGGTAATTATAAAAAAAATCAAGCAAATCATAATTGAATTTATAGTACAGAATTAAAATAATAATTCGAAAATTCTTCTGAACAGGAAATACACTTTACGAATCCTTCCTGGACGAAACAATGAATTATAGCTGCGGATATTGGAAGGACGCTCAAAATCTCAATGAAGCTCAGAAGAATAAAATGGAATTGATTGGGAAGAAGCTAAAGCTGAAAGCTGGTATGAAAGTTCTGGATATTGGGTGCGGTTGGGGCGGTCTGTGTAAATATCTAGCAGAAACATACGACGTGACGGTTGTAGGAATAACTATTTCCAAAGAGGGCGCTAGAGCGGCAAAAGAACTTTGCAAGGATCTTCCGGTAGATATTCGTGTCGAAGATTACCGAAAGTTGGATGAACGTTTCGACCGAATCGTAAGCGTTGGGATGTTTGAACATGTCGGACGAAAGAACTACAGAACATTCTTTGAGTTGGCTCACCATTGTCTTCGCAACGAGGGGATTTTCCTTTGCCATACAATTGGAGTTGACAACGATGACGTTGCCCCAATCGAGCCGTGGATTAACAAGTACATCTTTCCAAACGGTATCATCCCTGACCATAGAAACATAACTGATAATATCCATAACTTGTTTACGATAGAGGACTGGCATAATTTTGGCGCGGACTATGACAAGACTTTGATGGCCTGGCACTCTAACTTTGTGAAAAACTGGTCCAAAATTAGTCATATGTTTTATGAACCAGAACGATTTTTTCGTATGTGGTCCTTCTACTTACTCGCCAGTGCAGGGGTATTTCGATCTAGAAAGTATCAATTGTGGC
Source organism: Allacma fusca (assembly GCA_947179485.1). NCBI lineage: Eukaryota > Metazoa > Arthropoda > Collembola > Symphypleona > Sminthuridae > Allacma > Allacma fusca. Next base: position 41,433,607 of record OX359246.1, read on the forward strand.
AGGTTGTGCTTAGCAAGGGTGGTATTTCCGGGGGATATGAGTCCGTTCGTTAAAGATTCCACAGGTTTAGTAGGTCTTTTAATTTCAACATGATAATCATAATTAAGCAAAATGTATTTTAAATTCATATATTTAAAATATATGAATTTTAAGCAGCTCTGTCGCAAAGTGAAATTGGGGAAATTCCATCTAATAAATAAACTCTGAGAAATACTTTTCAATGATTACATTCTGAAACGAGAAACTAAATTCTGAATTAAATGATGCATTCAAACTCCGACTTAAATTCTACAGTTGCATACGCAGATGAGCGACGATGATATAATCTCTGATTTGTGTGAAAACACCAACGCATTAATGTACGTAGGTCTATCAAAGCTACAATCAACAAGTGTCCAACTAAAGCCAAGCACAAGTACAAAACTGACCGCACATCAACCAACCCGACCATTACGTTACGCACTTTGGGGGACCGGTTACTAAAACGCACCGATTCAACCAAGCCGAAAACCGACCACGGCAATCAAAACCCGAGAAAACCTGACGATGCCGATCATACCGCTTCCTGAGACTGCATTGTCTGAATTTTTGAAAGACGATATTTTTAGGCTTTAAGAACCACAGACCCTCCAGGAAAAATGACAAGAGTATAAATCAGCCCTTTTAAGTATCTCTCTGCGTTTTGCTCCTGAGGATAGATTTGCCAACTTTGCTGTATGTTTTAAGGGGACATACACACATATCCATAATTCTCAACGCAAAAAACTCTTTGATAGCTCCCTGAAAACCTAATACGATATTCTTCAAAATCATATTTGGAAAATAATAGTAATAAATTAATGTAATCTTGAAGACATTTTCAAACTTTCAGTATTTCAATATTTGACCTTCTCAGGTTATCCTAATTTTGTTCCACTTCCTTGACGGATGTGTGGAGCAGGGGTTGAATTTGTATGCGAAGACGGGTTGATTTTGCCCAGGATAAAAATATTTCTGGCAGTGAAATATCAAAGGGGAGGAATTTATTTGTGCGAACAGGGTTTTTCAAATTCGTTGACAGTAGATTGATTATAGGGTCCAACCTACCGAGTCCTATGTTAACCAACCGTGCTCGTAATGGCAACCAACCGGGTTTCTCATGTCATGTACATATATAGGTACATGCAAGTAGCAGAGCACGGTGGGTTAACATGAGTTTCGACCATTATTCCTACTCACTCCTTCCGTCACAGTCCTTCCCTCGCAGGCTCAGAAGTCATTCCCAAATGCAACAGGATTTCCAATGTTATGTACGAATATGCAACTGTTACTTCGGAACCCTCACTCAGCAACAACAAGTGTATAAACAGCTTTATTATACTGGAGCCCATTCCGGTGGGAGTAAAAATATACCGAGCATGTATAGACATATGCGTATAAACCAGCGATGGAAAACCGAAAAATGTGGTTTTGGTTAATACCTTAACGTTTACTACTTTAATTATATTATGTCCCATATGATTTTTCTCAGTCCCTAGCTCATATAAGGGGATGTTACTTCCTCCTAATAATAAAAATTCATTTCTAGATTTATGTTAAACTTGTTACATTGGCCTAGGTCAAAAGTTGACATCCCAATCCTCAAGACCGTGATGTATTCTAAAATTCCTTTTGACGCACATTTGCATGAAATTTTATGGGCTGTCCGGAAGGTTCCCCAACAGATCCCTAAGTTTATAAACGTGGACATGGCCCGTAAAAACAGAGGGCGATTTGGAAAATTCATCTTTAGGAGCAAAGATGCTGAGATGGAGAGTTTTTGAACTTGCTATTTTCAATGAAACATGTATCGACCATAAAAATGCTTCAAAACGATGTGCTAATAGCAAAGAAATTGACCCTGTTGACTTATGTATGTAATTAATTTATGAGTCGATAAAAATATCCTCAGAACTAAAATGCATGTGAATAAATTGATTTGAATCGAATATGAATGCGTTGCCTGTTAACTACATTGGTTTCCAGAAAGAGTTCCATTATTCACTAATTTTATTTAATTCAGTTCTTCTTAATACCATGCAGAGTCTTACTGGATATTAGGCCCTATAAAAATTAAAAAGGTAAAATTTTAGGGAGTAAATATTGAAGTATTGTGTATTGTTATTGGAAACTCGAAGGGAGATCGGATATCAACAATGAAAACAAATATAATTACAACAGTTAATTTTTAGAGATATATCATGACCTAAAAATGGCATTAGAGTTTTGGAGACAGAAGAGATGAATTTCTAGAGCCGATTGTCCCTTGTGAATAAATTTTAGTTAGGATTTTTATATCCTCTGAGAAAAAATTATTATATAATTGAAAAGTTGCGGAATAAGGTTATGAGATTACGTACAAGCTCAGCAGCCAAACCTTATGACCTGTTTATCAATATAAAGTACAAAAATACGTTTACCTGAGTTTGGCAACTAAATGTGAGAATAAAATTAGAATTTAGTAATACCAATGCAACCAAAGAGAAGTGTCAACTTTAACTGTATAAATTAATCCAAACAAAAATTATGTTGTTAGGTATTATTTAGACATTAGTTATAGAACTTTCGATGTTAAATAATTTTTCGTAAACAGTTTATTAAGATACGACGGATCACTAAAACTTAGTAAAATATTGTTTTTATTAGTCCCAAGTTTCAATTTCATGAATTTTGTAGATTCGGTTAGTGTTCAGGAATAAACTGTAAATTAATCCTCAAAATGTTTTAAGAAATTCCAATCTTCAATAATCCTAACACAGAACCAATGGCGAGGTGCATTGAACTTATAATTTATTGTAAAAGTATTTGTTGTAATTGTGAAAAGTGACACATATTGTTATTGTGCATACTTCATTTTAATATGCACAGTTCCTGCCATCTTGGGAAATGTGCAATTCTATCCAGGGAATAAATTCTAAAATGAGAAAAATTCTTTGTTAAAATTCCACTCACTCTACAACATCAATTTGATGCAAAATGTCAAAGACTGTGATCCAACCTGCAACTCGTGTATAAACACCAATGCCTTTAGGTCTTCCATAACAGGGAGTCCAAGAGTCAATTCCAATTTGAACTTTCACACCGTTCCCGTCAACAACCAGAGCACTGCCTGCGTCTCCCTTCAATCAATTTACACATGTAAATTATATCAGTAATTACTTATCTTCTGTCAACTCATACTGTATCCTAACATCACTAAAATCTGGAAACTTGGGCAATAGTATACCCTTGCAAGGAAGTAGATTATAATTGTAATACAGAGGAAAGCGTCCAAATATTTGTAACCAGAAAAAACACCTGGGTTCTACTTTCCATGCCACAAACTGACCTTCCATCGGGAAAGTAGAACTCAGCCAAACAAACTCATGTAAGTGCTGGTATCTGATAGTGAGTTCACTCAATAAAAATAATAACGATCTTACAGGGCAGTCGTAAGAATCGAAAAATGGATGACTGCTTTCCGGGACATCTGTTTTTGCGCATATCATTGTGTCAGGCATCCTTTCCCACTCTTTACTATAGTTAAACGATTTACACTCTTCTTTGCTTAAGACGACAGAAGAAACTTCCGTTCTTTTGACAGGTACAATTATTTCTTCTGAAAATATATAAAATCATTGTTACGTGAACTTTAATATGTATGTGGGAAATCTCAAACCAGTGGATTAAAACATTTTCCCTTGTTTTTTACATGAATATGTACCATCAGTATGGAATCTCCAAACTAGCGAGGTTGCATTCATGCTATCAAAATTCTGGAGTGGTTTTGGTAAACACACTGGGGATACTCCATCAGAGTTTCCATATGTGGGTACAGGTCCATATAATCGGAGCAATGCGATGTTATTGTCTATAATAATTAACATTGTATCAGATAACCACCAAATTTAGATTAAATTCAAAATTATAAGTTACTATGCACATAATTAGTTGTCGTGTAAATTCTATATTTTGCTCGAATTTATATACATGGTGAGAATGCTCCAATAAGAACGTGATTATAAAATAGCGAGTGTAAACCGTAGTGAAGCACTCTGTACGTAAAAATACCCAAATGATCCTTGGAATACTGAGGATGAAGGATGACTCGGTGAACTTTCTTGCGGATCAGCATCTTTAAGTTGAGTTCATCTGGCTCAACCATTGGAGTTAAGAAGTGGGCCCTGGGCCAAGTCCCAATCAAAACTTCCACTCCATCAGCTATCGAACTTCTCAAAGGAATTTTAAAAATTATGTCAGCCATCATTGTGCCAGTGGAAGTAACATTTTTAACACCACATGATTACGTAGAACTGTCTCAAGGACATAGATTGACATTCCAAGGTTTTTATAGAGTTACCCATCGACACATGAGGCTGCTGTGAGGACGTATCTATCGTTGACAAGGGATCCTCCGCAAAACGCATATGATTGACCGGGAGAGACCAAGCTAACGGACCAGCTGTACTCATTGAGAGATGTGATCCCTTCATCTGTCCACCTGTCTGTCACATTGGTTTCAGTGAACTTTCCGCAACCTACAACCCAAATAAACTCACTGGTTGATCTCTTGAAGTCCCAAGTATTGGGAATATATCGTTGGCTAAATTCTAAAAAGTACCATTTTCGTTTCATAACGTATGCTTTTAAATGGGTTTGCAAATGAAAATGGTACTTGTTAGAATTTAGCAAACGATATATTTCAATTTTCGTTTTTTTATGTCAACATATACATACATACATACATACTTGAACGTTTCAGTGACTACTATTTGTAGTATGTTTTGAATTCCCTTATTAATTACCACATGCCTACACTAAACAACTGCTGAATGTTTGAATAATAATTAAAACAGCGAAATAACACCATTATTTCCAGTTATTATTATAACTCAAATATTTTGTTCAATAATCTGATGATTCCTATATTATGCTGAACAATTATTTAAATAGATTTCAGGTATTTCATAAATATTTTGTATTCGGCAATTATTTGCACAATTCATTGCCTATAAATCCCACAAATCATTATTCCTGAATATTTTACGAAAGTTGGATAATAAAGCTCAAAATTCTTACTAAACGTTCAATAACTTACTGTAAGTAGCTCATTTTTAAAAAATTCTCAAAAATGCACATTATCCGCATTTAGGATCAGGCAAAAAATCTTTTATTAGAATGAAATTTGAATTAGTTATAAATTATTCATTTAGAAATTAACTCACTGCAATCGATAGTATTGTTCCTGCTTAAGGAGTGCCACCATTGGAGATCTTCATTTGTTATTCCTTGCAAATCCGAAACTTTTCCTGTTAGGGCGGCTCGAAGACGCCTTCCATAGAGTGACCCTATAAATCCCTGAAATCCAAAGTTATAGCGAGAATTTTACAGGATTTTTTGTATGAAAATTTAAAGCATTTGCAATAAAATACCAATTGGTTAATAATTTATTACTCTGTGAGGTGTTTGAAATGCAAATATTGCAATTGGCAGGTACAAGGCTAAAACTGCAGAATATTTCTTTGAGACCATGTCAGAAAAAAGTTTATTATTGTATTTTAAAGTCGTTAATCTACTTTCCCTTGGAAGACGAAAGGTAGAAAGGTGAAAATCAATGTTTAATGTGAATCGTGTTCGTTTTTTAATGACGAATTGGAGTCAGTCTGGGAGGTACTACTGTAACTCCCTTTTAATGATGGCCATGACGCTTTTCTAATAGAGTAATTATGAATTAATTGTATGATAACCAAATTCATTTCACGCATCTGCTGCAATATATAAGGATTCAAGCCAGTTACCTCATTTGGTTCAAAAGCGGTGTCCAGAGTGCTTCAAAACCAATACCTCCGCCTTAGTCCATATCATGGGCTTTCATATATTGTGTAAACAGCTGTGGGAAGCTGGGGGGAACGTCAAGTTTGAACTAAATGAGGGGTCGGGAGTTTATGGTACTATAAATGCTCATGCGAACACATTTTGAAAAACATATTAGTAAAGTACCTAGTACAGTAAGACCAAATTCTTACATATGCCTGTAAGCATTAAAATATATTTGCATCTGCAAGTTTGAAACAAAGTTGACATTTTCTAAAACTTTCACTTACCCAAGTAAGATTTATTTTCACAGCAATTACACACAGAAATTTAAAAGTTTTAGAAATTTGTTAACTGGTTTTTATGAAAAATTAAACTTTGGCTTTGACATCTACGAAATTTAGGCTTCCTGAGATTCTGTCATTGTGGACGTGGCTAACGAAGAAAGAGACACAGTTGGGAGAAATTAAGTGAGGATCAGAATCGAAGATGGGATTTCTGTTCTTGTCCTTTTTCCTGTAGAACTGATAAATATTTCAAAACACTAGGCTGTATGTGGACGCTCCCTAGCAATACTGCAAGAGGTGATGAGACAAACTATGCAAATTCACCTTAAAAAAAAGTATTTTTCAGATTCTCTATTTTTTTCTCATGGATCTGGGTCAACATTTCCGAACACAGTGTAAGGGCCAAAAACCTAACGGAAAGTCTGGATTCATTAGCTCTCAAAGTCTGAAATTATTTTCACACCATTCTTAACTATCATTTTATTTCTTGCTCCCACAGCCATTTTATTTTTGAAAACAAATATTTTGGAAAACCTTTCATTGGTTACATTCATGCAGCTCTCAAATGGAGACCAAAATTGGTAATCCATTTATATTTATTTTGAAAATCAAGAATGGAGTCGGATTCCATTTATTAATATATAGCATTATCACCAATTTCACTTCCCCCATTTTCTTCTAATCTTGCTCCCTAATTGTATTAGTCATGTCCACAATAATAAACATCATTTCCATGAGTCACCTCTTATAGGTAGGTGTACAGAAAGAATCAAATTTCCATTAAACCACCGTCAACCGTCAGTATAATTATTAAATCTCTGAAAATTCCATCTTTGTTTACATTTTTTCTCCGAGGGACCGCAAATATTGGCCTATCCTCATGAAACAAATCTTAGAAAATCTAGAGCAGAATTTTTGAAACAATTAAATATTTTATATCGCACCGTCCCATATACGGGGCGCTAGGTGGGAGTCAAAGGTTCTGGTGCACCATATGTATAGACAAGTTTTTCCCCAGCCTCGAGCAAAACACAGGTGTTCCCAAAATATAATTATCAGAAGTGTGTAAACAGAATACACGCACCTTTTGTCAATTTTGTCACATTAGTGGATATGAGAACACGGGAAATATTCCCTTCCAAATTACCTAGAATTGAAAGCAATATTACAAGACCGCCTGATCATTGTGCGCAAAAACACTTAAGTCCTAACGATATAATTATGTTGAGTCAAGTTTAGCATAAATCCGACATCACAACACAACCCCTTGTGCATTCATGCCTGACCGGAAAGTTGTGCATACATTCTTCTAAAACCTAATGCTCTAGTTTTCCCCTGCCTGAGCCAATTTCTCCCTGCAGCTTTGTTTATTTCCGTGCGGATAAATTAAGTCTATTTGGGGAGTTAGGTAATAAAAACAAATGGGAGGCAGCTTTTCTATTTGTATTTTTACTGAAATGGTCCCCAATTAATTAAACACATTCCAAGGATTCCGTCATCTGCATCTTTTCTCACTCAAGCTAGAACTCCGTTGTCTAGCATCAGTCACAATGGATTTAAGCTCAAGCAAGTGAATTGACTTCTGTACTTTCAGTATTTCAGACAATTTCGAACAGGGAAGCCAAGGAGCCTTCAGTGAATCATGGGGGATGCTGAATTTGTAAGTAAATTTAGTTTCTAATTTGTTATTAACAATTAATTTGAAAATTTTTGTCAAATCTCTCTTGAAAACTAAATGATTTTTTTTTCAGGAGGACATTCCGCCGGAAAAGCTTGAAAGTAAAATTTTTAAAGCATTTGTACAAATATATATTGATACTTGGCATGACATTTTTTTAAAATGTTGAGTATCTGAAAATGTCAAGGTATTAATTATACAAATGTGCATGATACTTTCCAGTGCTGAAGAAAGCATTCGAGAATTTTTCTCAGGGGAAGGACTTCATATCTCCAGACAATGTAGGAGGAATTTTAAGAATGATGGAAGTCAAGTACAACGCCGCCTCACTTAAGGAACTCATCATAGAAATTGATGAAGATGGTCAATAAAAAATAATACAATTTTTATTATTTTCATGTAAATATTTGCTCCATTCATTTGGGAAGGAAGTATTTCAGTATCCGTCAATGACTTTGATTATTTATAGAACGATATTCCATGTCATTATACTCCAAAGGAATTGCTCCTTTTTGACTTTTACAGGAGAACTTTCTATGGAATTTATAATTGTAACTCACATTTGGCGGCTCTGATATTACAGGATCTGGTCAGATTGAGTTCCCGGAGTTCATATGTCTCTTCAAGAAGTTTGAGGAAGAGGGGGATGCAGAAGCGTTGGAAAAGGAACTGAAGGAAGCCTTTCGCCTGTATGATAAGGAAGGAGAAGGTTCCATACCCACATCATGCCTGAGGGAAATTATCAAAGAAATTGACGCTGCCCTTACGGATGAAGAGTTGGACGGAATGATTGAAGAGATTGACGAGGATGGTTCAGGAACAGTGGATTTTTCAGGTTTGATTCTTTCCTAAAAATATTAGCATTTGTTTTATTTTTGCGAGAAAAATTTCGAGCATGCTAAAATCTATTTGAAATCATTGCAATTCCAGAATTCATGGAGATGATGACCGGATAGGGGGAGTTTGTAATCTTGGATTCTAACAAGTGCTATGTATAGAATAAGCGTTTTCCCAATAATTGACAATTGATTTATATGAATTACAAGGGTCTATATCTGACAGACATGAGTCGAGGTAATTAATTTACAGGATCATCAAATTGTAGCTGATGATGTGTTAATTGAATAAAGAAGTGGACTCGGTGTTGTTGAGCCCACCCAAGATAAAATTGTCTGTGACATATAGATAGTGTATCTTTGATTATGTAGTTGTTCTCAAAATTACACTATTGCAACCACAGCTGTCGTATCATTATTTGCGCTGATTTATCATGAGCAAGTTTTTATATGTATACTTACTTTTACACGTAAATTGTGTGCATATACATGTGTAGATATATGTAGATACACGAGTGAGGTATTAACACAGCAGAAAAGAAATTAATACAATTAGTACACGTGGACGTTACAAGCATGGAATTATCAGTAGGAGTTCAGAGATATCACAATGCACTCCCAATGTAGAGTTTTTATAATTACAACCAATGTTTCCGTCTCGCATTAGAAATATGTCCGATTTTAAAAACCTGAAGAGGCTAGTGCATAAATCTGCATGAGCGTATTATGCATGTTACAAATGCAACTGCAGAAGCTCGCACAGAATGACCGAATTGTACATAATTAAAATTATAATTGATTGTATTTGCAATTATGGGCATATATTTACGACATCAAAAAATTACGTTTAATATTTTCAGGTAAGTTACGACACGAGAAATAATAATGTTAGAAGTAATTATGTACAATGTATGAAAACATTTGGGTTCCCTAGTCCTGGGGATATTCTACCCCGATTTGCTTCCTGATGGATTCCCTCAACTCTGCCAGGTGTACTGTCTCATCCAAGCTCATTTCAGGACTCTCCGTCAGACCCGCCAGTAAACACCTTCGAACTTCCTTGACTTGGTAGGATAGACCGGTGCAATTCCAGAAGTTCATGTGTTTATCGGTCTTGGGAAGCTCATACTCCAAAACACCGTCAGGTGTCTCCAATGTAGTGGCGCTCCAGAATGGATTACGGAGCTGTGAAATGAACATTTAAATGTAAGTATTGAAATAAATGGCTACGTTTACTATATGAGGAATCAAAGGCGCAAAATGTACCTTCAAAGTTCCCTTAGTTCCGACCACAAGGGCATCATTTGGCAGGTTAACTCCAGTATGATTGATTAAAGTGGCTGTTTTGCCATTGGGGTAGATAATTGTAGAACTCCCACTGTCATCAGCCCCGCTTTTGTTCAAATGACCACCCGCAAGAATTTTTACTGGTTTCAAGTCCTTGAAAACCAAAGATGCCAATTGGGTTGTGTAGGTGCCCATATCCAGGGTGGTGCCGCCGCCATTTTTCTTGTCTCTGAACAAGTACAAGTTTTTTTTATAAAACCTTGCACTTTAACATTATTGTAATATGGTATCCAAAACAGTTCACATTTTTGAAGAGGTATTCTTACCGGCGCCAGTTGTCCTCGTCAAATTGAATTCCCATGGTCACAATAACCGAGTAAACTTCTCCGATGGTTCCTTTGGCAAGCTCCTCCTTCAACTTTTGATAAGCAGGGAAAAACCGACTCCAGATGGCCTCCATGAAAAAGAGATTCTTCTTCCGCGCATACTCAACCAGCTCCTTCGTTTCCTTTACGTTCATGGCCAAAGGTTTCTCACAGAGTACGTGCTTTCCGTAGTCCAATGCTTGTTTCACCTGTCGGATGTGCTCAGTGTGAAGAGTTCCGATGTAGACGACATCTATTAAAAATTAAAGCATTTTTGGTAACTTATTTGCTCAATCGGAAACATTTCCATTTTGCAAACTCAATTTTTCGAAATATGGAGAAAAACTCTTTCCTTACCAACTTCGGGGTCCTTGAACAAATCCTCGTAAGACTTGTGAGCCTTTGGGATATCATGTTCCTTGGCAAAAGTGGCAGCGGAGTCGGGATTCCGGGCAGCTACTGCAAGTATGACGTGTTCCTCTTTTGGAAGGGTTTGGGCAGCATTTACCCAGTCGTTGCTGATTTGTCCAGCTCCAATAACTCCCCAGCGTGTAGGTCCAGCAGCCATTTTATTTTTTTAAATGTTTTGTACGTGAATGAATTGAAAAATTGTAAGGATATGCCAGTCTTTGAAACTAGTGAAAGCTTGTTAGCTTATGAAACTGTAGGTTCTAGCTGAAGGTGAGAAGTGCCTAATAATTCGGAGTGTCTAGCCAGTTTTTATATACTCGTCGTTAAGGGTTAAGCGTTGGTCAGCAATCAATAGAGCCTGGGCTTATCACTGAAAAACAAGTGTTATCTTTCACCGCACCTATTGTTCTTTTATTTGGGGTTGGGGCCAAGGACATGAAAAACGTCATAAATATTCCATCACCGTTTTGTCAGTGAGATCAACAAATTCATTACATCATTAATCCTATGACATCAAATTTTGAAGGGTTGCCACTTCACTTATTAAAACGTTTTGCCAAGAACTTTGAAACCCATCAAATATACTATTTGTCAATTATCCATTATGATTGCTTGCTCTTAACTAGTATGGCGTGACTTTTTAAATGGAATCAAACATTTCAGTTTAATTGAGATTAACATAAGTAAATAATTTCAATACTTGATTGCTATCTGTATCCATTTGAGAATCTGGTGTTAGATACTTTTGCTAGGATTTTATGTCATGCAATGTCTTTGAACATAAAGGGTGCTCGTACAACTTTGACTTGCAAGTAGCAATGCTTTAAAGCAGCACAACGTGAAAACATCATCAAAACAAAGATGCTTTTTTTGTTCTTAAAAGAAATAAATAGTATTGGATCTGGGCTGGGGGATCTGGGCTGAATTAGAACAATTATGAACAAAACAAAGCATATCTGTGTGCGATTTAATATTGTATCGTCGCTGAAGATGAATGAAGAATGGTATACTTTTTCTTTCTTTAGTTATGTATATGCCATAGATATTAAGCTCTAAATATTTGAATTGCGTTTAAAGGTTCGGAAATTATCCTCAAATAAATTATTTTACGAAGATGCTTTTTTTACTGATCCCATAAATTACAATTTATAACTTTCGAAAAATTCGTTGACGGTAAGTTTAGGTGTACGTTTGCTCCACCTGAAAACAATATATTTGAGGATAACTACCCGATGGGAAAAAATGGTCACAGAGACGTTGCGCTACCGTCAAATAATTACGTTATAAGGTCACAGCAACGTTATGTTTGGACGTTTGTGGCACGTAAAAATGTCCGCGGCGGAGACGTCCATACAACGACGCTCAACCTCGTTGAGTGGACGTGAGGTTGTAACGGTAGTGTAACGTTAAGTAATTACGTCCTGAAGACTATATGGCATTGCTGTTTGATAACTAAATAAGTGCATGCAGAAAATAAACAATTTACATTGCGTTTAAATTTTTTTTAATTGATCAAATCAAAATGTCAACGCATTGCACTTTGGTATTAATTTATTAATACAATTACAAATTTTTCTTAAAAATTAATATTTATTGAATTTGTGTTCCGCGTATCAAAAGACCCAGAGATAATAATACGTAATATTTACGGGGAAATACAAATACACATGAATAACACATTTCAATCCCCTTCGTGCACGTCCAGCATCAAATCTAAATTCTTTCCCCCACGAATCCTTCCCTTGGCATGTTTAAGCCAATATTTAATTGCCTCTTCGATCTCCTTGTCAGTACCCTTGCCACCACTAGTCTTTCTAACGGAACCTATAAAAGAATTAAATTTTTTAAGACAAGTAGAAAGGTCTCACTTAACATGTAGTAATAGTAGGGAGTTGCTAACGAGAATTTATTGTATGGTTCTATTTTTTGTTGTATTATTGAATACAAATTATATATGCACTTACAGATGACAAGATTAATAATTCTCTTGTAAATGTGAAATGGATATTTTGTTGGGCGGTTTTAATATTGAGTACCTTTCCAATTGTACAAACTTGCAAAGCAGTCAGTAAATATACGGGCTAGGATCCTCTCTGTGGCTTCCTTTATCGACGTGCCTCCAACTTTTGAAAGAATAGCGGACTGAAATAATAAATAAGTATTTACCAAACTTACAATTGAATTAAAAACTCAAAATTATTGTCTATTTTCTAGAACGTGTAAGTGCGTTGTTTGCATTGTGGGGTTACAAATGAGTTTTAATTGATTACGTTACCACATATTTATTTCCTACAACTAAAACAGCACTGGGACCCATTGCGTTTAAACTGATTGCAGTTTCAAACTTGTCTGAGTAACTATAGTTATATGTACAGCTACTTACCAAATGTTCCAGCGATCCATCTTGGATTAAGAACAGTTCAAATTGTTTTAGCTGATCTTCCGATTCAATCGGCAATTTGGGACAGTCCGTAATTCCTTCAGTAACATCGACTGTTGTTGTGGCTTTGAGACTTCTCACGTCCAATGCCAACTGATCAACTTTCGAAATTAATATCCTGACTTTTTTCAGAATTTCCTTTTGAATTTCTGAAAAATCAAATGTTTTTTATTGTACAAGTAACGTGAAAAATAAGCAACAAATAACCATTTATATCACCAATAAAACATGTGAAAACAAATTAAATCCAACATTTAATACCTAATGTGATATTTTGCGTTTCCGCGGTACCTAATCCACCCTCTGATGATTTTGTCTGACTTTCATTTTGAATATCCCGTACATGTAGAGGTTCCGAATTTATATATTCGAAATGTGGAATCATACTAGTAGAAGAAGATGTGGAAGGCACTGCAATGCTTGGAGCAGATGGTAAATTCCCGGTTGCTTTTATATTTTTACGGCATACCTCAGGACTTGATTCGATTTCGGAGCTACTTGAGTCTACGGTACGGTTTCCTAGTGTATTCATAGGTTTATTGGTTTCAGCACGTTTGCCCTCATCAACTGAGGATTCGATTTCCGACTGACAAATGAATACATCTCGTTTCCTGCGAACCTCCTGAAGGTCATCTGAAGAATATATAATTTTTATTCAATGCAGGGTTGTCTTTTCTTCAACTCATTGTATTTAACCCAAAATCGCAATGAAAAACGGAATAAGTATTTACAATATTTAATTTCACTATATTAATTAACTTTATTAGTGAATTTGGAGGTAATAGGTACTTACTAGAGACAAACTTTACAATTACGAAATACTTTTTCCATTTAGGTCCTGGCTTAGCAGTATTTTCGAAAGCGGAAAAGTATCGGGTATTTCCTGGCCAGTCACATTGAGTCTGCTCCGTATTTAGCCAAGAAAAGTGAATAATTTCGCAGGGAGTTGTTCCGTCTTTGGATTTATTTTCCAAAAATTCAACTAATGCGAACATCTGAAAATACATTAAAAACTTGCTTTGTACTCATTTTTAGCATGGCATAGTGGCAACAAAGTTAGTTTTTTGTTGGGCACGGGCATCACTTTAATAAAGTCTGATTGCAGTGGAATATGTTCAATAGCAGAATTAATTTTTTCAACTGTTACAATTCCAAGTTTAGAGGATTCAATCGGGTATGTGAAAACGTCGGAGGTTTTACAAATTTTTTGTACAGCAAATATTATCTTTTCTTTCATTTGTAAAATATTTCTTATTTTATATTTTACACCACCACTTTCACAATAACAGTTTCGTTTGCTGATTGAAAATACTCCGGCAGAGCAAGAAACGTTTCTGAACTGACGAGCATCTTTATATGCCGGTGAACATGGACCAAGGTTATGCTCAAACTTAAGCACAGGCTTATCAAACGACGGTTGTTCTTGTGGTATCATTTCATTTTCTTCGATGCGACGATGCAACTGCTGAATCGGATGGTGGTTTGCGCGGATAAGTCTTTTGATGTATCCCAAATGTGATTCGAAAGGAAAGGAACTGAAGCTTTCTAGGGGTCCGTGTCTTTTACAATCGTCTGCCAGATGAAAAATATTGTGCACATTGAACACCATTTCGTTCTCACCGTATAATTTGCAATAATGTCTGGCCCAACTTTGCAAAATAGTATTTGCAAAATCATACTTGGAGCTGTCGGAGCCATTCAATATTCGAATTCCGACACTCAGTAGCACGAAATTATCGTAGACAGGTTTTTGTAAAATTCCATTCAAAATGACGGGACCCGTGTACAACAGAAACTGTCGCAGTTCTGAAGCTTTCCATATTCCGACCATTTGAATATCTCGTGGAGTTCGCTGAAATTCAGAAGGAACATAAGGAACACAATCGGACAGTTTTTTAGAAATAAGGGCTACTACTGCTGACGGTATTCTTGTTTTAATGGGACCCTTCAGCCATAACTTCAATACTCTCTTCGTTACCCCGATGTACACTAGGTGCATTGGGTCTAGTGGTATTTGGGAGATCATGCCGATTCCCAATATCTCCAAAGGCGTCTTTTCTGTATCGAATGGATACGAATGATGATCCTCGAACTGACGATTGTTGAAATTTTGATCTGTCCGAAGTTCTGAATCAAAATTGGGGAAGGTTATTTTTCCATTCCATTTACCCTTAGTACTGCAACGTTCGCAGGCGTGATATCCTGTATGTCCAACAATAGCTTTGATGAATGCCCTAGCAGGGCTATCGGCGATAAAAATACACTTACTTAAATTAATTGAAAACGAAATCCCTTCAGCAGTAATACCATTTGATACTAAATCTCTTAGGTCTGTAATAAATTTTTGAAGGTAGTCGCAAACACTTTTGGGTTTCGATTTACCCACGAACGCTCCAACAATAAACGGCGTCTGATCTTTACACTCTCGCAGTATTGCTAAAATGGGCCAGCAACATTGATTAGAGCTGTTGTATAGAGGAACTCCATCAATATGAAATTTTAGAGAAATTAACTGATTTGTTGATGATTGAAGACCCGCTGAAATTCTACGAGAGAGCCCTTTGCCTATTCCACGGTAATACATATTTCCAGATTGAATCCTGTCCATTGGAGTTGATTTCTCAGTTTTTAAAAGAGTTTTTGCTGCTTTTGGAAGCTGGGGAAAATACTCATTTAAAATTGTAAGCAGTTTTCCCAGAGCCGTGTGCGTTATATTTTCCTTCAGACTCCACTTTTGTAGCTGGGATTTTAATTTTTCTGTGACGGTATGACCATTTACATTGTCTTCGTCGCAGTTCCCCTCGCTGCAACTACCACTAAAATCTGATTCATTTGGACAATTGACGTCCATGTAGACAAATCTATTTGTTTCGGAGTCTTTGTCAAGGTCGAGCTCTGAGTATTGTTGTAGCCCTTGATTTTCTTGTAAATCCACTTCCGTCAGATTGCTGGTCCATGGAAGGACATTTGGTAAAGTAGAAATATTCTCAGTTACTTTTGGGACACTATACTTATTTTTAGTTTCGTTGAAAGAAGCTAAGAATTTATTAACTTCCTGTTCAGCTCTCCTTCGTAATTGCCTTACACCCACTCTTTTGCCAGACATTTTAATTACACTTAAATCACTTTAATTTTGATTATAATTTTCAAACTCAAAACGTACCAGAAAATTCTTTCCAATTAGACAATTTAACTTACCTTAATGTTTTAGCCCAAGGAGCATGAAATGGCGTTGGGTAGAGTGGCTACAATTTGTGGAAATGTTTCTAGCTTAAGTTTAGCAAGTACTTACAACGCTCCCATGGTCCTCGTGAAACTCAATTCTGAATGCGCATGTGTAACATCTTGACCGTGCTCGTCAAAATTTGACGTTGTACGAACGTTTGAATTTGGCGTTATTTATGAACGTCTGGCCGACGTTCTTACGATGATTATTAATTGACGTTAAAGATCTGACGTCACTTCGACGGTCAAACATGGTAAATATTTGACGTTGTAAATTCTATTAACGTCAGCTAACGTCCGATAACGTCACTGACCAATTTCTGACGTTATATTAACGAAGTGTTTCCCATCGGGTACCGAACCGTGAGCTTATTTCTTTTGAATTTTGAAAAGCGTTTAATTCAAATTAATGATAATCAATAGCAAAGCCAGTTACGTTAAGGCTTAAATTGGAGTTCAGAGCTAATCCCGCCGCGACAATCCCGCTGGTATTATTCCCGCGAACAGTATTCCGCTGTCTATTTGACCGATATATATAATCCCGCTCACGATAATCCCGACAACTAATGAGATAATCCCGCCATACAATGAAACAGAATTTAATGAATATAAATTAATGTTGCTATAACAACCGTGAAAATACAAAAGTTGATCACTGAATATCAAAAGTAATAAACTTATGCATTCATAAATTCAAGCAGAAGCAAAATTCATTGGTTACAATGCTACAACCAGAACGACAGTCAATGCATGCATGTGTCTTCACTTTTATTCCTAGTAGCATTTCCTTTTGTGACGAGCAAATCTTGATCTATGCATCGTCAGTAGAAGATTGTACGTTGTGGTCCGCGTACAATGCGCAGATTTTCTCATACGCTGAACCCAGCGTACGAGCGCAGTCACTGCAGTACTATACGCCGTGTTCAGCGTAATTACGTCTGTACTGACTGTACGCTGTCCTCAACGTGATCCAATGAATTTCGTACGCAAGTTACAACGTACAATATGTATTCATATATAATTTATTTCCAAGTTTTTAAAACGTGGCGGCAGTACGATTTTAACTCCGACAAAGAATTTTATATCATCGTTGAAAACACTGCTGCCCTAGTCTAGTCAGACTTAACTAGGAAAGTCTAGACTTGACTAGACTACGAGGCAAAAAGGATGTAAAAGAATAGACTTGACTTGACTAGGCCTGTTGTTACTATTACGTGACTTGACTAGAATAGACTAGGGCGACTCGCTAAAACATAGGACTTGACTAGACTTGACTTGTATGACTTCATAGAAATGCTAGTCAAGTCACAATTACTTGAGGCTACCTTATGTAGCTGAAAATCAAAGCCAGAAAGCCAGCGCAAAATTCCGGTGTACACGAAATGATCATCGTCAGTACCGTTTGATATGCTTAAGTATATGGCTTCGTTTCGAAAGAACAAAACATCCCATTTTCTACTAGGTACGTAAAGTGTTTAGGAACATGTTACAATTTATTCCTTAACAGTGCAATTGATCATAACGATAGCTAGGATACATTTTCCATATTACTTTCTGTAGTTAAAAGGATTGATTTTTTAACAATTTTTTTATTAGTACTTTTCAAATTGCAACTAAGAGGAAAATTACATACCTGGTACTGCTTTCTTTAAACCAAAACCCCTCCCGAAACCAAAGAACCAATCTTTCTAACGTGCCCTTTCACATTGTCATTTATTATCATTATATTAGAAGAGATCATTCTTCCCAGGGCAAAAATTATTCTGGCAGGGAAAATCACCAAGGGCAGGGATTCCTTTTTGAGGACAAGGATATTCTAATTTACTGGAGGAATTTTTGGATTGTTTGACTTTATTTGACAGGAATATAACGTCTTCATATCATTTTAGTTGTCAACGGGTATTTTGAAAATCGCTGACCTATGTTTCAGCAGAATATTCAGAAATGTTCTTCCAGGGAAATTTACAAAAATTTGATCCATGGGTACAGCCTACTACAAATTCCACTACTTGCACCGGGTATTTTCCCTGGTGCGTCCCAGTGGAAATTTCGTGTAATATATCAGAAAATATCCCACTGCAAAATTCCTTCACATTAGATAAAAAAGTGTACCCATAAATTGTTAAAAGCCCAATTTTCTTGTGAAAATTTGATTCCGAACTTGCTGTTAAAGTTGCAAAAACTAACTAATTTATATACTGACAACTGTTGAATGTGCAAAAATCTTAACGAGAATTATTTTGTATTGGTGT
Organism: Allacma fusca; assembly: GCA_947179485.1. Classification (NCBI taxonomy): domain Eukaryota; kingdom Metazoa; phylum Arthropoda; class Collembola; order Symphypleona; family Sminthuridae; genus Allacma; species Allacma fusca. The sequence goes on from OX359246.1 coordinate 41,452,199, forward strand.
ACATAATTTGCAAGTGTTGTTTCACATCTTTACGTCGTTTGATGCAAATAAACACGAACTTTGATAGAGGTATTTGCTAAAATCTGAAAATTTTGAACTCAACGAAGCTCAAGTTTTAAAAAATTATATTTTTCATATTTTGCTAATCAAAATGAAGGAATTTTTAGAAAAATACACTGTGACTAGGGGAATTGACTAGACTTGACTAGGGAACCAGCTGCAGAATCAAGACTAGGACTAGACTTGACTATTGTTAATTAAACGTACACCTGACTTGACTAGACTTGACTAGTTGCGGCTCTAAAATTTAAAGACTAGACTAGACTTGACTAGGTAGCCTGGCGGGCAGCACTGGTTGAAAAGCACGTGAAAAACTGAACAAACTCACCGTGCAGATTTAAATTTCACCGTGGGGTTCGTGTGCAATATGCTAATGTATTACTAGTAAAAGCCCCGTGCTTCGCACAGGAGCAATTACTTGTGTAAATAAATAGTGTAAATAATAAAAGTGTAAATGGCAATAAATCTCGTATCAAGGTCTGTCGAGAAGGATTAATATTGATATCCCGCTTCGCCAGGCAAAGTAATCTCATATAAGAAGTGAAGTATTAACTGCAAGACTAACAATTCGTTTCATATAGGTAGTTGGCAATTCATCATCAAAATATTATGGAACAGCTTCCGGCCCACTAAAGTTTTTTCCCAAACTCAATATTGACTATACACGTGGAATTTAACTAATCGCTTGATCAGTTTAATACCAACGTCGTTATTAAATCTTGCTGTTGCATCACTGTATGGTGCTTCACCCCTTATTGTTAGTGGATCAGCACACCGTGCTGATCAAATATGATTTTTTATGTTATTATAATTTGTATATAGATCCGTTGTACCGCAATATTGTAACTCAGACAACTAAGCCTCAGACACTGGACGCACTGATTATTTAAAATGAAAGGATTTCATATTAGCGCAACACATTTAACTTGCTATAGTTACTAAAGTCCATGGTTCCTACAAATCCATTTTACATCCGAATGATATTTTTATGGATATAAAGATCAAAACTCTGGATGCTAAGGCTTGTAATTATTCTTCCTAATAAGAATCCCACACTAATGTGAACTAAGTTCAGTCATTAAAATTCTCCTCTTATCAAATTATTCAGTACTGTAACCGAACGTAGTTTTTATCACTACCAGTCTTAATTTAATCCAAATTTGATGATTTATGTCTGATGTTTATAATAATTATGGTTAGCGCTGTTAAGTGATAATCTAAAATGGCGTAATATTGCGAGCTTCCAGTATGCTGCAAGCAGTTGGTATATGCCGAGAAGAACAGCGAGCTGAGCGAGCTGAAAAACCTCTCCACTGCGACAGAGTTTCAGCTTTCAGCCCGCTGTGCTTCTCGGCTTGTTGTATATACCACCGACTTGCTTGGCTGTATAGTAAATCAGCCGGGAGGGTTTGAATTTGTGAAATAAGCCGCGAAGGTTTGAATTGTACTACAAACGCGCGAAGGTTTAAATCAACAGAAGTGCTCAATAATAATAAAGGATTGCTTACTAAAACTACACCAGGGTTAGGCTATTTATATATGCCAGTCAAAATAATTATGTCGAGAAAATTGAAATGTTAATTTATACATAATAATGATAATCTTTACTAGTCAACTGTGCCAATAAGATTTTTCGACAGAAATGAAATATTAACATTTATAAACGTTTAGGAGAATTTATCATAAAAATTTTATATTTTTTATAGAATGAGCAAATGAATCACATATAAAATAATTCCTATTCAAATAATTGACGACATTGGAAAACTTGCACATGAACTGAAGCAAAAATGTTTTACCAAGATGAAAGATTTTCCTCCACAAATGAAACTACTTTTAAATGAAAAAAATTTACATGTTTGACAAAATATATGTTTTTATAGAAGTAGACGATGATTATTACACTTTGATTAATTTAATTTTGAAACCTAGTTGAAGAATTCGTTTATGTACAGTATAGTACAAATTATTATAAACAGGTTAACGATTTGAAAGAGCGGTGCATTACCTTTTAAACTTCATCATCCCTAGCAGTGTACCAGATTCTGCGCTTATACGCTGCCACCCGCGTAAAGGCAAATTCTAACTATGTACGCGGTTTCTCGCGTAGAGTACTGCAGTGACTGCGCTCGTACGCTGAGTTCAGCGCATGCTAAAATCTGCGCATTGTACGCGGACCACAACGTAAAATCTTCTACTGATCGTACTTTCTTGTTTTCCTTCTTTTACCAAAAACGTACGAAAAAAAGGAGACGAGACGCACTACACCAGCCTCAACGGTAAAAATCCTGAGCAAAGATAATCGTTGCTATTTAAATGTTATTTCAACGTTAATTTAAAAAAAAAATTGTTTTGAGTTACAATTCTGCATAATGAACATAGTGTAGCGGAGCAGCTACATACACATGTCTCAATTCACAATATAGGTACATATCAAAACAGCCAGTCAACAGTACACAGCTTGTTGTCAAGGATATGGGTAATATTAAATAATAGGAGCAGACAATTATTGTTTACTGAAGTTAATACAATAAAACTTGGGTCGGGAATATCGTCAGCGGGGTTATGGTTGGCGGGATTAAATACTATTGAGATCGGGATTAAACCATCGGGGTTGCTTCGGCGGAGTTATCACTGGCGGGATTGTCGAGGCGGGATTAGCTCTGGACACGCTTAAATTACTTAAAACTGGATAACACAAAACATTACCATTAAATGTACTAGCAAAATTACAGTGACAGTATAACAAGATTCTCGTAAGACGAAATAACCATTCATTATCAAACTGATATCCTGTTCCAGGATATTTCACAACATTTGGTAGGGCTTACAATAATTAATTTAAAATTCCTTTGGATATTCCGTCATGACCTAAATACAAACATTTCCTTTGGTAAGCAAATACAGTATTTTAATTGGCAGACTTATCTTTTTATGTAGTCGATTCCAACGAGCACGATTATGGTTTGCAGTGAAAAATGAGTGTGAACTGTTATTGGCATAAACCTGTACTTTAGTACTTATAATACATTTACCATATTTAATGTTGAGTTAGAAATTTGTATTTATTTTATCTTTTAAATTTCCATCTGTCTTCAAAATTGCATTGAACAATTGATTCTATCTACACATACATACATACATATAGCATGTCCTTGTCATACAGCACATGCTTAATTCGGTAATGTTAGTCCTATTAGTTGTACTAATACTATTAGTGTGATTATGTTCTGGTGAATTAAATGTAGATTTATTTGGATTTAGTTCTAAGACGACAACAGCAAAATGTTTCATATTTGTGTAATGTATATGCATTAGCGCAGGACCTGTTTCGCACAATATACACATACATAAGAGAAATTATAATGATAATAAATAGATAATTTTACCCATAGTCAGCTTAAACAATGAAATTAAATACACTACGTCTCTTCTGAGGAGTTATAATTTGCTCATGCAAGATAAGAAATCATCATAACAAAGATCAAATCCGTCAAAACGTTTTTAGGAGTAGTGAATTGAATAACTTACTCTGGAACACAATTAGCACTATTATATATTTTTTGGTTGGTTAGATATCACATGAATAGTCGTTTGGCTATAGCCATTACCACTATAGTTTCAAGCTGTAATGACAACTCGTAGAGAGAAAGATTTGATTGCATACATATAAATACATATTACAGATAATGCTTAAAGCAGGGGTCGGATTTTTGTGGGAAGATTCTTCCCATGGAAAAAAATGACACAGGGAAAATTTCAATGGAAAGGAATTTTTTTGGGAACTATTTCAGGGAAAACTGTTTAGTAAACAGGGATTTTGAAATGCGTTGACCTTATCTGGCAAGGATTTGACGCCTTGTAATGATTTTGTAGTGAAACTCTTGACATTTTCTTCAGTAGGGATTTTCGAAATCGTTGACGAATTCTCTGCAGGAACTTAAGATTCAGCAGGGAATTTTATAAAAGATCTTCCAGGGAGATTAACAAAAATTCCACGGTTCTACAATAATTAAAACATTGTTCTTAAAACTAAGGACTATTATGACAACTGTGATCAGTAGTCTCATTGTAAGTATTTTCAGGAACGACACAAACAAATTTAAATATATAGATATATGTATCCCTTGCTTTTTAAAATAAAGCAAATAATTGACCCTGTTTTTTAAAATTAATTGTTTTGATTGAAAGTATGGGTCATACTCTAATGCTGATGTATATTGAGACTCTTTTAAATTACATTTTCGGGTCGATGGATATCCTCTTCAGTTCTTATGTTTGAATAAAAAAAATTAGCTTTCTCGAGTCTGACTCGACGAAGAAATGCCAATTACTTCTTGTTATTATTAAATCTACGGAGGATTTGTTTCCTTTCTGCTATGAGAGCTTTCTTTTTTTGATGTAGAGGTAGATGTTGCTTTACTAGTTGAGCCAGACGGCTCCTCATCGTCATTCACTAATGCTCCAATCAAACCACCAAGAACCGCTGTGCCGACTCCCACCACTCCAAGTACTGTCATATCACTTCGCCATTCACTTCGTCGTCTCTGATTCTTTGGGACACAGTAGTCACGGAAATGGATCTCGCAAGCAGTCTTCAACTCATCAAGGTATGACTTAACTGTATCATCACTCCCTGAGCTTCTGTTGGAGTGAAATACCTGGATGGCTGAGTGCAAGACACGGGGTTTCATTTTAGACAACTCGGCATCCTTAACTCCGGCCTTGTCAGAATTAAGGAAGTCATTGAAGTCCTGTTTAAAATTTTCCAAAGCCAAGGCCACTGAATCCGTATTCCTCCCATGTCTCAGCTTCCGATTCAACGGCTTCCCACAACTCTCGAAATGCGTGAGGCAGTCGATAATCAAGGTATTTAAATGCTCCAGGACGGTATCTTCGCTTCCGGAAGCCCGATGTGCATTAAAAATCTGTTTGGCCCCGAGGAAGAAACTATCAAATAGTTTTTCAAAACCATTGTCATCAATTCCAGCCTGTCCCGAGGAGAGGTATTCGTCTAATTTGGCATTAAAGTGATGCTTAGCCTTGGTAATTGCCGAGAAATTTTTTTCTTGTCGTACACTCTGATTGATTGGCACACAATGTTCCCGGAAATATCTGAGGCAGTCGTTTCTCAGTCTCAAAATATCCACAAATACTCTACCTGAGTCCGTATATCTCAAGCTCCTTTTTGAATTAAAAAAGGCTACAGACTCTTCAACTGTCATTGTAAATCGATTGTTCAATTCCTCATCATCACATCCGGAATCTTTCGAGGAAAGGATCACACGGAATTTTTCTTTGAAAGTTTCCAAGGCTTGAGTGACAGCTACCGTACTTTGTAACTTCGAGGACATTTCCTCGATTGTGAGGGATTCGGGGAATTCTCCATTTTCACACAATTCGGCCCACATGTTCACGTAAGGTTGGAAACTTCTACCCGTGACTTCCTCTTCCCCTAATCGTTTGGTTACCAGGTTGTCCACCGTGTGAATGACTAGTTCCTTTAAGACCTTCTGGAATCGGTCTTCGGGCTGATTTTTAACAGAATCTTCTATGAAATTCGTTCCTGGGTATGGCATTAGAAACATCCCGATGTCTTTGTAGCATTCCCGGAGAGCCTCACGGTTCGATTGGTTCTCTTCTGTCATGTCATCTGTAGTCGTGAATATCCGGTAGAAATAGTTTCCACGCTCTCCTCTGATTGGTTGAGGTTGGGAGTCCTTGTTGTGGAAGCCGAAGTCAAATTCACTGATGAATTCAAAGTCCCGGAGAAGGAACATGAGGTAGGGTCGGGTATCTTCGTGTCCTGGTGTGATCGTTGAGACGGCCTTGGTGTAGTTGGAGAAGAACCTCAGTTTTTCTAATAATTCATCCTCAATTTTATTTTTAGCGTTGTAAATCATGACAGAGGAGAGAAGACAACTCAGGGAAAAGACCGTGGCATTCTGCTGCTGTGTAGTGCGCTCATCATAGAGTCCTTGACAGTCCAGAAGGAGTACTGCAACTTGCTCCCCATTTAGGTCATGTATAAAAGGCTCGGACCAAATGTTGATTCCAGCAGTCACTCGATGAGAACCACTTCGCCAAGGGAACATTTCGTCGTCGGGGAGCTCAACTTCAAACCAGTCTTCTTTGGTACCATTCTTTAAGTATCGGATGAAGTAGTTCAGAACGTAGGATTTTCCTTCCCTCAGTTTACCATTCATAGAGAGGATGACGATTGGAAGGTCCAGGACCTTGTCCAGGACATAGTTGAAGTTCCTGGTGTTGATACGAAATGAATCTCCATGTACTTCAAGTAACGGTAACGATGGCATATCTTGAGGGGTCTTGAATCTGCATCAAATAATAATAACTTTTGAAGTACAAGTATTTACGATATAAGTAAGTGTAGCGTGACTTACAACCTTTTTCTTCACACAAAAGGGAGTCTCTGTAAAACTCTAACTAAACATTTGAGACCCCAGTTTAAAAAAAAAATCTTTCCCAGATATTCAAAAATTTATATTTCATTGACCTAAGTCCATTTTTGAGGTCACCGGCGTCATGGATGTTAATTAAAGTCGAAATTTGTCAACGATTTTGTGTTCAGCGATTGTTTATTTCAGCGGAGAATTTTTTCGCAAACATTTTATGATACCCATTTGTAGGAAATTGCATTGGCCTTCTAGAGAGCTGTAACACACGTCTCTGCATTCAGAACTGGGGACATCACGCGTACGAACGGAGAGCAAAGTTGGGGAAATTTATCTTCAGGAGCGAAGGTGCGAACAGACCAATTTCTAAAAATTATATTTTTTCATATAGACGTTCTGTCCTTTTGAAAAATATTTTGGGGAGCTGTGATTGTATCAAATTTAATCAGGATTCATTTCAGTGTAATGTCATCTTTCCAAGGTAAAAAATGCTCCCAGGAGAACCAAATTTGTAGGGTAATATTGAAACTTATAATTATATAGCAAAACATTTTGATTTATTTATCTAGACGGTTCGAACGAGGTATTTCCCTTGATTGTAGCCTTAGTGCTTCTAGATTTATGTATATCAAGTTTTTCATACACATTACCTAAATCATATAATTGTAGGAGGGAAAACAATTCCTTAACTCTATCTGACACTTTTAATTTCCGAGATTGCAATCACTGCAGTCTCAGATTTCTTTTAAGATTCTTCTAAGATAAGAGAAATTATGCCTGTCTTGGAAAGGCCATACAATTAGCCGCAAAAGTATCCTTACTAAAATTGCGGTCTCAAAAACTGAAAACGCCTGACAAGGTTTGGAAATGAATATTGTTAAGAATTTTTTAATTTTTTGTCTTTGCCTCAATATCACCTTAATTTTTTTGGTAATTTCCCCATTTGCGAAATGGAGAAATAAAAATTGTATTCCCACGTCTTCTTATACGGATACGAAGTTACGGTAAGGCGAGAAAAATTAACTGTTGTATCCTGAACATGGCATGCGTCTTTAAGGATAGAATTCCCCCACTGCCCTTTCATCATCTAACACATTTAATTATTTTTGGTATTTCTTATTACAATAACATACCGGGTTATTTATTTTCCAAGAGTTTTGCATCACAGCTACGACAATAGTGCAGCTACAGAGCATGGAAAAATCATAGCAAGGAAGTAAAATTATTAAAAAACTTGAAGATACAAAAATTATTCAGTTACCATTAGCCTAGTTTCAGATTTAGCCCTAAAGAAGTAAATACGGAAATAAGAAAAAAAATTACAACGTTGACGCATTACTCAAGAGCAATTATAATTTTATTTTTACTAATTATATTATTATCACAAATAAATTATAAAGATAGGTTGAATATCAACTTTTCACGTTCTCGTGTTATTAAAGTTATAAAATAGATATAATTACATATGTACCTCCCAGAATGTTTTTCCCAGTTCAACGCTTGATTTAGTTTTTTTATCCAGCCCGAACGTAAACACGGAGTTTTATCACACGTGAGAATTGTCGGCGCCAAATCTCAAAACAGGTTTGACAAAATTAAACAATAAATTTTGCACTCAATAATTTTCATAAATAAAATTAATCCTAAACTTCCCGGGCAGTGTATTCCTGTAGTTTTATTTCATTGTGAACCTGTGTAAATTCCCTTTAGAGATTCAGGAAAAAATATTGCGTCAAATCCTCCCGTGTAATTGTAAAACGGTCACGCAAAATACGAGCGAAAAAGACGAAAGTATTTCTTTGAAGGACTGTTGCTCAAAGTTAAGAGGAACGTATGTATATGCAGTTAGTAAGTATATGGAGAGCAGTCACACCCTGTATCAGTTCTAACGTAACTAAACTGAGCATCCTGAAAGCATCTTCATTCACTGAGAATCTGTGAAGGTCACTCTCACACACTATTTATTTTTGTACTCTACTGTGGAATTCCATGGAACGTTTTACTCTGCCGTAAAATCGTTACTTTTCCTTCACACTTACGGGGGCACATGAGTCACGTAGCCCTGGATGAATTATCGTGTCCCTTTGGAAATTTATTTATCTGCCCGAAAAGTTTAATTCAGTAATTTCTGGCTTTTACCACTTATGTATAATGTACACAAATATATAATAGTGATGAGTAGAAATCGTGAGAGTTGAATTTATGATCTTAGATGAGTTTATCCACAAACGTTATAATACGTGCATATAAGAGTTTTAGTAACAAAAAGTGAATACTGGCTTGTATGTACAAGGCGGTCATAATCATTTGCCCCCTCCTTGTGTAGTACATATTTTATTTAAAAAATCAGGTCACAGGATGAAGAAGCGTCAAGCAAAGTCCAATTTTTTCAGAACATCAATATTTTTATGTTTTGATTCTCGCATAAAATTGATTTCAGACAATAGTTGAAACCAGTGCGGGTAGTTACGCGGAGAATAGACAAGCGAAAAGCAGTATGAAAAAGGAGGTGATTTTAATTGCTGTCACAGAGACTAGACATCCAGAGGGTAAGTTCCGCGGAGGAATTTTTTTCGTAGACCAAACAGCCGTTGAGAAATCGGGTAAATTCGTTTTTTCTCGGTTAAGCCGGAATTTCTCGGGAACCACTAGTCCGATTTTCACGATGTTTCGTGTCATGAGTAGAGAATATAGTGCTCTAGTGCAGCATCGAGGCGTTTTTGAAAATTTTGAAAACTTTTTGAACTTTGGACCAAAATCAGAAAAAATTGCTATATTGCAGCGATTTTTCCCCTAAACGGCGCAATAACCTTCCATAGCCCATTTTGGGGGCTAATGTGACAATTTAATTTACGCAGGATGCATATGAGCTGCTCAATGTGAAATGAAGAACTTCGTATATGCAAAAATGGAAAGTTTCAGGATCAAATAACATTGTTTTATTGCGCTTGTGACCAGTAACTGCATACGGGAGTACAAGTTATAGAATGTTTGTATTTACATGGGAGCTAAAGAATCAATTAATATAGGACGAAGACTCGGTATTATGTATAATAATGTTGTCATAACAACAGCATGTACTTATTTCAGTTGAAAAATAATTGTTTGGAAAAATAATGTGACGAAAAACAAAATCATACAATCAGTCTTTGGCTCTACTAAAATAATCATGATTTACCACCTTTAAGCTTCTTATGTCTTTCGGCTGCGGCAGCTTCGACGCTACTGAATTCCTTCGTCTCAAGTCCAAGAGCTTATAATTTTGTTGGTTCCTAAAATACACAACAAATGGATGTATAGATGCTTGTTGAGGGTTCCAGTGTGTTGATTGTACTTCATCTTGATAAACGTATGAATAATTCATCGCAAAGTCGACAAATTATAGATGTAGTGTCATCTTCGAGTACGTCTTCTTTCAACCGTGCAATAAACTCGGCCTGTTTTCGAGCAATTAAATCATTGGTAATAATTTTTGGAACAAATTGTTTCACTCTTGCCCGAAAATCTTGTAACCCTTCAGTCAATTTGTTGAAGGTTGTCCGATCCGTTGATTCCCTCTGATAAAACTCGATCTAGTCTTCATTCCATGCTCTCACTAAATCAACCATGACATTCAATTTTGGACAACTCGAACAAAATCCAAGGTGACATTCTGCAGAAGGATCCTCACAGAAGAGTTTTTCAATAACAGCTGCTGTTGACAATTCCTCACCCATGCCTTTCAAATACAGCTTAAAGTTTTCGTGTACAATACAAGTACACGTATTGTGGTGCCCCATTTGTCCAGGCCATACGCACTGTTTGGGGCGTAGTAAAGCAAATTTAGTTCTTCCAATGAGCTCATTGCGGTGAACACTTAAATTCCTCGTGTAGTTGCACCAGATTGGTATAAATTAACCTCTTGTTGCATAATTCTTTCACTCCGCGATCGTTCTTGATCATTATTGTATCTCTCTGACCTGGTATACTTTTGCTATTTCTGTCATCTAAATAGAATGACTTGACTAGCTGAACCGCTTCATCTGAAAGACAACTTCCAGTCAAATTTCGGGGAGGTGAATAAAAGCCACCAAATTGTTTTTTAACTCCGCTGCTTTTCTTGCTTCATACTTCGTATATCCAAATAACTGACACACTGCTGATTGAGATACTGCAGCTGGGATGCAAGTAAGATTCAGATACTTCTCATACTTTGTTTGAAGAAATGGAAATCGAATGGCTAGGTCTTGAATGATGTTTTGACAATATGTACATTCCTTATTAGGGTTAGAGATGCTCCTACGTTTGCTATATTTCTGATACGAAGTTTCATTTCTTCGGTGGCACGTTCATAAATGCTTTTCAATGCGTACTCACGAAATCTCTCGGACCGAATTAAAGGTGGTTGGTTGAGGGAAGTAAGGGTTGAATTAATAATGGCTACTCCCATGCCGGAATCTATATATGAACTCCCACTAGATATCTTACTTGCCAAACTTGATGCGTCATCGGGGAATTCAATCAGATTTCCTACATGTTCACTTTCTGGTGTATTTCGTGTTTTTGGTATCTTAAACCCAAAATCCGTCAAGGGAGCTGATTGTGGACTTGCTGCTTTGACAGAACGTGGAGCTACAAGTTGAAGTATAGATGTTTTTTTTGTTGCCGTAGGAATAACCTTGCGGGAAGTTGTTGGTACTTCGTGTACACATGCGGTCACTGCGTCTACTTCACAATGAGACTTGGTAAGATAATCAGAAGATTCAGTTGCTTGATTTTCGCAGGGATTTTCTGGCAAGCGTTGTATTGTTTTCCAACACCCAACACACATTGTCAAATTTAAGGTAACATCGGAAGTTTGATAATGTTTTAAAAACTTGCCTACGCTAACAGCATCAAGGGTATTTCTTCCTTGCGTTTTGGCATGCCCTTTTTTACCCAACGGATTGCAACGCAAATTCTTCACCATTGTCACACTACAATACTTGGTACGAATGAAGGTTGGGAACGTGAACGGTAGTGACTTAAATGCCATACTGAACTTTTGCAGTATGTATTGTACATTGTTGTATCTCATCGTGTGACTAGCGCTGGTCTAAAACCAGATAACTCATCTGTACACAGCTTTGCACGTGAAACATTGGTCACAATTGTATACAGCAGCATGTATTTTTAAACATTAACTTTCACCAAGTTTGTTTGCAGTTATAGTTTCTATTTGTTTTGTGACTGCCCGGATAGCCTATTTGTAACGACTTTAATGGTAAAGATTTTAAAAATGGTAATGATTACCACTGCATATATAAGCTAGTACTAACAATTTGTTTGTCAGTACTTGTGTAGCTTCCAAATATTCACTATGACACTTAATTCGTTTCTTAGACATTGCCTTGAACTTAATTTTTTATGGTATTGAAATAATATATACCCAAGAGACAAAATTTTTCAATAGTAATTATGAATGTCTCTTCTTCATCATTTTTTTACCAATAAAATAAGAACGGTTGTATCAACGCTTGTTTCATCATTTAATGCAACACCAGGCTTTTCAGCAAACAAAAATATAATTAAGCTCCATATAACCAACAGATTGTGTCAGCTAAAAATACGAAATTAAATAAAACATTCCAATGCTAAGCCGGCGTACTTTCAATAAAGTGATGATTTGTTTTCAGTATTCATCGTATTTTATGTATTTATACTAAATTTGCAAAGTAATTACATTATTTTGTGTCTGCATTGGTACGTCATGTTTCAGTGTATATATTGAATGTTGGAATAATGATTGCAATGAATTCAACGAATAATATTAATAAGATTATGAGTGCTTAATAGTGCCTCATTTCGTTTGTATACAGCGCGACACGAAGCATTTGTAGCTTTCCAAAAATTGCTTGCAGGGTTATTAATTATCACTTTAACAAGTTGCCATCAGAAACGATGAATTTTACTTCATTTAAACCTTCTTGATGGATCCCAGGACCGTACAGTTTGGTGAACGGATCAAATCTGTCTATAGAATGAAAACTCATCAAATCTTCAGCAAGTTCAGCGTTTAGAAATACACATTTTGCAACGACCATAATTATCTGCCATGAAAAATGGCACAATCAGAATTTATTCTTCCATCGGGTATTCATTCCCAGTTTCGCTCCTCACATTGGAATTTGCCCAAGCTTCGTTTCTGATTTCACATTCACTTGTCATGTCCAATATTCTTCAACATAGACTCTTGCTTCGTCCAGCTACCTGGAAATTGTCTTCAAACGGTGTCAAAACATGATATTGCAAGAACCCCCTTACGCCCTTGCCCTTACCCCCTTTACGTGAATTTAGGGTATTACAATCGTTTTGTGCCACACTGGACACTCAGACTGTTTACCTCATGATTTCCAAATACACTGTTTGACTTGTACAAGATTATTACAAAGCAATGATTTCCAAACATTAGAAGGAACCAGACTATTGCCACCCGAATTATGTGCAATAATTACTACTACATATGTACGCGATGGTTGATATTTTGATATCATAACATTAGACCAAATAAGAAATACAGTAATTGCAAACAAAAGATCTAAAAATACTTAAACAATACAACCATTGAAATTGTTTCTCTAGTATTTTCGGAATGACATTTGATGATAAGTTGAATATCAAGGATACTTTGCAAAAATTGTAAGCACACTAATACAAAGAACCAAAAGTAGCACCAATTATCATTTATGTACGTGTGTACATATAATTCTGTAAAATTGCTAAAGGTAATTAAATACTTCACGAAAAAAAAAACAACTATACTTGTATTTTAGACCAGTACTATTGAAGTGCCGGTGGATAAACTATTTTCCATTTCCCACTTCAAGCTCGTATTAAATATTATTGTACTTCAAATTTTTTAGTATACTTTTACACCGTCTCTGAAAGAATTAGACAAGACTTTTCGTAAATGAAATATAATAATTATGTAATTGCAAACTTTAAAACTGAAAGAAACAAAATTTTAAATGTAGTAATAATCACATTTAGTTAAATTACTACCCTAAAAATCTAAAATGGAAGCCAACACATTACTGGAGAGACTGTTTGGTTTTACTTTGAGGGTTGCAAAGCATATTTGTGATCTGGCATACATGCTCAAAGTGTTCCCATTTGAACGCATTAAAAACCCTGACAACAATGAAGAAATTCTGTTAAAGCAAATCCGAAAAAAATCCATCGGTATTCTTATTTGGTACTTGAACATTGTCTTAGTCTCCTCTCATTCGACTTACTTGGTTGCTGGACTGAGCATGAAAATAATTTACAAGCAATATAACTATAAATCAGCAATTCATTTTCTTAAACTCATTTGCAACGGAAGCTCTGCAATGATTTTGGTTACATTTGCAAGAAAACATGAATGCATCCCCGTCGTATGTAACGGTGTTGATAAGATTTACAAAATTCTAAAACGTCAGTCACTCCTAAAATTTGTAACAATTAATTATTCAAGCATAAACAATGCATTATGTTTAGAGACCAATATTTTTGTGCATACAGATCAAGGATTCAGTTTGCTCCATTGGTGGGAAAACATATTCACGACTATTCAACTCCTAGGAGTGGCGCCGTATTTGGTTTTTGTACCAGGGTTTTTTGCCACGACCTTCGTTCTATTCTCCGAAGATACCATGTTTCTATTGTGCCTTCTGCCGGACAAGATCAGGTATCATTGGGGAAGTTATGTGGTCCTGCTGCTTTTGGAGCTGTATATAAACTTCATAGCAATATTAAGCTCATGCTTTACAATTGTAATTTGTTGGGCATTTTTCATCAGTATATTGAGTTGGTTATCATTTCTAGGGTAAGATACGTATTTAATTTGCATCACTTCAATTATACGTCATACAATGTAATTGAGATTGAAGATATTTTTGTATTAAAATTATTTATTTAGAACTTCAGGTGATCAGAGCTTGCGCAAATTCAAAGGGACCTTAAATTTCTCCAAGAAGCTATTCTTGTACAGATGCATCTCAATTATGACGGTCTACTACAATGAGCTCATAATAGTTTTAAACTCTTCCATGGTTTTTGGAGTCTCCTGCATGACAACGATTTGCTTATTTGTTTCCATTGCTGGCCGTAAGGTGTTGCCCTTTGAAATGTACGTGATGTTTCTTACCTTCTTACTGGTCTTTGTCTTCGTAATCATCGTTACTTACACGCAATTGGGTCAGATACGAAACTTGTCCACGAAGCTTTTAATTACATGGGAATACCAGTTGGCTACAGAGAGCCACAAGAGCATGGATAGAAAATATATCTCTTGTCAATCGAAGGATGACCTGATAAATCGTCAAGGATTAAAAGGCTTACACTGGGTTGGGATCAAGGTACTCACAACATGTGTAACGTTGAAAACACCGCAGATAATGATAGAATCCATTTTGACTTTTTTCATTATTTTAATTGAATACAAAATGCATTAGATATTTGGTATTTTTATCGATACATAATTCTGTAAATAGGAGTGCATTGTCAATTATCTGCTCCAGACCATCTAACCCTAACAATTTCACTGAAAATGCTACACACTTTTAATTATTTTAAAATACAAACTTGCACTTGTTTGTAAAGCACTGACTGTAATAATATCGTTTCCAATGAACTTGAATTAAATTAGGTTTTAGTCTTTTGAAAGAATTTACAATTTCCTAATGTTCACTTGCAAAGTGTGTTCTCTCTTCCTACAAGTTTGAAGAAGCTGTCGATGCATTTGCACCGATGTCCGCAAGCAATTTAAACACCCAAATAATAAACAACATAATTGTATTTTCCAATAATACAATTTTTCATGCAGGAAGAAATGTCACCAGTTTGAATTTAAATACTTTTCCATACTGACAATACCATCATTTTGAAAGAATTCTTCTAAAATTTGAACCCCCAGAGCAAATACATTTTTTATGGATGCATTTTTTTCAGTTGTTATTATTTCATTAAAATGGTATCTAATTATCTGTATGGGGGACTTTGAACTTGGGGTTGCAGCTTTTGGGTATGGGGGTGAAAGGTTTAACTCAGAGGGTCAAGTTTTTGGGTATAAGGGTTATAAACAGAGCTGCGTTCAAGTTCAAGTATAACTTGAATAGTTCAAGTGAGTATCAAGTTCAAGTCAAGTCAAGTGCAGACAATTTTGTAACTTGAAACTTGAACATCAAGTTCAAGTGAAATTATAATTTTAACTTGAATTTTCAAGTTCAAGTTCGATCAAGTTCAAGTTAATAATTTATTACTTGATTGTAAAATCAAGTCAAGTTCAAGTACAATGAATGGAAGTACTTGAATAAAACTTGAGTATAACTTGAGTTTTTGTCACTGAAAAGCAATGTAAGCAATGCCTAATTAGTGGCATGATTGCATCCCACTAAAAATAATATTGGGCGTCAATCATCATAATAATGTCATCTTTGTATTTGTTTTCATTCCATCGACATTAAAGTCGCCTCCACGATGGCCAGTGGTCGAGAATAATTCTTGTGTCGTGTTTCCATAAGTACTTTTAATAATTAAAATTTCAGCCTTATTGTTTTATAAAGATGTTCTTGATACTCGGGGTTCTTGTTCCATTATAAAAATGAAGTGATTGTTCACTTCACCTGTTCTGAAGCTAAGAAGAAGTTTAAGAATAATTTATTATTTTATGTAAAAATAATTTTTGCTGATATTAAACATGATGGCGCAGACGAACAACCAACAATCTTATAAATCAACATTGGTTAAACAAAATTAACGAAAATATTTATGAATATAACTGCTGGTTACACTCACCAGATGCGTGCAACACTAATGTGAACAGGCCAGTAATGTGATTTCTAAACTCTTAATAGTGCAAATTAGTGAATTAGATTGGACTACAATGTTAACAGTTACTTGATCAAGTATTTTAAATTTTTTAGCAATTTTAAAGTCAAAGTCACCTGCATGCCGTTTAGTTTATCCTAATCACGACCTAGCCATTATTAGCTATAATAGTTGTGGACGAAATTTTTAGTATTGTTTATTCATTTACGAAAAAATTACTTGAATAATCAAGTTCAAGTACAAGTTCAAGTTCACGTTCAAGTCAAGTTATGTGCCCAACTTGAACGTCAAGTTATGATCAAGTTCAAGTTCAATAAAATGAACTTGAAAATCGAGTACTTGAATACTCAAGTTGCATGAGAAACTTGATTCATCAAGTACAAGTGCGGATACCTCGCTTAGACAATTTTTTCAAGTTCAAGTCAAGTTCAAGTCAAGTTGTCTAAAATAACTTGACTTGAACGCAGCTCTGGTTATAAATGTTAAAAAAATACAGGGGTAATTTAATTACCAGGGGTTTTGGGGAGTAATGAAATATATGCATATACAAGAAATTCACAATGAGTAGGAGTTCCCATTCGGTTGTTCAGAACCCCCTTATACACTTTCCTAACCATTGCGTTCATATGAGGAAATACAATGGATATTCCACCAGTTTTGTTCATAAAGATACGGATTCCGTCCAACAAATTGCATTTGAGATTTTTAAAAAGGAATGTTTTTGAAAAAAGCAATCTTTGTAGATTTTAAATTTTAATTCAAGTTTCAAATTTGTCAGGGTATTCGTGTCCTGTCCTAGATTCTGATTTATTGGTTTACCGTACCTCTCAAAACACGCCGGGAGTCTGTAATTAAACGGCTTAAATTTTTGCCGAGGAAAAAATTTCATCATAGTCGTATCGACCGGAAATGGAAGGATAAGTTCTAATTGGATGGAAATATACATGCATAAACGCAATATATAATTATTATATTACAGTAGGTATACTCATACTTGCCACCACTTTAATATTTCACAGCAAATTCATTGTTGTGATAGACTAAATACAATAAACAAAATAATTTACCACAATAGGGTTGAAGTAAGTTATCAACTGTCAGCGCCTGACTGTAGGGGTTGTAACTCGAAGGACTCGAAACTTTCCCCAAAAAAATAATTATTCATACATTTTTCTACGGTGCACACAAAACGTTTCCTGAGTAAACGAGTTTTTCTCAACTCTCTTACAATTAGAATCTGATCTAAGAATTACAATGAAATGGACTGTCTACCAAGACCTTATAAATCACCGGTTTAGTCATCTTCTCATGTTAGGTAACTTTCTCATAGCGAGAGTTGATTAAATAAAGCGTATTAAATTTATGGATGAAATTGTAACCCAATGTTTTTCAATCATTTTTGAAATTGGTTCATATAGTTTCTGGCTAATCCTGCTACAGAACGTTTCTAAAAAATTAAAAAAACCTTCAACAATGCTAGGGAACTGATTCGTGTGGTTATAAATATGGGTTGGGGATCAAGCCCGGAAGATACGCATAGAGACTGGAACGTTAAAGTTAATTTCCATCACGTTGCATAAAATTTGACTAGGATATTATTTACTGGATGTTTCGAACTTATAGTTCGATGACTATAGACATTGAGCAGACAAAATTTTTAATTGAGAATCGTAAATGAGCTTCTTGTGTTGTACGACAAATACTTGTACTTGTATACTGTTGTACTTCAAATTTTTATTCAGATGGTCTACATACACTTTAGTAAATTGGAAGCCAAATAATTTCCAGTGTCCAAAAGTTGTTCTAGTCAAATTACATTCGCAAATCTTTTAGCACCAATTGTCACAATTCCTGCATAATTTATAATGTCTAGTACATATATAATTCTTACAAGAATAATCACTATAAATGTCATAAGTTTTGCAAGAATAAAATGGGAGGATTGTAGCAACGCGACGCATCAGTTATTTACCTTCAACTAAGTGATGATTTGCTCTTCGGAGTATTCAAGCCAGTGCTCGGACTGGGTACAGAAACCGTGTACCCGTACCCATACCCGTACCCGAATATCGGGTACTACAAAATGCTGTACCTATACCCGTACCCATACCCGAGTACCCGGGTAAATTATTTCAGTACCCGTACCCGTACCTGAAAATACAATGTAGTACCTGTACCCACAATTTACCCGTACCCGTAATGTACCCAAAACCTGTACCCGTACCCGAGTATCTATTGTGTGTACCCGGGTATTACCCGGGTACTGGAAGTTAGGGCGATTTAAAATCCCCGACGACATTAGCCTGCCCAGCTGAAAAATTTTAATTTGTCAATTTTTTTACCTCCATTAAAAGTGTCCGGGATTTTGGGAATTTTCCCTAGGCGTTAAATACATCCTATTTAAATTTAAAAAAAAATTATTTAAGGCATTTTGTGATTTTTTTAATAAACACTGACGAAATTCAAATCTTACTACCCCAAAATAATAACTTGCTGAATTAAATGAAATGTGTTCTCGCTAAATGGAATTGGGACGAATTCTTTAATACTAAACTCTCCATTACTTGCTTTTCAACTTGGGGAACAAGAAACATTTTTTTCTCCGGCCAATCGTTTACGGCTAATCGAACACTGTGTATAGAAAAAGTAATCCGGAAAAATTGAGTTGATCATAATTTTTCCAAGTCAAATATTGCGGTTTCAGGAAATAAATGTGGGAGGCAATATTTGAATATTCATTTTATATTGCGGCTTTATAAAACAAACATTCGTAAACAGTCTCTCACATTTAGGAAGCCCGAGACGGAGATTTTCGAAAAATGCAGGCAAAATAGGACTAAAATGCAACCCCATGGAAGTTTTGAACGCCAAGTTCAGATGTCTGTCAAGTTCTTTTAACATCAAAATTATCAAGATTAATCAAAGGGACTGAAATATAAATATTGCGTGCAAGGAATGATATTTTTCATTCTAAAATGTTATAAATGCTCACCTCAATAAATACTCAAAGTGTCATAAATACCCAGAATTGAAAATGCTTAAATTGCCTAAAATCCTTGGCGTTTTCAAATGGGCAACCCTGGGTACTTGTAACGTTAAGAAACGGATCTGCCAATAAATGTAATTATATTTATTCCGATCTTATCTCGTAATACGTCTTCAAATAATTGTAATGTTACGCTCCCAATGAAGCTAATTAAGTTGAATCCCAAGAACCTCCCCCTTGAAATTCTTTGTTGATGAGCTACACTATTTAAGTCGATAAACAGATGACTCTATACACTCTATTTCTTTATTAGATTCCTTGGATGAATTATTAGAAGCGTTAGATTGGAACTACCACGTAATCATAAATGAGACGAAGCCACTTGGCTCTGTCACTAACGCAAGTATCTGTATACTACAAAATAAGCAACTCCACGGTTGGTAGGTCTTATTTTTAGCCATAGTAATCCATCCCATCAGGAATCCTTGAAGTACCCAAAAATACTCGGGTACAGCACCCACGGGTACAGGTATTTTACATAGTGATACCCGTACCCATTGGGTACTACCCGATTGCCACTGAGTGAGTACCCATACCCGTACCCGTACCTGTACCCACTTTATTGCCTAAAATCAAGAGTACCCGGGTAGTACCCGCGTACTTGCGAGTACGCAACTTCTGTACCCGGGTAGTACCCATACCTGTACCCGTACCCATTTACCCGAGTATTACCCGTACCCAGTCCGAGCACTGATTCAAGCACATTTGAGGATCTTGGTATGTACATAATTTAATTACATTAATTTGTGTGGTGCTTATTTTAGGGTTTTTATTTTCTCTCTATATATGAATTTTTTGTAAATTTTGATTGCAAGAAAACTATTTCAGCATTAATATTAATAAGATGATGAGTGTTTATTGATGTTTCATTTTCTTTATTTACAGGGCAGCAAAAACCTTTGTCACCCCCAAAAATGTGACGATAGAGAACTTCCCAGCTTTCCACTCAAATTGCAACGTATATATATATACATAAGTAGTAGCAAGAATGTCGATCTATCACATAATCAATAAAATCAAGGATATCTGAGGTTTTTTTTGATTATGAGAAAGATCGGGTGCATGGGGTAGAGTGAGACGCGAACCCCTTGCGTGCTAAAGCCGGCTGATGAAAGGGGATTCGTGTTGTTGATGGAGAGTGTGTAGGGTATTGGACGAATGGGGGAAATTGTGCTCATATTCATTTAGGTATGGGTGCGACTCAGAGTGTTTCGGGAGCTGGGTCGGAGTGTGAAAACTTCAAGGGGTATAAAGATTGGTCTGAGTCTGGTAGTCAAATAGATTGGGAGAAAAATGAGGATGGAAGTTGGTATGTGTATTGTTGTGTGGATCGAATATTTCCTTGTCGTTTATGCAAGGCGCGACAGGTGGGAAAGGTTGATGTGAAAATGTTGAGAGGGGAGTATGAGAGGCTAAAATCGTTTTATGAGCCTGCGCGCTGGAAGAATATGAACGTTTCCCCTCTGGCGTTGGCTCGGGTGGGATTCTGGTATTTTGGAGAAACGGATAAGGTATGTATGAATAAACGTTTTAACTTAGATTCGATGAATTGAGTTGAAAGAAGTTGAATTTCTAGGTCGGGTGTGTATTCTGTGGTGTGACTTTACGAAACTGGAAGGATGGAGACGATCCTAGAAGGGAGCATAGGAAGTACTGGAATAGATGTCCCTTTCTGTGTGGACTCCCTGTGGGGAATTTGGCTATACGCGAGGGGAAGTGAGTAGGGTGTATTCAATAAATGTTGTATGCAAAGTGGAGATGGTTTAGGGGGAGTGGGCTGGCGGGTGAATTCGTTTACTGGGATCTGCCCGTTTGTTCCAAGGCTTTCAACGGGGGAACCTTGCCCATACAGAAAACCTGCGACAAGGCCAGATGAATCCGAATACGAATATGTACAGTTAAGTGAACGTATGCTTTATACTGGATTCGGCTGGGGGAAGATATAAAGTTTGTCTATGAACGATTTTGGAGGAAGTGATTGTGCTTTGTTTTCTATGCAAGAAATATAGCAGTGTCTAACGAGAATGTAATACGAATACAAATTTAATGGAAAAAAGTAAATTGATTTTAAAATGATGACATGGAAAAACCTGTCACGAGCATTGTGTAAAATAAGTATAAAATGATGAAATAAACCATGAGTATTGTGTAAAAAAATATTAAACTGAATAAAGGAATTGTAAATAAATTTCCAGTCTTGATCGGTGGCATTATGCTGAAAACAAAATCATTCATTATAAGTCAAAAGTATATGTTGAAGTCCTGCAAAAAAACATGCATAAATCAATCATTACATGTTAATCATTTCTATGCCGAGTATACGGAGTCGGAGGATTGAGATACTCCCGACTGAGATCTTAACTCAGAAGCCAGTGACTTCTGAAGTTTCTTTTTCTGGCGGTTCTTGGCATTTTTACGGGAGGTTCGGCTACTGCCGGAACCGCCCTGTCCAACTGATTGGTCTGAGGGTGTGCAAGTTGACAAAGAAATCGACTTTGTCTTTTCCTTACGCCGAGCATTTTGCAATGCGCAGCTACTTTTGCCTGCGGATGAATCTAGTGCGCGTAGCGCTTTCTCCTTCTGTCTCCTTTTGAATTTCTTTACATATGCCTTGCTGTATTTTTTGCCAGGAGGCAAAGGTGGAACCTGTATTATTATAATGTATTTTGTTTAACACTTTGCATCCCCTGGAAAAAAGAAGCTAAAATATAAAGCAATTACCACCGAATGTTGTGAAGTGGTAGAAGACCCATTTTGGGCAGGAGACAAAGGCGAAACCTGTATAATGTATTTTGTTTAACACTGAGCATCCTCTGAAAACAAAGCTGCTGAAATATAAATTTATTACCGCAGGATGTTCTGAAGCAGAATTAGACCCATTGAATGAATACATGGGTCCCACTGTAGAATCATTATTATAATTTGCCGGCAATTGAGCATCATTCGCTGAATAATACGGGGCGTCAATTGCGGGATATGGTACGGCAAGCTCTGGTGCTACACCGAGTATTTGGTCAGGGTCCTATGAAACAGTGGGAATTTAGGAGAGAACAAATGAAGTATAAGAGGGATAAAAACAAACAAAGTGCTTACTGCAGGCTCTTCTCTGGTCACATAACTCAGAGGCGGGCAAATTCTAGGAAACCCGCAATTCTGCAAGGATTGAAATTCACCTAGTGCAGCTCGGGCATCAGCATAGGACACAATTTTATCCAGTTTTTGTCCATGCACTCGTTGAATGGATTTTCGCATTTCGGACGAGCGCCTGCACTTGCACTCGGGAATTAAATCATCACAAGTAAACCATGACTATAAATCCAAATGATCATACATAAATAACAATACTGATTAAGTCATAGGAAATATAGTCTTTTTAGTGCGACTTATAATTACCAGATCCAGATAGCTGGATGCAAAGCTTGAAGATTTGGTCAGACCCAATGTGGTTTTGCAACACATGGGTCTAGTTATCAGTATTTGTCCAACACCTTGAAAGACAATGTAGAATCGAATACGAAGCATGAACAATGTGCGAAGGGTTAATAGAAACCGTTTCGACATCATCCATGCATCGCATTCTGTTGGATGAATTTGTTTTTTCCCAACAGTTCGAGGTGGAGGAAAGGCGCGCTCAATGTCAATCATTGCAACGCGAAGTAGTTGCAGTCGTTTGACATTGACCAGGCCATATCCAAAAACAATGTGAAGTTTATTGGGATGGTTGTCAGTTCCAGTGACAATAAAGTCAATTTCGGGCCACACTAATATAATAATGATAATAAAAAATATTATTCGGGATTAAACTGGAATATAAATTAGTGACTTATATCAAATGTCACTTACACATCTCATTGTAATGAGATGGAGAAACGTAGTCCGCTGGTAAGTGTGTCAAAACACTACGCTGATGTCCAAACGTCTTAGACATCAGGAAGCTCATCCCTGATTCAATCCCGCACGGATTCAGTGGATGCATGTAATCAAGTCCTGACAAATACGACAGGTCACCTGGAGACGGATCTTCAACGAGAGCCGCCTCCATATCGGTGCCTGTGCAAGACGAAATATGCACATCAAGGCAACCTAGTGTAGTGGAACTCGTAACAGCGGAAAACGAACTCGCGGATTTGAGCTCCGAAGTGCTGTACGGTCCTTCCACTAATGAAAACAATTCAAATAATTTATATTACATATTTCGCATGGTACGTAATGATTCGTTGGATCGCAATACAAGTAATTTGTATGGAAATATAAAATTCGTACCATCACTAACTAAATTGAGTTTATCATAGTAGACTCCTTTGAAGTCAAGAGTCTTTTCTCCATATTCTTTGAATTGGAGGGTTTTGATGAACCTAGCGAACCGGTACTTCCGCAAAGATTTGATGGAAAAATTCCGATCCGTGAATTTTGACGCATCAAACTTTTGACTTGTGTCTATCACAAGTGCGGGTACATCACCGCCCAACTCTCGGAACATATCTTCCTTCAGTTCGTTGAAGGTTTTTCCCCACTGTTCGGTGGTGGGTTTTTGAACAGGAAGCAGTACATTCTCAATTTTGAATCTACACAAAAACGCATTGACGTTCATGTCAAAGAGTTTTTCCTGTTCCCAGAAGGTCCTGTAGCTGAAACAAAAAAAATCAGAAAAATGTATTTTCATGTATTAAATAAAGTCATAAGAAATTAAGAGGAAACGGTGAGTGTATATATATGACATATATGAACGTAAAATATGTTAGTATGCTAATGAAACTTATAGTGAGAGCATGGACAGTGTGGATTTTGCAATAGCACATCCGTCTACCTGCATTATTGCAGGCGTAACGGGAAGTGGAAAAACCCGCCTGACTTTAGATATAATACGGAATAGAAACAAAGTGTTTGATAAACCTATACAAAAGGTCCTGTACGTATATTCCGACTTTCAACCATCCTTCTATGAAATTCAGGAAACTGATCCTGACGTTACTTTTACTAAGCGGTTAGAAGACATTGAATCTGCGCCTAACCCTAGCCTAGTTGTTGTAGACGATCAGATTGATTCTTTGGGGAAAGGACAAGCTCATGATATTATTACAAACTTTTTTACAAAACATTCGCATCACCGAGGGGTCTCTATAATAGTGATATTACAAAACCTCTATCATAAAAACCTTCGGGAGCTATCCATTAATACGCAGTGGTTGTGTTACTTTGACTCTGCAAGGGACAGATCAATAGTATCGACAATTGCACGTCAGGTTTGTCCCGGAAACGTATCTTTCCTGGTCGACGCATACAGAAAGGCTGTCATAGGTAAAGAGTATAGCTATATTATACTGGACCTGCACCCGAAGCATAAGAAATACGTTTTCTTTGTGAGAAATTCATTATATGCTACCCCTGATACAGAAGTATATGGTCCGAAATAATGGCGACTAAACTTGAGAAAAACTTTAAGTTCTTATATACTTTGTGCAAAGCTAAAAACAAATTATTTACAAAGTTGCTTGTTCAAGCATCGGACCGGCAACTGAGTGCTGTTACAGAATGTCTTGTGAATTTTTCTATATTCAGTAACTCAAGGCGAACGTGTGTTAGTAGTGTACTGAAAGAAATCGAATCTTCTAAATCATTAAGGACGGCGTTGACGAGAAGAAAGGCCGAAGTTAAAAAAATTTTGTGTACTGTTGTTTCTCGAATTCTACAGGACGAATTTGCTAGTGTCATGTTGTATGAATAATCATGGCGCAAATTTACAAAGTTATCGAACCTCAGCTTTACGAAAAACTAATGAGCTTATACAAAGATGATAGCAAAAAGACTACTGAGTTAAACGATGTTCCGGTTACAGAGAATGCACACACTGATCAGGAAACACTTAATGAACCTGTGACAGTGCCTTTGACTAATTCGGATGTCACCAAAACTCATACACAGACTGAAGACAAAACATTACCTCGAAAAAGAAAATCTCAACACCTACAATTATGCTGCTGCAGATTTCACAAAGGGGAGAACTATATATTGGAACCAGAATGGAAAACGTTCGGGAATGATGTGTCCTTTGGTGAGAAGGAAAAAGGTGATCAAATAGTTGACCCTTTGGAAATAAAATCCAGCGAAAACAGACAAGATCTAAGTACTCCTGGTCCAGACGTTGTTGAGAAAACTGGTCGGAAACTGCGCCCGCGAAAGCAAGTTGGCAAAGGGAAAAAGAGAAATAAAAAATGGAAGCGAGGAAAGTTGACGAAGAAAGATCGGAAATACAAAAGACGTACTTGAATCAGAAATTATCTGGGTCATTCTCTGGTTTAAGTAGTTTTTTTCAAAATCGTAAAGAGTTTGCAGACAAGGATGAAGTTGCAAAAGAGCTGAGAGCTCTGGATACATTTTCATTGCACAAGCAAGCCAGAAAAAAGTTTCCAAGACGGAAAATTATGGTTAATTTTATAAATGAAATTTTCACAGCTGATCTGAAAGATTTGGCTGGACTTTCCAAGTCAAACAGTGGCAATCACTTTGTTCTGGTTGTGGTTGACGCTTTCTCGAGAAAAGCGTATACACGCTTGTTGAAAAACAAGAATTCAGACTCGATGATTAAAGCTTTCAAGTCCGTTTTTGCGGAGTCGGGAGTTACACCTGTGTACTTATATACAGATAGGGGAACTGAATTTATGTCAGCTGCATTTGGAAAGTTTCTCAATGCAAGTCAAGTACAACTGTATAATATCCATTCGCCTATGAAAGCCAGTATGAGCGAAAGATTCATTAGAACACTTTTTACAAAGCTTCAACGATACATGACGATGGAAAACACGAAAAGAATTGTTGAAGTACTCCCAGACTTTACAAGAGCATATAATGCTACGAAACACAGATCTATTGGTATAGCTCCAAATGATGTGACTACTAGAAATTCTTATGAGGTGTGGGAGCGCATATACAAGACGTATTTAGAAGAGACAAAAAGACCAAGAAAGCCTCCACAGTACTCAGTAGGTGATGTGGTTCGTATTTCTCGGATAAAAATGATATTTGAAAAGGGGTATAAGGAATCGTTTTCGAGAGAACTATTTAAAGTTGTTCAGGTTGTGAATACATACCCGTATACATTTCGATTAGCCGACATGAATTCCGAACAGTTAAATGCGAGTTTTTATGCGCCTGAGCTAAGTCTAGTTAAGAAGACGGATTAAAGAGATTTCCATATATATTCGACGTCATTCACAATTTGTCGTTCGAATTGACAACAGATGAATAAAATGTACCCTCAACGAAACGCGCGATTTGTTCAGCAGGATAATGAACTGGACCACTACATTGTCCTAACAAATTCGAATGATCTGTCACAGTCTTCAATTATACATCAGTTGCCCAACCCAATAAATCGTCCAAGGGGGAAATATGAAGTTGGACTTTTAAAGCTTCGATACAAACCGAGTAAAACAATGCTGGAAAGTCTACGAAGTATACCGCAAGTCGCAACGAGCGAACCTCAGCTGCGTCTTACAAGGAAACGACGACGAGTTGTCAAACGGTCTATTCCCATTCACATGTCTGCTGTTCCGATTGGTCCGTTGTACCCTGGTTACGTACCGCCCGTGGAAACATCGTATCAATTTAAGAAGACGGATGCTAATATTAACGAATTCATAACTCAATTTAACAATAAATATGCGGCGCTCAAAATAAACATGGGCATCGCTTATGTTGAGGGAGCAAACAAAATGATTATCTTTATCAACCCAGAACTTGGCAAGGCGTATGATTACTTGTATCTGTCGACTGACTTTGCAAAAGTCTTGGGCTTCACTCGAAAACTGTTCGCATCCGGATCAACAACTGGGGACTTTATATTGGATCAAACCGAATTTGTCAAAACTCCGATGAACACAATATTCGACTTCAAATTTTTGAGGGAAACATATTTTTTAAATCGGGTTGGGGTTAAACAACAGCATAACAACCTAATTGTTTTAAAGAAACTTAACGATAAAGATTATGTGCAATATTTTATGAAAGTGAAATCTAAGCTCGAACAGTTCTTGGAGACGATTGTAGACTTTGTCTGGGACAGTGCCTTTCGATGTTCGATTATTGTCAAGTTGGGAGCATATAATGATCGCAATCATATAGTTTTCCCTACAAAGATTGCAAATTGCTTAGGGTTTACCGACGACACGTTCTACTCGGGAAGTGTTTACGTTTCCAAGGCTCCATTCGACCAAGCTATGTTTAATAAAATTGGAAAGACAGATATTCTGATATATAAAGTTCGTAGATCGGTACCTATGAACTTGTACATGAAAGTGCCTGCGTCGATGGCGCTTCAAGACGTATTACAAGAACTCAATAATACTTTCTCCGAATATGTATATCCTTTGAATAATGTGAAATTTCATTACGACAATGGGGACATTGTCATGAGCGAAGTATCGAACGACGTTGAAGTCGTTTTGCCGCTTTCCCTGGTCAAGTACCTTGGAATATCTCGGAATCATGTGTTTAAGAGCGGTTCGAGGTATGTGGCAAAGCGCGAACTAGTTGAGGAGCAAGAGGAAGATGAATATGAAAAGGAGGAAATCCCGCCTCCTGTACCAACGCCAGCTCCGGGTCAGGCAAATCGCCTGCTGGTTCTTTCAAATCTGATTGAGAATCAGACATATGAAGACCGTTGTATCCCTCTAATTAAGGAGCTAAAACTAAGCCATGATTATAATTCAGAATGCGAGCACGAATTTTCCCCAGTGTCTTATTTGCCTTTGCACGGCGAGGAGCAAAATCAGATTCGTGTAGATTTTGCTGACGAATCATTGAGTCCTATTAATTTCGGAGGAACTACAACAGGAGTGACGCTTCACATTCGACCAAAAGTATGAGACAGGTCCAGTGTGATGATAAAGCTTGTGTCCTAGAACCCGGTGGTCAGAACCAAGTTGGAGGAGCAAGTGTAAGCACTAATTTAATGGCGACTGGCGGTCTAAATCCGGAGGCGTCTTCTTACCTCATCCCCCTAAAGAGATCAGCTGGTGTGAAGAAAAAGGAGCAAACGGGCAAAGGAAAGAGGAAAAGAAGGCGTACAGTTCAAAAACCAGTTCAGTTGGGATTGGGTAGGAGACGAAGAAAGTCACATAAGAAAAAGAAGCGTGGACGAACTAAGAAGAAGAATATTAAACGTGTGCAATTAGGAGCAGGTAGAAAACGAAAGAACCGTCGGTGTGTAAAATAGTCCGATGGATTTAAATAGCGTTTTCGAGAAAGGGGCTACGGTCTATGAAGGGTCAACAGAGAGCATTCGATCTGAGTTGGCCCTTTTTGACCTACTGCCCACTGATATTTCGACTCAATTGAGTAGCGACTATATCCAGGCATTTCCTCTCGTCTCCATAAAGGAAGATTTTAATCCTCTGGAATTTCAAATAACTTTGGATACGTCCGGCTATATGGATCCGCTAGACAGCTTCATATCTCTTACTTGTCGAATTGTAAATCAGGATGGCACTCTATGCGATGAAGCGCGCGATCTTGTCGCCCCGTGCAACTTATTCTTTCAGACAATGTTTAGCAACCTGGAGATTTATCTAAATGGGCAATTGATTTCCGATACGTCTAATTTTTATCCATGGATTGGATACATGCAACGTCTGTTGAGTGCAAGCCCTCAGGAAAAAGATGGACGACTCAAGAACGAGTTGTGGTATCCGAATGTGACACCGGAAGTATTTACTGCTTCAGATCCCGGGTGGAAGGCTAGATTTGACATGTCGAAAAAAAGCCAGCCCTTCCAAGTGGTCGGACAGCTCGTAGGAAGTATCTTTACACAACCGCGATACATACCAGCTGGTAGTCATATACGAATTGTACTGAGACGTGCACAACCAGAACTTTGTCTTGAATGCAGTACAACAACGAAGGCCGGTACTAACGGGGTTCCGTACAAGTACCAAATCACGGATGCGGTTTTCTATGGATCTAAGAAAGTTGTTTCTAAGCCCATCATTGATATGCACCGGGCTGAACTAGCCCGCGGGAATACATTCAAGTACATTACAAATGATGCTGAGATCAAAACGTTTACGGTAGCATCAGGCCTCAGCTATGTAACTACTGATTCTCTTGTTATTGGAAAAATTCCAAAAATAATTGTCATTGGCACGGTCAACTCGGATGGATTTATGGGATCACTGAACAAATCCCCGTTCAATTTCGTCGACAAAAACCTGTCTGAGATGTCTATTACTTGGAATGGAGATTCTCTCCAGTACAGGGATCTATCTTTGAGTTTTAAGCAAAAGCAAGCTGACGGAAGCTTCTTAGGGTCAGATGACTTTCTGCTTGGACTCAGGACGCTTGAAAAAACTGCTGCTAATTCGCTGTTGTCCAACGGTATCCAACGCGACAATTACACTAAAGGTACATATGAATTAACATTTTTTAGAAACACGTTTTCATAAAACTGGAGTGTGAAATTTAAAAAGGTTAATTCATTTGTACAGGCAACTGTCTTGTGGCAATTGAGCTACTGCCTAATTCTGGGAACTTTCTCAGTGTCAACAAACGAGGACAGCTTAAAGTATCGCTTAAATTCAGGACCGCGTTGGACAAGAACATAAATGTCATTGTCTACTGTCAGTATCAGAGTGTCCTGGAAATTGATGCTGATAAAAGAGTGATACTTGATCACTAACCATGAATAGCAGTGAAATTTACCAGGCTCTGGCCTGTCTACTTCCCAAAAACGAAATACCCTTTTACATTGCGTCCGCAGACACGTTAAGGTCGTTGACGAAAAATTCGACCTATCCGTATGTTGTTATACAAAATACGGACCGAGCTGATGAGCCAGGCTGGCACTGGGTCAGCTGGTTCGTGCATAGCATCAACGATGCTGAGTGGTTCGACTCGTATGGTCTACCGCCTCGGATTTATAAAGACATTGAATGGCCCGCTAAAAACGTCATTGCAGAAAACTGCCGTTCACTGCAAAGTATTAATTCTGATGTTTGTGGTCAATATTGTGTATACTTTGCCTATCTAAGAATAATTGGTCTAAGTTATGAAAACTTTATGAGTAGCTTTAAGGTTAGATCAAAATCTAATGACGCAATGGTGCGGAAATTTGTAAACAATATTTCTAAGTTTATATCTATAGATTGTGGAAAGCAGAATTGCATGCCAAAGTATGCGACTCGATTCTATGGTTATAACAGTATAAGTTGAAATTGTAAAATGCAATATGATCTGAATAAATTTTCAAGAATTCAATTCGTTTTTTGGGGTTTTATTGTTTTTTGGTTAGCATATTTACGCATTTACACATATTTTAGAATTTTTAGCCGACCCACGATCTCATATTTACACAGTCTATGCTTGATCCTCCAATACGTTCGAATTTCGCAAGTCTTGCTTCTTCAAGAATCTGAAGTCTCGGCTTCCTATCTCGCCTCAACCGATGGGATGGTAGTTGCTTGTCCAAAATGAGTATGTCGTCGACTGACCTTGTTCTTGAGAAGCATATATAGTCTATTCCAGGGGAAACTTGTTCTTGTCCCAGATAAAAGGCAACGGACGGGAGTGTGAGCCCTTGCAGTTTGTGCACGGTTAAAGCGAAACATAATTCGAGAGGAAAGCGTTTTATATGAACAAACTTCCCCATTGGCGGTATATACCTCGACTGCTTGATTCTGTAGATCTGAACTCCATTTCCGGATTTTGTTGATGCGTTGGGACTGTAGTCGGGAAAGTCCACTAATATGCACTTCACATTCCCGTTTTGATATACAATGTCTTTACATGTCCCACGGGATCCGTTGCATAGACCAGATGAGACGCATAAATTCTCAAGAAGAATGACGGGACATCCGATCGCAAGTTCTAGAACTTCATCGCCGTTATTAATTCTAACCCGGTTTTCTTCTGGGTACAGTTTCCTCAGCATCTTCCTGAATCAGTAATAGGGATTATTACTCAAACTAAATAACTAGTCTATGTTTAGCAGTTTACGAGAAAAAATTACATATTGTGATGAAATACTTGATTGCGTTTCGGAAATGCGTGGATAGAAAGATCAAATTTCCTCTTCGCCTCAAATGGTAATTCGGATGCAAGTCTTCGCCGAGCATACTCCACGTCCAGTTCTGTGATCTCACACAGCCGGAGACGTTCCAGAAATTTCTGGAACCTGACTTGTTCCGGCGAGTTTCCCAACTGACGAAATGGTTTTCGCATTATGAAGACATGAGTGTCAAATTTTCTGTACAGCTGGAACGCTTCTTGGGCATATTTAGGACTTGTTTTACCCGCAGGGGTGAATATTGCTCGGTCGTTTGCCGGTGCTAATTGAAATATATCTCCGAGTAAAACGACGGACCTGCCCGAAAATGGTAAATGGCTGTACCTCCGATCAACGTGTTTCAAAAGACTGTCAATAAGGTAGAACATTCTCTGTCCGATGAAATTCATCTCGTCGAAAACAATAAACTGCACTCGTCTCAGATATAGCGCTCGGTCACTATTAAGATCAATGTTCCTTACAAATGCGTCATGATCATCGTGCTTGACGAACGAAGGAATTCCGAAGGATCTATGTATAGTTCCACCTTTAATTTGATTTGCTGCGATACCAGTATAGGCTCCCATCAGAAATTCAAAATCTTGACACTTTTGCTTTTGACTTTCCAGCTCGAATCTCAAATGCGAGCAAATTTCACTCTTGCCTGTTCCTCCACTGCCCAACACGATAACTCGAATCGGGTTGTCCAGCTGATCTTCAGACGATTGACGAAGATGGGTTTTGACAATGTTCAGTATTACTCTCTGTTGTAAACTCAATGCACTCAATGGAATAGATGGAACTTCCAATGGTGTTGGCGAGCATCGAGATAAATTGCATCGCTTCACTTGACTGCAATCCATGATGATATATTCAGTAGATCAACGGGAGAGGTTCATCGCCAAACTGCGAGAAATTACACACGGGGAAATTATTTTCGAGTGCTTTACGAGTTTTCACGGGTGAACGTTTCGATTAAGTTTATGCATACTAATGAAACCATATTATGAGAACTAGGGTCGAGATTGGTTCTCATGATTTCCCCCCTCAATAATGATTCGGTTCCTTAGAAGCACCTGTCCGTTTAATTCGACCTTGACCCTTCAGTGTATATGCATTCCAATGAACGCATATTATGAGAACTGAGGTTGAGCACGGTTCTCACACTACATTCCCCCCTCCTTAGTTTGTATTCGGGCTTCCTAGATGCACCTGTCCGTTTAATTCGACCTTGACCCTTCAGTGTATATGCATTATAATGAACCTATATTATGAGAACTGAGGTTGAGCACGGTTCTCACACTACATTCCTCCCTCCTTAGTTTGTATTCGGGCTTCCTAGATGCACCTGTCTAATAGCATTTATTTATCCTTGAACCTTCAGTGACCATGCATTCTAATGCAGGTGCATGATGAGAGCTTAGATTCAGCATAGTTCTCACGGTTTATCAACAGAACCGATTGTCCTCGGTCTGTACATTATACATCCCGTCTCTCACGCACGCAGTGCATCCCTCTGTAAAAACGCAATCTACAAAAAAATGTAGAAAATAATTATACCTGTGCATATTCGTAGCACAAAACAGTTAAAACGATCTTTATATTTACTTTCACTCACCGTCACTCATTTTTGTCTATGAATTGATCCAGTTGAGAATGAAATGATTAAAATCTCAGCTGATTTATTACCATTGCAAGTGCTGACGCATTTGGGTAACAAGATACTTTTAAAAATAGTCATAGTTTCCAAGTCGGTATCAGTTGTTAAAGAGTAGTCACCCACGATGGAGACCAAAGGAAGAAGCGATGAGTTGTCAGAATTGATGTATAATTCTTTGTCAACTTTAGTTAGTAAAATTATAAACAAAAATGATACGACCGGGTTTAAGGGTCTGGAAAGCAGGGAGGAGTGGAAAAGTAAGCTAGTAGATATATGCTCTAGACATGCTATATGCTAACTTGTTTTTCTCTCTCTCTCTAGCTATATGCGTATGCATTGTCCTCATTGCGGGGCTAAAGCTGGTGAAGTTCTTCACTGATTATTACTTTCGTTGGAGAGCCGCTCGCAACCAGACACCTGTCATACTCTCTCCTTCCGTGCATAATGGATAGCAACGAGACGAGTGACAAGCCAAGTCCAATTCGCACTGGCGAAAGGGGATATGTAAGTACCGTAATGATAATCGCTGAGTGTCAGATTTTCACTCGCGAATATTGATAAATTATGCGTTGTTAATTACAGTGCTTACGATGTCCAATGACGCCGTGTGGGTTCTTCAGTAGATCTCGCATCAATTTCGAGTCGCATTTGGAGAGAATTCATTTTTGTGGTGACTGTGATCACTACTGTAGAGTCAAAGGACAGCATGTGTGTCCATGCCCGGTTCAAGACGTGGGCATGTTGATTCATACATGCAACCTGATATGTCCAATTTTTCCGAACTTTCCCGTTCTCATTTAGGCAGTATGCTGTTGTATAAATACAACAAGCATATATCTGCTCCGGACATAGAGTCCACGTTTAAAGAAGTGGCTCCGGCAGCAATAACCTTTTTATCTGACTTGTTTAAAATACATGGCCTCATTAAAATAGAAATTGGCATGGGGATAAAAATGGAAAAGGAATCTAAAGATTCCGAGGGCAATTTGCAATTACACGAAGCAACAGTATATTTCAAGTCAATGCACTACGAATTAGAATGGATAAGTAAGATAGAATATATATTAGTGCATGCTGCTTCTGATATTGTTGACAAAAAGAATAACTTCTTAAGTCATGGGAGTGGGTGGAATATAAAATACATGTACAGTTTTGAAATTAAAATGGCTGAAGCTAGACTATTTTATAATAGTGTTGGGAAAAAATATTTGCCCATGCCTTTTGAGAAGCGCAAGGGGATTGTTAATTTTAAAAACAATGACGACAATTGTTTTCTGTACTGCGTCGCTGCTGCATTATTTCGCGACGATCAGATAGCATTTAATAAAGAAAATTTTTACAAAAATCGAAACTTGGAAAATCACAATACGTGGACAAAGTATTTTCATCTGCTTAAGACCGATTGTATTAACGGCCCAGTAGATGTTTATAAAACTATACCATTGTTTGAGGAAAGCAATAATGTTAAAATAAATGTGCTCACACATGAGGACGGTGATGTCATTCCTATGAGAAGAAGTAACTACGTCTCGCCAAGAACAATTAATTTGTTTTTAATTCGAAGTGATGACGATCAACACTTTGTTTTGATTACAGATATAAACAAATTCTTGTGTAACAAAAGTCCGCGAAAAGTGTTTATTTGCGACCATTGCTTTCGAAATTTAAAATCACCTTCAGCCCTAATGTTTCATTCGTGTTCAAAAAGTGTGAGCAAGATTAAAGAAAGGCTCCCCAAGAAAGGCGACTGCTTGGAGTTTAAACGACTCGAAATGACATTGCCGTACCCTTATGTGTTGTATTGGGACTTTGAAACATTTTCATCGTCTTTAAATGAAAAGAAAGGCGCGAGCACTACACTCAACAGTGAATTCCAGGCAGCAAGTTATGCATTATGCTTAGTTTATACCACGACAGTGCAATCAAAAATTGTTGCCTGTGAGTATTACGACGGTCCCGATCCGGTCCATCATTTCTTTGAACGTGTTTTCTATCACGCGAAAAATGTGCTAAACGATATCAGGACAGTCAATAATTTTGTCACACCATCTGATGAAGACCTTGAGCGTCATAATGCTGCTAAACATTGCGACTTTTGTCGCCGCGAATTTACTTGTTCTAGTAGAAATGAAACCCATGCATCTGATGAAGACGAACCATATAGGACTACGAAGAAAGTTGTAAAAACGTATCACCACTGTCACCAAAGTGGGCGTTATCTTCATACATTATGTCAGAGTTGTAATTTAAAAATTAAGTTTAAAAACGATTTAGTATGTGTATGCCACAATGGATCTGGATTCGACTTTCATCTTCTACTACAAAATTTGGATTCGCCATTTTTCAGCCCACATGATGTCAACGTCATAAGCAAAGGTGGTGAGAAACTAGTTCAGATAGAAATAACCGCCAGCAATATGTACATTCCAGAATTAAAATCAAAGTACGACGAAAACTATACTCCAAGTGCAAAGCAGTCGTGCGGCAAGAGAAAGGTCAAGGTTCGTTTTATTGACTCGTTCCAGTTTTTGAACTCCAGTTTAAGCACACTGGCTGCGGGTCTTAAAATTGAAAATGCAAGCACAACAAGTCTAGTTAACGACTGCTTGCCATACCTTTTCCCCGGCCTGGATTACCTTGGTTCTAAAGACACATCAATATTTTTTGAGAAGCTTCCTTATCCATATACATACCTTTCGGGACCCGAGAAGCTAGAAATTGGACATCCCATCCCGGGACGGGAGCATTTCGACAACGAATTGAAGAAGGAATCAATTACAAATGAAGAATGGGGGAAAATTCAGATTTTAATTGAACAATTTCAAATCAGAGATTTTAAACAGTTTACAAGAGCGTACACCATAATCGACACGGTACTCCTGGGAGTGATTTGGGAAAACTTTAGGAGAAACTGTTTTGTCTCGTATGGATTAGATCCAACCTATGTATGTACAGTATCTGGATATTCATGGCAGTGTTTTTTATCTTTTACCAAAGCCAAGATAGAATATATTACCGACAAAAACATGCTCGACATGATTACATCTGGAATAAGAGGTGGAATGGCTTTCTGCACTCGCAAAATTGTCACCGCCAATTGTGAACGCTCTCCGCTGGGATTTGATCCTACCAAAGAACGTACACATATTCTCTATAACGATAAGGTTTCCCTTTATGCCACAGCTCTGCTGGGAAAATTCCCTCATTCCGATTACAAGTGGGAAAGCGTAGACAGTTTGAAAAACATTAATTGGAAAACGTATGATGGAGACAATGAGACTGGGTATATTCTGAATGTAAGTTTGCGCTACCCTGAAAAACTACAGGATGAAACTGAGTCTTTGCCATTAGCTCCGGAAAAACGAAAGGTTCGTATTTCCGATTTGTCGTCTGGGCAGCAGGAAACGATGGAATCCCTTGGTCTGGTTCGCTCGTTTACAAGCGAACCAAGACTCTTGCTTCATTGCGGGGATCGTATTGAATACGTAGTCCATTATAAAGCTCTTCAGTTCTACCTAAATATGGGCATGGAATTGCTCGACATACATGCAGGGATTAGTTTTCATGAAGAGGCTTATTTTAAGCCTTACATTGAGTTCAACATTGAGCAGCGCAAATCATCGAAAACCGAATCCCAGCGGGCACTGTACAAAATTCTTTCGAATGGAATTTTCGGGAAATCTTTACAGTCTAACAAAGGAAACGTCAAAGTAAAATTTTGCGGATCCAAGGCTGAATCCCGAAAACTTGTCAGTGACCCTCGGTGTGTTGACTTTGTACCCATAACGGAAAATATTAGCATGGTTATGCTTTCGCCAAAGGAGATTGTCTTGAATAATATCATACAATCCGGGATGACGTGCTTGGATCTCGCCAAAGTCATATTCTATCACGGCTACTATCGGCAACTACAACAAGTGTTTCCCGGACGAATTTCTAATCTTTACGTTGATACCGATTCCTGTATTGCTCTTGTTTCAGACCCAAACAACTCTTTGTTTAAAGACATTGTCGACCACAAAGATTTTTTTGATTTCTCAAAGCTGCCTCGATGTCATGAAATTTTTAAACTGTATCCAGAATTCCCTGATTTACGATCGAAATCTGCTGGAACAGCAGGTCTTTGGAAATTAGAATCCTTGGATATTTGCCAGATAGTCACTATCAAGAGCAAGCAGTACAGTATTTTGTATTTCGACCAAGCTGAAGAACTCAAGTGCAAGGGAGTTCCGTCTGCTGCTTTGAAGTCGTTCAACCATGCAAAATACACATCCGTGATCGAATCTAACAAAGTTTTCTATGTTGACTGCAATTACATTCGCAGTCTGAAACACAAATTGTATAATATTACTGTAAATAAATTAGGGTTTCATTGCTTAGATGTATATCGTGTGTACCCCGATCCCAATGACTACAATTTCTCTCTCCCATTCGGACACTACAAATTACGTAAGTAAGAATAATGTGTATTGTACAATTTTAAACTTGAATAAAAGAAATGTTGAAAACCCAATTTTGCATTATCTTTGCAAGATTTTCATGACATGACTATGCATATGAAATCAATAAATGCACATATAAATTTGTTTTTGAGGAGGTTTTATTACTGTTTTTTTTTGCACAAACACACTTCGCAATTATAATAAATTATGAATATAAGTAAGAATGTTAATTAAATACATGACTAGGGTGCATAAAGGCAATTGCATATTCATTTCTAAACTACAAACAATAGCAATAGTGGTATTACATTTTTTTTAATTTTATAATATACATGCCAAAAATGTGTACACACAATTCCATATTCAGGACGTCTCCTCTTGTTGAGTATCCTGCTCCAAAGCAGGCACGGAGACTTCAGAAAGATAGGCTTCCAAATTTCTGACAGCAGGCAGAGCTAAAGTCATCTGTGGACCTTGCCAATTCTTAAGCCGCTTCGAAACTACGTCTGATACTTTGTTGTTCATAAGAATGGCGTACTGTCCACTGACGCGGTTGAAAACCAGCCGAACGCGGACTGTATCCAGCTCAAGGTCAGGGTCAAGCCAGGCTGGCACTGGGTCAGCTGGTTCGTGCATAGCATCAACGATGCTGAGTGGTTCGACTCGTATGGTCTACCGCCTCGGATTTATAAAGACATTGAATGGCCCGCTAAAAACGTCATTGCAGAAAACTGCCGTTCACTGCAAAGTATTAATTCTGATGTTTGTGGTCAATATTGTGTATACTTTGCCTATCTAAGAATAATTGGTCTAAGTTATGAAAACTTTATGAGTAGCTTTAAGGTTAGATCAAAATCTAATGACGCAATGGTGCGGAAATTTGTAAACAATATTTCTAAGTTTATATCTATAGATTGTGGAAAGCAGAATTGCATGCCAAAGTATGCGACTCGATTCTATGGTTATAACAGTATAAGTTGAAATTGTAAAATGCAATATGATCTGAATAAATTTTCAAGAATTCAATTCGTTTTTTGGGGTTTTATTGTTTTTTGGTTAGCATATTTACGCATTTACACATATTTTAGAATTTTTAGCCGACCCACGATCTCATATTTACACAGTCTATGCTTGATCCTCCAATACGTTCGAATTTCGCAAGTCTTGCTTCTTCAAGAATCTGAAGTCTCGGCTTCCTATCTCGCCTCAACCGATGGGATGGTAGTTGCTTGTCCAAAATGAGTATGTCGTCGACTGACCTTGTTCTTGAGAAGCATATATAGTCTATTCCAGGGGAAACTTGTTCTTGTCCCAGATAAAAGGCAACGGACGGGAGTGTGAGCCCTTGCAGTTTGTGCACGGTTAAAGCGAAACATAATTCGAGAGGAAAGCGTTTTATATGAACAAACTTCCCCATTGGCGGTATATACCTCGACTGCTTGATTCTGTAGATCTGAACTCCATTTCCGGATTTTGTTGATGCGT
This sequence comes from Allacma fusca, assembly GCA_947179485.1. Taxonomy (NCBI): domain Eukaryota; kingdom Metazoa; phylum Arthropoda; class Collembola; order Symphypleona; family Sminthuridae; genus Allacma; species Allacma fusca. The sequence continues at coordinate 41,491,173 of OX359246.1, forward strand.
TGGGACTGTAGTCGGGAAAGTCCACTAATATGCACTTCACATTCCCGTTTTGATATACAATGTCTTTACATGTCCCACGGGATCCGTTGCATAGACCAGATGAGACGCATAAATTCTCAAGAAGAATGACGGGACATCCGATCGCAAGTTCTAGAACTTCATCGCCGTTATTAATTCTAACCCGGTTTTCTTCTGGGTACAGTTTCCTCAGCATCTTCCTGAATCAGTAATAGGGATTATTACTCAAACTAAATAACTAGTCTATGTTTAGCAGTTTACGAGAAAAAATTACATATTGTGATGAAATACTTGATTGCGTTTCGGAAATGCGTGGATAGAAAGATCAAATTTCCTCTTCGCCTCAAATGGTAATTCGGATGCAAGTCTTCGCCGAGCATACTCCACGTCCAGTTCTGTGATCTCACACAGCCGGAGACGTTCCAGAAATTTCTGGAACCTGACTTGTTCCGGCGAGTTTCCCAACTGACGAAATGGTTTTCGCATTATGAAGACATGAGTGTCAAATTTTCTGTACAGCTGGAACGCTTCTTGGGCATATTTAGGACTTGTTTTACCCGCAGGGGTGAATATTGCTCGGTCGTTTGCCGGTGCTAATTGAAATATATCTCCGAGTAAAACGACGGACCTGCCCGAAAATGGTAAATGGCTGTACCTCCGATCAACGTGTTTCAAAAGACTGTCAATAAGGTAGAACATTCTCTGTCCGATGAAATTCATCTCGTCGAAAACAATAAACTGCACTCGTCTCAGATATAGCGCTCGGTCACTATTAAGATCAATGTTCCTTACAAATGCGTCATGATCATCGTGCTTGACGAACGAAGGAATTCCGAAGGATCTATGTATAGTTCCACCTTTAATTTGATTTGCTGCGATACCAGTATAGGCTCCCATCAGAAATTCAAAATCTTGACACTTTTGCTTTTGACTTTCCAGCTCGAATCTCAAATGCGAGCAAATTTCACTCTTGCCTGTTCCTCCACTGCCCAACACGATAACTCGAATCGGGTTGTCCAGCTGATCTTCAGACGATTGACGAAGATGGGTTTTGACAATGTTCAGTATTACTCTCTGTTGTAAACTCAATGCACTCAATGGAATAGATGGAACTTCCAATGGTGTTGGCGAGCATCGAGATAAATTGCATCGCTTCACTTGACTGCAATCCATGATGATATATTCAGTAGATCAACGGGAGAGGTTCATCGCCAAACTGCGAGAAATTACACACGGGGAAATTATTTTCGAGTGCTTTACGAGTTTTCACGGGTGAACGTTTCGATTAAGTTTATGCATACTAATGAAACCATATTATGAGAACTAGGGTCGAGATTGGTTCTCATGATTTCCCCCCTCAATAATGATTCGGTTCCTTAGAAGCACCTGTCCGTTTAATTCGACCTTGACCCTTCAGTGTATATGCATTCCAATGAACGCATATTATGAGAACTGAGGTTGAGCACGGTTCTCACACTACATTCCCCCCTCCTTAGTTTGTATTCGGGCTTCCTAGATGCACCTGTCCGTTTAATTCGACCTTGACCCTTCAGTGTATATGCATTATAATGAACCTATATTATGAGAACTGAGGTTGAGCACGGTTCTCACACTACATTCCTCCCTCCTTAGTTTGTATTCGGGCTTCCTAGATGCACCTGTCTAATAGCATTTATTTATCCTTGAACCTTCAGTGACCATGCATTCTAATGCAGGTGCATGATGAGAGCTTAGATTCAGCATAGTTCTCACGGTTTATCAACAGAACCGATTGTCCTCGGTCTGTACATTATACATCCCGTCTCTCACGCACGCAGTGCATCCCTCTGTAAAAACGCAATCTACAAAAAAATGTAGAAAATAATTATACCTGTGCATATTCGTAGCACAAAACAGTTAAAACGATCTTTATATTTACTTTCACTCACCGTCACTCATTTTTGTCTATGAATTGATCCAGTTGAGAATGAAATGATTAAAATCTCAGCTGATTTATTACCATTGCAAGTGCTGACGCATTTGGGTAACAAGATACTTTTAAAAATAGTCATAGTTTCCAAGTCGGTATCAGTTGTTAAAGAGTAGTCACCCACGATGGAGACCAAAGGAAGAAGCGATGAGTTGTCAGAATTGATGTATAATTCTTTGTCAACTTTAGTTAGTAAAATTATAAACAAAAATGATACGACCGGGTTTAAGGGTCTGGAAAGCAGGGAGGAGTGGAAAAGTAAGCTAGTAGATATATGCTCTAGACATGCTATATGCTAACTTGTTTTTCTCTCTCTCTCTAGCTATATGCGTATGCATTGTCCTCATTGCGGGGCTAAAGCTGGTGAAGTTCTTCACTGATTATTACTTTCGTTGGAGAGCCGCTCGCAACCAGACACCTGTCATACTCTCTCCTTCCGTGCATAATGGATAGCAACGAGACGAGTGACAAGCCAAGTCCAATTCGCACTGGCGAAAGGGGATATGTAAGTACCGTAATGATAATCGCTGAGTGTCAGATTTTCACTCGCGAATATTGATAAATTATGCGTTGTTAATTACAGTGCTTACGATGTCCAATGACGCCGTGTGGGTTCTTCAGTAGATCTCGCATCAATTTCGAGTCGCATTTGGAGAGAATTCATTTTTGTGGTGACTGTGATCACTACTGTAGAGTCAAAGGACAGCATGTGTGTCCATGCCCGGTTCAAGACGTGGGCATGTTGATTCATACATGCAACCTGATATGTCCAATTTTTCCGAACTTTCCCGTTCTCATTTAGGCAGTATGCTGTTGTATAAATACAACAAGCATATATCTGCTCCGGACATAGAGTCCACGTTTAAAGAAGTGGCTCCGGCAGCAATAACCTTTTTATCTGACTTGTTTAAAATACATGGCCTCATTAAAATAGAAATTGGCATGGGGATAAAAATGGAAAAGGAATCTAAAGATTCCGAGGGCAATTTGCAATTACACGAAGCAACAGTATATTTCAAGTCAATGCACTACGAATTAGAATGGATAAGTAAGATAGAATATATATTAGTGCATGCTGCTTCTGATATTGTTGACAAAAAGAATAACTTCTTAAGTCATGGGAGTGGGTGGAATATAAAATACATGTACAGTTTTGAAATTAAAATGGCTGAAGCTAGACTATTTTATAATAGTGTTGGGAAAAAATATTTGCCCATGCCTTTTGAGAAGCGCAAGGGGATTGTTAATTTTAAAAACAATGACGACAATTGTTTTCTGTACTGCGTCGCTGCTGCATTATTTCGCGACGATCAGATAGCATTTAATAAAGAAAATTTTTACAAAAATCGAAACTTGGAAAATCACAATACGTGGACAAAGTATTTTCATCTGCTTAAGACCGATTGTATTAACGGCCCAGTAGATGTTTATAAAACTATACCATTGTTTGAGGAAAGCAATAATGTTAAAATAAATGTGCTCACACATGAGGACGGTGATGTCATTCCTATGAGAAGAAGTAACTACGTCTCGCCAAGAACAATTAATTTGTTTTTAATTCGAAGTGATGACGATCAACACTTTGTTTTGATTACAGATATAAACAAATTCTTGTGTAACAAAAGTCCGCGAAAAGTGTTTATTTGCGACCATTGCTTTCGAAATTTAAAATCACCTTCAGCCCTAATGTTTCATTCGTGTTCAAAAAGTGTGAGCAAGATTAAAGAAAGGCTCCCCAAGAAAGGCGACTGCTTGGAGTTTAAACGACTCGAAATGACATTGCCGTACCCTTATGTGTTGTATTGGGACTTTGAAACATTTTCATCGTCTTTAAATGAAAAGAAAGGCGCGAGCACTACACTCAACAGTGAATTCCAGGCAGCAAGTTATGCATTATGCTTAGTTTATACCACGACAGTGCAATCAAAAATTGTTGCCTGTGAGTATTACGACGGTCCCGATCCGGTCCATCATTTCTTTGAACGTGTTTTCTATCACGCGAAAAATGTGCTAAACGATATCAGGACAGTCAATAATTTTGTCACACCATCTGATGAAGACCTTGAGCGTCATAATGCTGCTAAACATTGCGACTTTTGTCGCCGCGAATTTACTTGTTCTAGTAGAAATGAAACCCATGCATCTGATGAAGACGAACCATATAGGACTACGAAGAAAGTTGTAAAAACGTATCACCACTGTCACCAAAGTGGGCGTTATCTTCATACATTATGTCAGAGTTGTAATTTAAAAATTAAGTTTAAAAACGATTTAGTATGTGTATGCCACAATGGATCTGGATTCGACTTTCATCTTCTACTACAAAATTTGGATTCGCCATTTTTCAGCCCACATGATGTCAACGTCATAAGCAAAGGTGGTGAGAAACTAGTTCAGATAGAAATAACCGCCAGCAATATGTACATTCCAGAATTAAAATCAAAGTACGACGAAAACTATACTCCAAGTGCAAAGCAGTCGTGCGGCAAGAGAAAGGTCAAGGTTCGTTTTATTGACTCGTTCCAGTTTTTGAACTCCAGTTTAAGCACACTGGCTGCGGGTCTTAAAATTGAAAATGCAAGCACAACAAGTCTAGTTAACGACTGCTTGCCATACCTTTTCCCCGGCCTGGATTACCTTGGTTCTAAAGACACATCAATATTTTTTGAGAAGCTTCCTTATCCATATACATACCTTTCGGGACCCGAGAAGCTAGAAATTGGACATCCCATCCCGGGACGGGAGCATTTCGACAACGAATTGAAGAAGGAATCAATTACAAATGAAGAATGGGGGAAAATTCAGATTTTAATTGAACAATTTCAAATCAGAGATTTTAAACAGTTTACAAGAGCGTACACCATAATCGACACGGTACTCCTGGGAGTGATTTGGGAAAACTTTAGGAGAAACTGTTTTGTCTCGTATGGATTAGATCCAACCTATGTATGTACAGTATCTGGATATTCATGGCAGTGTTTTTTATCTTTTACCAAAGCCAAGATAGAATATATTACCGACAAAAACATGCTCGACATGATTACATCTGGAATAAGAGGTGGAATGGCTTTCTGCACTCGCAAAATTGTCACCGCCAATTGTGAACGCTCTCCGCTGGGATTTGATCCTACCAAAGAACGTACACATATTCTCTATAACGATAAGGTTTCCCTTTATGCCACAGCTCTGCTGGGAAAATTCCCTCATTCCGATTACAAGTGGGAAAGCGTAGACAGTTTGAAAAACATTAATTGGAAAACGTATGATGGAGACAATGAGACTGGGTATATTCTGAATGTAAGTTTGCGCTACCCTGAAAAACTACAGGATGAAACTGAGTCTTTGCCATTAGCTCCGGAAAAACGAAAGGTTCGTATTTCCGATTTGTCGTCTGGGCAGCAGGAAACGATGGAATCCCTTGGTCTGGTTCGCTCGTTTACAAGCGAACCAAGACTCTTGCTTCATTGCGGGGATCGTATTGAATACGTAGTCCATTATAAAGCTCTTCAGTTCTACCTAAATATGGGCATGGAATTGCTCGACATACATGCAGGGATTAGTTTTCATGAAGAGGCTTATTTTAAGCCTTACATTGAGTTCAACATTGAGCAGCGCAAATCATCGAAAACCGAATCCCAGCGGGCACTGTACAAAATTCTTTCGAATGGAATTTTCGGGAAATCTTTACAGTCTAACAAAGGAAACGTCAAAGTAAAATTTTGCGGATCCAAGGCTGAATCCCGAAAACTTGTCAGTGACCCTCGGTGTGTTGACTTTGTACCCATAACGGAAAATATTAGCATGGTTATGCTTTCGCCAAAGGAGATTGTCTTGAATAATATCATACAATCCGGGATGACGTGCTTGGATCTCGCCAAAGTCATATTCTATCACGGCTACTATCGGCAACTACAACAAGTGTTTCCCGGACGAATTTCTAATCTTTACGTTGATACCGATTCCTGTATTGCTCTTGTTTCAGACCCAAACAACTCTTTGTTTAAAGACATTGTCGACCACAAAGATTTTTTTGATTTCTCAAAGCTGCCTCGATGTCATGAAATTTTTAAACTGTATCCAGAATTCCCTGATTTACGATCGAAATCTGCTGGAACAGCAGGTCTTTGGAAATTAGAATCCTTGGATATTTGCCAGATAGTCACTATCAAGAGCAAGCAGTACAGTATTTTGTATTTCGACCAAGCTGAAGAACTCAAGTGCAAGGGAGTTCCGTCTGCTGCTTTGAAGTCGTTCAACCATGCAAAATACACATCCGTGATCGAATCTAACAAAGTTTTCTATGTTGACTGCAATTACATTCGCAGTCTGAAACACAAATTGTATAATATTACTGTAAATAAATTAGGGTTTCATTGCTTAGATGTATATCGTGTGTACCCCGATCCCAATGACTACAATTTCTCTCTCCCATTCGGACACTACAAATTACGTAAGTAAGAATAATGTGTATTGTACAATTTTAAACTTGAATAAAAGAAATGTTGAAAACCCAATTTTGCATTATCTTTGCAAGATTTTCATGACATGACTATGCATATGAAATCAATAAATGCACATATAAATTTGTTTTTGAGGAGGTTTTATTACTGTTTTTTTTTGCACAAACACACTTCGCAATTATAATAAATTATGAATATAAGTAAGAATGTTAATTAAATACATGACTAGGGTGCATAAAGGCAATTGCATATTCATTTCTAAACTACAAACAATAGCAATAGTGGTATTACATTTTTTTTAATTTTATAATATACATGCCAAAAATGTGTACACACAATTCCATATTCAGGACGTCTCCTCTTGTTGAGTATCCTGCTCCAAAGCAGGCACGGAGACTTCAGAAAGATAGGCTTCCAAATTTCTGACAGCAGGCAGAGCTAAAGTCATCTGTGGACCTTGCCAATTCTTAAGCCGCTTCGAAACTACGTCTGATACTTTGTTGTTCATAAGAATGGCGTACTGTCCACTGACGCGGTTGAAAACCAGCCGAACGCGGACTGTATCCAGCTCAAGGTCAGGGTCAGTCCACAGCTCAGCCCGATGGTCATGCCTGATGGAAACGTGTGCTCGAGTTGGGTTGGTGTCGAAGAACGGAATAAGGTCGGTGAAATGTTTTCCGGGCTCCGGATGGGCAGCAATCTGGTCAAGTACGCGAGAGACAAAATCCAGGATTAGTCTTCCTTCGTACTGAGAAAATTTGACAGTTGTCACGGTCCCAGCCTTGTTTTTTCTCCCAAAGTAGTAGAAGTAACAGCGATGGTATCGGTTCCAAGCTAGCCGAGCCACAATGTCAAAATCGATCTGCAAATGCCAATTTAAAAAATCAGTTTTCAATTTAATTAATCGAGTGTCAATATTATATATACTCACCATGTAAGCTTCAGCAGGATGTTCATAGAATGTCCAACTGGTAGTGCAGTCCGGATTTTCATCCGGCTGGGGAACTGAGTGATATCGTCCATAGTTTTTCAACTTTGGACGTAACCTAAGCAGTTCTGGATCACGCTTTTGATCTTCCCCTTCGAAGCGTTTGGTGAGAGAAAATTCGGCCATGTTGTCAGAGAGAGAGAAAGTGAGTGGGTTGTTGAAAAAGAGTGAATGATCCAAACGCCGGATCCCGCTCGTTTTATACCCGGGATTTACTGGAGGAGCGCATAGATCGTGTGAACGGTTAAAAATTACGGTCCCATAATCTAACTAGATCATAATGCATAATAATTGGCGTTGGACAGGTGTGTAAAGACGTTACCCGTAATATATACATACACGCATGCATGTGTGAAAAGGTCATGAGAACAGATCAACATTAACGCTCTCACCGTCCAGGTTGATGCATAATATCAAGGGGTCAAGAACGCTTTAAAGGTCATTAGAAAATCTGTGAAACCGAGTCTTCAGCTGAGGAAGGGGATAAACCGTGAGAACTATGCTGAATCTAAGCTCTCATCATGCACCTGCATTAGAATGCATGGTCACTGAAGGTTCAAGGATAAATAAATGCTATTAGACTGGCGCATCTAGGAAGCCCGAATACAAACCAAGGAGGGGGGAACTATTCCATCCAGTGCTCTAGCAGTATATCTACTAGCTTACTTTTCCACTCCTCCCTCCTTTCCAGACCCTTAAACCCGGTCGTATCATTTTTTTGTTTATAATTTTACTAACTAAAGTTGACAAAGAATTATACATCAATTCTGACAACTCATCGCTTCTTCCTTTGGTCTCCATCGTGGGTGACTACTCTTTAACAACTGATACCGACTTGGAAACTATGACTATTTTTAAAAGTATCTTGTTACCCAAATGCGTCAGCACTTGCAATGGTAATAAGACAGTTGAGATTTTTAATCATTTCATTCTCAACTGGATCCATTCATAGACAACAATGAGTGACGGTGAGTGAAAGTAAATATAAAGCTCGTTTTAACTGTTTTGTGCTACCAATTTTCACAGTATAATTATTTTCTACATTTTTTTTGTAGATTGCGTTTTAACAGAGGGATGCACTACGTGCGTGAGAGACGGGATGTATTATGTACAGACCGAGGACAATCGGTTCTGTTGCACATCCGATCCCGGGCTACTTGACTCAAACGGAATCAAAATAGTCCTCGACCTGGCTGATTGCGTACGAGAAGGGCTGGAAGGAACGAGCATCGTCCCTATAATTGCAGGTAAAAGCCGTTATTTAACGACTTGCCTTTTTTCAACTACTCAAAAGTAGAATATTTGGTGAATGTTGTTATTACTTACAGGAATAGGATCAACCGTTGCACTCTTGCTCGGGATCGGTGTCATGCTCATTTGCGTGCTAAGGAGGAAGAAAAGGGGGAACGCATCGCAGAGGACTCCATTGTGGAAAACTTTGGACAACCGGGGAGGCGAGAGTAACGAGAACATCGAGATGCAGGAGTTGAGAATTCCCAACTACAATGCAACCGATTCCACGATGGTGCATACTACCGGCACCTTTATGTGGCAATCACCGCCAACCCCCCGACGTGTGCTGAGTGTTCCGATTCCGGAGCCACCTCCAATGCCACTATAAACTCATTTAGCATGCAATGCATTGTTTCATGTAAAACAATATACGCATAAATGAGCAGGATTAAAAATTATAAATGTATTCTATATGCGCACCCTATTTATTGAGCATGCTGACCTCGAATTTGACCTTTCTCGTGGTGTTTTTCCGAATCCGGACTGTTCATTTTCATCATTCATCATTTTGGTTTCATTCTAACTAGTCACTTTTATTTTGTCACTCTATTCATTACACACTTAGTGGTAATTTCATAGGAAAGTTTTCACAGAACAAACATGGAAAATTGTCAAATTTGCAACGTTGATCTGGAGCTGCCCCCAGTGCACTCAGCAGAAACCATGGTTGTTCTGCCCATCAACACTCCATTTTTAAGAGGCCATGGCAGAAGCCATTATAACATTTTAGACCAGTTTAACGATCACGGTTTCCAGCAATGGAAGCATTTTTCCTCCGTGACCATCGCTACCGATCGGCTTATGTCCGAAATGGACTTCTTTGGATGTGCACATGGGTTTCACATCCCCTGCCTACTAAAATATCTGTCCAGGGAATTCAACGACCCCGATGTCGTACAAACCAAGGACTACACCATACGATGCAGACTTTGCTCGGCAAAGTGCCGCTGGTTTTGTGAACTTCGTCCAGCAATGTCCATGAATTACTGGCTTCGCCAGTATGAGTACTTGTATTGTAAGTACCTGTTTATACATTATTGAATTAACTAAATGTATGTGTATATTTTTATCAACCTTTTTGTGTATATTTTTATCAAGCAACTATTCTTAGATTTTATTTTTTTGTCCTGCAGTTCCTCAAGACCAGTTCTACCCCGAACTGAATGAGCACTATGACATTTTCCGGAGGGTCAATAGTGTTACGGTTCGAGACGGTGGGATTGTACCAGTCCTATTTGCGCCTGAAGACGCAAGGCTAGAAAGACCTTGGACTGGTACGCTATCCTAGTAATTTTCTCCCCGTATATAGCTGTCACCCTTACACACTTATTAACCGAAAAACAATATATATTTTCAGATGATGTCCCTAAAACCTCGAATAAGCCAGCACCTGTCCCATGTCCATTCTTTCAGGAGCCTTGGGTCAGTGATGGGACACATCGTGGTGCCGTTGACGGAAATCTACTTCAAATTCCGTCTAGCAACGTGTGGCTGACGCCACCGGCCTCGCCATCACCAACATTTTAAGATCTTATATCTCCCGGAGTCAACCACATGGGACCTCCGGAAGCGATTATATTTGATAGTGATGATGAAATTGACGGGCCTGATGAAACATTTCAAGGTCGTATATCTACCGGAATCAACAACATGGGACCTCCGGAAGCGATCATACTTGATAGTGATGATGACATTGACGGGCCTGATGAAACATTTCAAGATCTTATATCTACCGGAGTCAACCACATGGAACCTCCAGAAGTGATCATACTTGATAGTGATGATGATGACATTGACGGGCCTGTTGAACCACCGAGGTCACCCGAGGTTATAACTCTAGACGAGGATACAGTGTCCCCAGAAAATACGATCGAGAACCCACCAGTTGAGAACCCTCCAGTTGAGACATCAACAGTGATTGACTACAACCACGGCATTGATTCAACCAACGAAGATCTGTCACTCGAAGACGCCTTTGCGTTCCTCGAGGAATTGGATTTGGTCGAGTTGGACCAGATTACCAACGTTCAAAGTGTTCTACAAGATATCAGAAAAGAAAAGCAGGCTGATATCGAGCTCATTGAACGCATCGAAAACCAGTTAAATAATTATGAAAATCTTAAATGATTAAATTCATAATCTCAGGTTTGTATAAATTATTTTTCTAAAGTATTAAACTGATTTATGTAAATAATATTTCTAACTTGCATTTATTATTTATCATGTGCGTACCCCATCACATTCAGCAAAAATCCAATGTATTCGGTATATCTGTAGACACCCCTCCACAGTGCACAATAAATCCTATGGAGTTCTACTCCACTGTGTTCATTAAGTCCTCAGGAAACCCTTCCACTTTGTGCAATTAGTCTCTTCGAGTCCCACTTCATTGAAGCGAGTCCTAAACAGACACTTGCACGGTGCAGAATAGGTTTCAACAAAAGGCTCTCTGAACTCGGTGGAGGTTTTCTCCAAGAGATTCCTACGCATTGCAGAATAAGTGAAAAAGATAATTTCATCGGAGATAAAATTTGCATCCAGTATTCCACATATGCAAGTCTAAAGCATGAGCATTAATACATGAATCTAACCAAGGCAGTAAGTTTTTGGACACCTCTCCACCGTGCACAATAAATCCTATGGAGTTATACTCCACTATGTTCATTAAGTCCTCAGGAAACCCTTCCACTTTGTGCAATTAGTCTCTTTGAGTCCCACTTCATTGAAGCGAGTCCCAAAAAGACACTTGCCCGGTGCAGAATAGGTTTCAACAAAAGGCTCTCTGAACTCGGTGGAGGTTTTCTCCAAGAGATTCCTGCGCTGTGCGGAATAAGTGAAAACGATAATTTCATTGGATTTAAATTTGCAACATTGATGCTACAATTCCGATCTATGCAAGTACATTCTAGTTACAAAGAATATGCAGCTGAAAACATGTAAAAAGAGATAGGATAGAACAAAAGGACCAACGTATATATCACTGAAACTAAATAATGAATAATTCCCTTACTTCAATTCCGGTAGGCTGTCCATGGCGAATCCGGAGTATTTGCTAAATACGAATGAGTAATATACATTTACATACATTTTGCATAAATCTAAATCTAATCCTGGAAACAAAAACATTAAAAAAAGCCCTGGGTGGAAGGTCAAAATGGCAATTTAGTTAACAGCCGAGCTTCTTCCAGCATTCCATATTTGATCGAACCTTCGTCGATTTGCTCGTAGTAGCTTCTGACATCCATTTGTAACAGTTCCAGTGTCTTCGACAAATGGATTTTCACTTCGTGCAAGTATCTTGTAGTAACGCTGTCGTTAGAAAAATTCTTGAACTTCATTACATCAAAGATATTTGAGAAATTTTCTAACGACAACGCAAATATACGTGATACTTGCACGAGGTGAAAATCCATTTGCCGAAGACGCTAGAAATATTAATATCAGGTTTGCGAAGCTACTACGAGAAAATTGACGAAGACTCCATAAAGTAGGGAATGCTAGAAGTAGCTTGGCTGCAGATTAAATTGCTAGCATGAATTTCTACCCAAAGCTTTTTGTCCCATATTCATTCAACGTTAATCACCTTGGTTATTCAAATTAACATGCTATCATAATTATTAATGCTGACTAAAAACGTGTGCACATACATGCACACATACATACATATGTACATACATACACATACTTACATACATACATACATACACACACACATACTTACATACATACATACATACATGCATACACACATACTTACATACATACATACATACATACATACATACATACATACACACACACATACTTACTTACATACATACATACATACACACACACATACTTACATACATACATACATACATACATACTTGCAGTCGTTCAGTTCATAAAGTGTTGAACTGAACTGAACTAGCCCTTATTCTTATTGTTTTTGAATGAACTTGAATGAACTAGCTAAATGCAAACTTTTGATTGAATGAACTTGAATTGAACTCAGAAAAACTTTTTTGGAACGTGAACGAACGTTCAACATACGTTCAAGTAACAAAAACTGAACTGAATTGAACTTGGGAGTCAGGGTTTGAATATAAGCTTGTACAAACGTGAACACAAAACGAATATTATATACCTATAAAGTGCATGACCATAAATTGTATTGTTGTAGTCTTAAAAGCTAGCACCCTGGTTTTTGATTATCCATGTCAATGACATTAAATTGCAAATCAAACAAATTGAGTACAAGCAAACCGATTTTTACATACTATAACGAGTTGCATGTATTAAAAAGATCAATAATTGTATGCATAGTTCATGATTTATTAATTTGTAAGCGCTGGGGTTTTCTATCCTTATTGTTTATCAGAAAGCTCAAAGTCAATACTGCTTCCAACACACCGGAGTTTTGAAAGCAGTTATTTATCCAGTCAGCCAAAAATCTTGATTCAGCGAAAGTTCAAAGTCAGTTATAAAAATATATCTAAATGTCACTAAAATATATCATAAGTGACACTTTAATGACAGATAAAGTGAACTGAACGACCGAAAAGTACGCAGTGAATTGAACTGAACTACGACGGGATTCGGACAAGGGGAACTGAACTTAACTGAACAGCACGAAACATTTTAGGATGTGAATGGAACTGAATTTGAACTTTGGACCAAAACTGCAAGTATACAAATATACATACATACATACATACATACATACATACATACATACATACATACATACATACATACATACATACATACATACATACATACATACATACATACATACATACATACATACATACATACATACATACATACATACATACATACATACATACATACATACATACATACATACAAACATACTTCAGAGGTGTTCACCCGTTGAGGGGTACCCTTCAAAGAAGCCTTCCATCGGAGAAGGATGCGCTTCTTTCGAAAGAAATGATGGGAAAGGGAGGAAGGTGGGGAAATTACGAAAAAACAAGTAAGGCTTCAGCACATTAATGAAAAAATTGAAGTCAATACGCGCTTTCATTCACATGTAACGTACCAGGATACGTATAATACGTTGGAAAGGCGGTTTCTGACGGATACTGTAATTTTTCGTATCTTAACTTTGTTGTCTCATATATGAAAATAAAATATTACGGAAGATGGAATTTGGTGAGGGAAGTATATTACTGAAGGCTTAAGGAAGGATCTCCATAAAACAATTTCAAAGGCAGGGCGAAGGAAGGACTTTTTTTCCAAGCCTTCAATCTAAAGAGGTCTGAAGGAAGGAAATGGATCTAGTTTTGCATTCAAAGGATTGAAGGAAGGAAATGGATCTAGTTTTGCATTCGAAGGATTGAAGGAAGGGAAAAATCATTTGAACATCTCTGAGTCAGATAAGAAGTACACTTGGAAGAGCAAGCACTCCCAATAATTTAGGTACATACTTTCAAGCATATTGGTTAGTGCCTAATTATTTCTAAATATCAATTTCTTAATAAATTATATTTTTTAAATAATTTTTCAGAAACGTTGAAATACAAATATAAACTACAAATACCAGGTGTAACTTAGTTAAGATACAAAATAAAATACAAATCTCCCGAGTCATTTGGGAAAGACACAAAATAAAATACAAATATCCGGAGTCATTTGGGAAAGATACAAAATAAAATACAGCTATCCGGAGTCATTTGGGAAAGATACAAAATAAATTACTTTGCTTCATCTCTTGCTTTTCTCTCAAAATATATTGCATAATTCTCACAAATAAAAATGAATTAACTTACGTAAGGTAACTGACAGGGCGTGGGATTTTTGGAAATCTCCTTGGAAGATTATTCCTGAATTTCCCTGCTGACTATTATCTCCCTGCTGATGGTAGGTCCTCAACGATTTCAAAAATCCCTGCTGAAAAAAAGGTCAACAATTTTCAAAATCCCTGTTGACAAAACAAATCCCTTACAAGACGTGAAATCCCCCGTCAAAAAAAATCAACTTACCGAGGTAACTTTGAGGGGTCGGATTTTTGGAAATCTCCTTGGAAGATTATTCCTGAATTTCCCTGCTGACTATTATCTCCCTGCTGATGGTAGGTCCTCAACGATTTCCAAAATCCCTGCTGAAAAAAGGTCGTCGATTTTCAAAATCCCTGTTGCCCAAAAACAATCCCTTACAAGACGCGAAATCCCTGTCAAATTTGCCCAATCAAGCCAAAAATCCCTGTCCCGCGTCCCAAACAGCTGATAAAGGGAACCCTTGAGTTCTCCCTCGCAAGGAAAGCCAAGGGATCTCCCACGCAAAGCAACAGGTGTCAACCGCCTACGCTCAGCCCTCTTTTTTTCTCCAAAGGGTGCACTGGCACCCTTCGAAGCAAAACCCGCGTCTCACTCTACCCCTCTCTCTTGATATATATAGCAAAATGTCTATCTATCACATAATAAAATCTCCATGGAGATTTTATTGATTATGTGATAGATCGACATTCTTGCTACTACTTACATACATCCCCGGAAAGTCCGAAAAATTTGTTTCAAACATGGTCAAAATAGTTTTTGAAACAAACAATAAAATTGTTGAATTATTCTAAATCCTTAAAATATTCCAACTTTGCTTCACCTTTGTAACCACAGTGCCCAGAAAAACTGACAAAGGTCAATGAACAAATTTTACAAAATCTGTGAAAGAATTCCCTACTATGTAACTTCTGGCAAATTATATATTTTATGGTTTTATCATTTACGATGGCAAGGGGGCGATAATTGTTTTGTGCCTCAATGTGTTTGCATTCCAACTAATTGCGCAGGATTTCCAAATAGACTGCTAGGATTGTGAAAGACTATTTCAACGCAATGATTTCCGAAGGAAGAATAAGGAAATAATTATTGTCATGCAAATTATTTCAATTAGCTAACGAGGATGGTGATTTCATAACAATAGTCCAAATTAGAAAAATTGTTTACACCATAATCTAAAAATACACATTATTATCTCAATTACATTTTCAGAAGACCATTCCATGATGCAATGACAATCAAGGTTTCTACAAAAATTATAATTTCTCTAATATGGCAATTGATTAGAAAACCCATCACTTACATGTATGTGCATATAAAAGTAATTTTCCATACATAATTACTATAAGTAGTTCCAGGCGCGTAGCCAAGGGGGGGGGCAAAGGGGCAATTGCCCCCCCCATTCGAAATAAAATACTCTCAAATCACTCAAAAAGTTAAAAATAAATCAGTCCATAACGAGACATGCAAACCTTTTTGGTGATTTGACAGTACATTTTTTTTATTTGTAAAAAAAATCACTTCGAAACTCAACATATGCAGTATTCCATGTAAATATCTGTGTATAAACAGCATAACTCTAGAATCACCCATGAAGTTTGCATGTTTCGTGTGAATGATTTATTACCCACGGCTCCTCCCGTCATTAACTGACCCATCCATACGCGCGAAAATCGTATCGCAATGTTGTCCATTGCGAGAGCAAAGGATTTCTAGATCAATAAATTTCTATCGAAATGGAAAAGCATTTCGATACGATTTTCGCGAGTATGGGTGGGTCAACTTTGGGCCGTGGGTAATAAACCATTCAATAAAGAGACGTTTTGGGTGATTCTAGAGTATATTTTTATTGTGTTCATCCTTGCTTAGCAGGTGATTTGAATGCATTGCGAAATCCCGATTTCGCTTTGACCTTTGCCTCGTCGATTTGACTTCAACCTTCAACGGCAACAAAAGTATGAAAACAGCGGCTTTAAATATTTTCATATTAAAAGCTTTTAGCTTCTGTAACTTACACGCATCGCTTCGAGGGAATTTTTAAGCTGGATAGAATTATTAAATTAGTGAATTGTATTTAATTCTTCATTATGAAAAGGTCAAGCACGCCTGATATCCGCAGTTTCTTTTCGAAGCAAAGACGTGTGTCACAGGAACAGTAGGTTAAGCACCAGCTGAAACGATAGAAGCGAACCCAGACCCAATTAAAAATCTGGTCCAAAATTATTCAAATTTGATGGAATCGTAAAACGTGGAGAATTTTAAAATCTGAAATTCAGTTTGCAAAATTTGATGAGTTTTACATTCGTGAATTGGATTTCCCATAGAATGTGCCAGTTTACATATGTACGTTCTAATTAATGTTGCCCCCCCCTTGGCCAATTCCTGGCTACGCGCCTGAGTAGTTCTCACATAAGAGAATACAAAACAGCTATACTGTGTCATTTAGACAAATACTATTATTGAAGTTTGAGTCAACTAAATTATTTTCTTCTTTCTAATTCAGGGAAATAATTTTACAACCGAAATTGAGATTCCGAGTTTACTTTTCCAGCGGCCTCTGAAAAACTGAAGGTTTCGTCCACAAATAAGCCCAGCGGAATAGTAAATAACTGCAGAAATACAAAACTCTGGAAAAATTGACATAACAATTTTAATCGACCTACCAATTGTCACATTTAGCTTGGCTGGAAATATTACCCTAAAAATCTGCCATGAAAGGGAACAGAAATACATTAATGAATAGACTGTTCGGTGTTACTCTAAGTGTTGTAAAGCTTATTTGCGATGTTGCTTACAAGAGCAAAGTATTCCCATTTGAGCGTATTCATAACCCTGAAAATAATGAAGAGATTCTGTTAAAGCGAATCCGAAAAAAGTCCATCGGCACGTTGATTTGGTACTTGAACATTCTCTTAGTTTGCTCTCAATCTACTTACTTGGTTGCTGGATTGAGCATAAAAATGTTTTACCAGCAATACAACTATAAATCAGCAATTCATTTTCTCAAACTCATTTGCAGTTCAAGCTCTGCATTGATTTTGGTTTCATTTGCTACGAAACTGGAGTGTATTCCCGTAATTTGTAACAGTGTTGACTCAATTTACAAAATTCTGGAACGTTAGTCTCTCTAAAAATTTGTTGCAAAAATTTGTTTACACATCAAGGACAGATTATTTGAAAAACACATATTTTTTCGCTTACAGGCCAAGGCATAACCATGCTCCATTGGTGGGAAAACGTATTCACGAGCATTCCATTCCTGGGAGTGGCGCCGTACATGGTTTTAGTACCAGTGTTTTTTGCCACGGCTTTCATTCTGTTCTCAGAAGACACCATGTTTCTGCTCTGGCTTCTGCCAGAAACGTTCAGGCACCATTGGGTAACATACGGGATCTTACTGTTTTCTGAGCTTTACATAAGCTTCCTAACAATGACGAGCGCATGCTTTACAATGGTTATTTGCTGGTCATATTTCATCAGTATTTTAGGCTGGCTATCATTTCTAGGGTGAGTCATATATTTTACACCAGTAATTACTAAATACAACATGCTTGAAATTAAGGGCCTTTATTTTGTATTTAGTGTCACAGGTGACCAGAACTTGTACCAATTCAAAGGGACCATAAATTTCTCCAAGAAGCTATTCGTGTACAGATGCATCTCAATTATGACGGTCTACTACAATGAGCTTACTTTAGTTCTAGACTCTTCCATGGTTTTTGGAATCTCTTGCATGACAACGATTTGCTTATTTGTTTCCATTGCGGGCCGTAAGGTGTTGCCCTTTGAAATGTATGTGGTGTTTCCTGTCTTCTCGGTTGTGTTTTTCTTCGTAATCATCGTTACTTACACGCAATTGGGTCAGATACGAAACTTATCCACGAAGCTTTTAATTACATGGGAATACCAGTTGGCTACAGAGAGCTACAAGAGCATGATTAGAAAACATGCCTCCTATCAAAGCAAGGATGATCACAAAAATCGTCAAGCATTAAAGGGCTTACATTGGGTTGGGGTCAAGTTATTCACAACAAATTTGTCATTGACAACTCCGAAGATAATGATAGAATCCATCATGACATTTTTCATTATTTTGATTGAATACAAAATGCATTAGTTAATTGTTATATTTTCAATCGTTATAGAAAACGTTATCGGATAATGTTATTGACAAATGTTATTAAAGAAAAAATGAATAACGGTTTTTGAAAACGGAAACAACACTGAAACCGAAAAGAAATATTTCGGTTAGACAAACACAAACGATACTAATTGCATTTTCATGATAAGGAAGCTGTAACGTAAACGGTAAAAATATGATTATTTTTGGTTTTTACATAACTTAAGTACAACTTATGACGAGGTGTACTCAATAGCAAACGTTAATTTTGTATTTGCGCTCATGAGGATATTTAGCGCAAATAAAACAAACAATGAAATTTCTTTGATCGACGTAATGTCAATGTTTCAATAAAAACAACATTTAAATCAATTCATAAACCTAGACTCAAATTTCCAGTTCATGATACAGCAAATTTTGACTTCACAAGATGATAGTGTAGATTCAAAAGAATATCTTTAAAATTTGCTCCAGACACAAGAATTTATTTGAATTATTATTTTTCGAAATATTTTTCTGAACGGCCGTCCATGAAGAGTCAAGATCAGAAATTGTCATTTCCGCATCTTTGTCCGCAAAGATTAATTTCTCCAAACTTGTCCTCTGTTCTTACTATATAGTCATGCCCACAAAACTCAAGTAGACTTGTTGAATAGCTCTTTTGAAAGCCAATCATATTTTCTACAACATAGTGCCAAATATTGTGAAAACAGTTTGAAATTTGAGTCGATTAATTTAAACCGTATTATCTATCACCTTTTCAAAAAAATAGAAGTGTCATCGGTTCACTTGAACGAATTATTGTTGTCGGCTGTACCGCTGGTGATATTTGAGTTTTGCAGTGTGGCTTTGTAATATAACGTATTTAGGTATTCACATGAGGTTGTGTTCGCAAAACGTCCGTGGAATTATTTACTTTGATACTATGAATGTAAACAGAAAGAACTATTTGGCAAAGGTACAGGTACTATGTGTGCTGCGGTCGCTGCTTGGTTGTACCCTTTCCCCACGTTACTTCCTCGAAATTATACATACCTGTAAGTGTAAACCTCCCAGGTTTATATTTCCTCATAAATTCGGGGTTACAAAAATCATGGTTATTTAATCAATTTAGTTTATAGTTAATTATGTAGGTTTCCAAGCACGTAACGTTGGTACAACCAGCACAGGTGTCCTTCTGAATCAAATATTTTCGGTAATACCGATTTTATCCAAGTTTACACTAATTTTCTCGGATTCAAGCTAAGTGTTTGAAGGAATTTGACTTTTATTCTTCTTCAAGTGATAAGGGTAGTAAATTAGATTGCACGAAATAAGACTAGGGTAGATGCATAGGTCTGTCTTGATCCCGTAACGGCCTACAACGTTTTGGAAGCCCAAGAAAATTACTTGATAGGATAATTGAAATTCTGTATCAAAATTATGAGAAACAGGACACAATTAATAAAACAGAACACATATAATCACAAAAGCAATTAAGCTTACTCAGATTTCCCGTCACCGGACATGTCTTAAGGACTATGATAGGTTTTGGGCAGGTTTAAGTAGTGATGTCAATATGGCGTAAAATTGAAACTCTGTCACTGGAAATTAGCATGTAGTTTTCTAGCAATAATTTACTACACAATAAGTTCTTATTCATCCTTACATGACAAACAGTGCATCCTATTTAAACGGAGATTTAAAACTTTGTAAAATTTGGCCTGACGTCAGTTAACGGTATGAAAAGAACTTATAAGCTATGTATGTATATTCATATACACAAGATTTTTAAGTGTGGCGCTCTTGGAGATTATTTATTTGCTATAACTTTGAACTTATTTTCAGATCCTACTTCCTTCGTAAAAGCAATAATACTGTACCGGCAAATTTTGTGCATTCTACAAGAATAATTTTAATTTTCAAGCATATCATATTTATTCAACAAACAATTCAACAAAGTATAATAAACATCGTGACATTTTTTAATGATATATTTTTCCCACTGACATTCTACAGTATGCATGGCTTCCACTCTTTTTCCAGGTATGGACACCATTTTCAAGTAGTTACATTAGTCATATTAGATTGTATTATATGATATTGCATTGATTACGTATCACTGAACATGTTTGCTCAAATCGCAGAGATGTACATATATGATCCAATGAATCCACCTTAAAGCCTGCAGATTTAAACGGATCAACTGTTTTGCAATCTCTTTGGACTAGATACTAATGCAAACTTTTAAGAATATTCAACGGTTTATACCTTCAAGAGCAGAATAGTTTAAATAATATATTAAAGATTTTAATTTCAAAATTTTCTTTAAGCTTTCAGTTCAAAAACACATAGTTTTGATATGTAATGATGCTATATATATATATATATCTAATGAAACTTTCATCCATACCTATTACTCATTCGATCATACTGACTATATGCTTATATTTCTCGGTAATTCACTGTGGTTCTGTACAATAATCAGGGCTGGGCGTAATTGGGGCGGTACTGAAAATGGTATGAAAAAGTAATTCTAATCGATAATCCCTTAAGCAAAATTTTACACACGTACTTTTTGACAGTAATCTCGTGTTTAATAATTTTTCAATGTAATCTGTATAGTCCCTAATCCAACAACCAAATACAATTAAATGTAATCTGTTATCTACAATCTCATATAATTTGTACCAGTTATAGGAAAGTAATCTATAATCTGTAATCACCCTCCCCCCCAGATACTTATACTGAAAATTTGATTTTTGATATCTAATCTAAAGCTTGCAATCCACACACAAAATTTCAGGGAGTGATGTGTAATTCGTGAACTAATATATTGTTTTATGCAATTTTATGCCAGCCCTGATAGTAGTAGTGAATCACCTCAGTAAACCTAAGGTAAGACGGGAAGCTGCGGGTAAAACTGTAATCCATTACCAAGTCCTACAGCAAATTAATAACTACCAGTTTTTATACTTCAGCTTCAGTTTCCTTTCTACAAAAACATGATTGACGACTATATGCTATGGGAGGAAATATACGATCACAATACATCAATCAAAATTACTGTTGCATAATGCATTTCCGAGCATGACTTACCTCATCAAAGGTTGACGACGCCGATAATCAAATGAATCACCGTGTTAAGCTCTCGTAGTTTCCCTTTCCCCAGTTTTTGATTGGCAGAGTCTTCCTGTTGTCAGCAATTTGGACATACAAAAGCAAAAAACAAAACTATTTTCGCAAAATAATCATGTTATGTCAGCAAACCGGAATTATTTCCTGGGAGTGAATTACAGATATGATTGTGGTATAGTTTTTTTTTCACCATTACTCTTTACTCTGATTCTTGCCAAGCCAAAACGTAGTTCCAAGACTCTGGTTTATTTACAATTTAGATGGGTGGGAATTCTTCAGCCTTCGACAAGATTACGATTTGATTGAAGACTTTGAACCATAACATTTTTTACTGCATATCTTTCGGAGTTTGCATTTGATTAGATTTCCTTGTAAATTGTGAAGGTAAACACATTGCATAAGCTGATTAACAATCAGATTAGTGCGAGATCTAATAAACCATCTGGTAGCAAAATTAAAGCCTTTCTTCTCCCTTTAGCTCCTTACATTACATATAGCAAGTGACCCAAAAATTATTTGCATTGCTAAACGTCCCACAGATTTTTCCAAATTTGTTTCATTGGCCAATTTCAATATGTGTGTCTGTAGCGGTCAGAAATGGCACAACTAACAAAGAAATTATCACCTGGCTTGTTAATTTTGGCTTAAATAATAATGCATTTCATTTTGCACCATATAAAAAATATGTTGATCTTCTTAAATCCTTGCTTTATTTTTTTAAGGATATTTACTCAACCATAAAAATAGGTCAAAATGCTGAAACTAGTATTTTTGGGTTGCTTCTTCATCGGTGCTTTCATTTCAAACGCTTCGGCTCAAATCGGGCCAGAAAGTTGCGTCTCATGCCATGAGAACTTACTGTGTGTACCAATGTCGTAAGTTTTGTATATATTTCAAGTATTTGATAGAAAATTTGTAGAATATTTTTGGAACAGTTTTTAAAAATAATTCTGAAAATAAGGAACTTTGCATATTTTCTATGAAATAATGAATTACATCTCATTTTCAGCGACTCTCCTTCGTTTCCCAAATCACCTGCACCAGTCTGCTCCGTCCCATTGGACAATTTGACCGAAGGCATTGGGATTCATGGGGTCTCCGAAAGAGTCCCACCCTTTACCCCTCCCTGGCTAAATACAACTTTGTATCATCTGGGTCAAAAGTTTGCGAGAGATAACATCGCCATCATCTCCTACTGCCACTACTTAGGGGCTGTGATAGCCTTCAGCAGTAGGGAGGCCGGGTATATCCTCGCAAATACTGGGAATTCCGACAAGAGGATAAATGCAATAAAAAATAATTTATCTCACATCCGACATCTCTGGCTCTGGTACGAGAATGACTTACTCAACCCGAACAACATTGCTGCTCAGAGTATCACCCGGATCAGGAGCATTCACGAGGAAGCTAGTAAACAAATCGGAGCCAGATTACAAAATGACCTGGGATTAGTGGACAAGGGAATTTACGACAATCGTACGGTAAACGAAAGGTTATGGAAAGCCATTGACATGGATCTGAGGGCTTCAAGAATTCCTCAAAAATATCGGGAGCCTCCGATCCCCCTTCTTACTTACACAGGAGAAGTCGCCCCTTTCCCTCAATTTGCAATGACCATAGCCCAGTACTTATTTGTGGGCTTGACCGTCATAATGCCGGAAATCCAAGAGATACTAAAAGCCTCCGAAGAGGAATTGCTGGGCTGGAACCATCTATGGGCTGTGATTGGTCACGCCCTGGGTATGGAAGAACCCTTCAATATAGCTCTTCAGCCTGATTTGGATTCTATAAAACACAATTATCAAGAGATGTTCAATACTTACATTTTACCCAATTTCTTTAACTTGGAAAAAGAGTCCAAAGTCCTAATGGAGATGCTTCTAAGTGTAATAATAATTTTTTCAATTACTATAATTACCTACACCCACATATCTACATATATATTCTGCTCTCATAAATTTTTATGCAATGCTATTTTCGCAGCTATAGCTACCCCATAACATAATCCGCTTATTACGTGTGCTGGCATGTAATCATTACAATATTGTCCGTATAGTTATTACACCCTAGAATTTATCCCACCCTTTGGAAACTTCCCAGCCCGGAAATAAACATATGAATGACACCAAAATAAGATTAGCTTTGTGTAAGTAGTCGTTAAAATATATATGTATATTTACTAAAAATTTAATTCCAGGTTTCAGGAGAAACTCTTCCCAGTGGGATATACTCTTTCTCACCCACCATTCTCATGAATCTGATTCTGACGGAGCTCATGGGAATAGCCGCTCCAAGGACAATGGGTCTCCTCACATTTGAAGAGCAACAACGGTTGGGGAGTTGGACGAGATTAAAGAAGGCTCTCCGTCGGTCCAAACAACCTCTTATGACAACACTCAATGCTGATATGAAACGGGGCCTGGATGAGAAAGGAAGGTTCTACTACGGTCAAGTTTACACTTCCCAGGACTCCATTTCAAAGTATATGTTTTTGTGAAGGGAGCTTTGACTACTATAATTACATACATAAATACCGGGAAAAAGTCCCTTAGAATTATTCGTAGTGTATCATAAACAGCAGGATGTTTCCCTCTCAACTACAAAAGTTGAGCAAAACAATCCTGAATTTGCATAGTAATAAATTGAGCAAGTTTTCCTAAAATAGTTAAACGCCAGGGGAGCACACGGGGAATCCCAGGTCACGTGTTGGGGAACAAGAAGAGCACATGCTTACATTTTTATGGTAAATAAAAGATGACTTTTAAAAAATGCAGTGGTTTCAATCCTCCGGCTGCATTCAATGCACGGTAAAAATAAATACATGTACAAATTGGATGCATTAAAGCTAAATCTCCTTTACGGCCCATTAAAATTGCAGTAAAGACATGAGGGATTGTGAAGGAACCTGTTTTTACCTTTCATTGGGATACAGACTCATATTAGCAGGATCATAAGGAATTAAAATAGATTTCATGCTCCTTTAACTAGTAAATGCTCAAGTATAGATGTATACCTTGAGACATACTTATTAGGGAGATTTGCAGGGATGCACTTCAATAAATCCTTCAATGTTCATTTGATTTGTTCCAGAAGCTTTCTGGGAATACCAGTTGCTCCGTTGTGTAAAAAGTTACAGATACTGGTTCAACCTGTTGGGTTTCTTGTAGAAGCCCCCGTGCTCTGCAATGCTACAATGCATCAACGTCCATCCTGTAACCTGAGTAGGAACTGAAGTCAGTGATAATATTATATCAAATAAGGAAAAATGGGAAATCCCTGGTTTTATGCGTTTTAAGTCGTTCTGTTGATTAACTTGGAAAATTCAAAATATGTACAGTACATAAAAGCTATATGCTAATGTTACAAATACAGTTTTCTCATATCACCAGAATTATTATATAAATGCACTTACAGCCCAGGCACTTCGGATCTGTTAAGATTGGAAATGTGCAATCAATATACATGTATAAAAATTGTTATTTTCTCTGCACACTTGAAGCTTGGTAATAAGTGTTGTTGGAATTACTTACTTACATACATATTTGGAGGAAAAGGGAAACCTTTGAGTATAGAATCTCACAGCCAGCCAGTATGCTAATAAATACAAGTTTTGAGAGCTGGATTAACTGGAGTTACATGAACTAGATTATGATCATTTGTTTGTGCGCGGATTGGCTCCTCATCTTTAAAAAAAATGGCTTTTTATAGTATAGTTTATCGTACAACTTATTTACTTGGACTTCATAAGTGCTCTTTGAGTTTGTGAGTAATATCATTAGGCGCAGATGTCATAGTACACGTAGATACTACATGAAAGTAGTAAGCATAATAATTACGGAGGTATTTTCGTCATTACAATAAAACTTACCAGTTCCCATGAGAATGTGGATAAGTCTTGTGTGTGGAGCTTCCCCCTGTACTAATAGGTTGATCGAAGAGAAAAAAGGAAATATAAAGCCAGTCCTCACTAGAACGAATGAGTTTAGAGGAATCAAGACCTTGGAACAGGAGTTGTACTAAGATCTGAGTGAACATGACGAAACACAACTTGAAATTTATTGCACTCCTTGCTATTTGCTTCATTGGAGCTCAAAGCAAGGAATTGTGTGCCAAAGAGAGTGAGTTGGAAAAGTAAGATTCATTTGACAGTTTGGAAAAAATTTTAAATCCAAAATTCCTGGAAGTAAATTTTTTGTTATTAAACCAATAATCAAAATTGTATTTTTTTAGCCTTGACGCAGACGACTTCCCGTTTGCAACACCAAAATGTACCACTTCCGTGGACGTTCTCCAGGTTGGGATGATGATCCAGAGGTACACGAACCGTCCTCAGAGTCAATTGGTACCCAGATGGCTCAATATGACGTTGCTCCAGGAGGGAAGGAGGTTCGCGAATAAGAATTTTGCCCTCCTCTGGTTCTCCAACTATATCCGGTCTATCGTATCAGTAGCAAATGAGGAATTCATGCCTTGGTTGCCCCATTTGGACAAATCAGCCTCCGCGGACAAAGTTGCAAAAACAATCCTGACTTCTGTTTCGGAGACTTTGGGAGCTTTGGCAGTGGACACTGACACTCCGATTAATATGGATAACTTGAAAAACATACTTAATTCTATTGTTCTGGAGACGGAGGGTCAAATCATGAGCCCCAAGAAGTACAGTAAAGTCAATTTGGATCAACTATTGTGGGCAGCTGTGGAGAACGATTTGCAACTTTCTTCAATTCCCAAGGAATATAGAAGTTTCTCAGAGGATATGATGGCAGTTAAAAAATGGCAAACGCCCTTGAATCAATTCTCATTGGCTTTGGGACAATATTCCTTATTTGGGATTCCTTTCTCTACAAAAAATGTAAACGCTCTTTTGAACGCTTCCCCTGAAGAGGAAAAAGGATGGTTGCATCTTTGGGCTGTTTTAGGTAAAAATTAAATTTAAATTGCTGTAAAATTATATGATGTCAAATTTTTATTGAATTTGATGGAAAATTGTTTTCCCAGGTCACATTATTGGAATCGAGGAGAATTTTAATGTTGCCCTTCAAAAGAATAAGGTGGAGGCAACGGCTTACTACAAGGACCTTATCAACAATTACTTGGTTCCGTCCTTCTTTCAGCTGAAGATGCAGCAGAAAGTTTTAATTGAAGCTTTGCTGAAGGTACGAATAATTCAATTTATTTTTATGCAATCTTCTTTAAGACAATTTTAATAATTTCATAATAACTCATAATGAATGTATGTACAATGTATGTAACGCTTATCTGCAGGTCTCATCAGCCTTGATGCCAGCCGAGGGCTTGGAGCTCACTCCTCGTCTGAACATGGTAATATTCTTGGAAGAATTTTTGGAAATCGAAACTCCCAAGACGAGATCCTTGCTGACTGTGACGGAGAAAGAGAATCTTCAGATTTGGCAAGATCTGAAGAGCTCCCTGTCTTTAAACCCTTTCATTTTGGAAAGTTTGAACATTGGCATCAAAGCCGAGGCCCTTGAAAGTTACTACCTATCAAAATATATTTACACTCAGTAGATATTTGTTAGCTTTACCTCAATAATACATTGTCAAGTAAGTAGGCTTTAGTGTGAGTAAGTCGTATTGTAACATTACCTGATCTAATAACGTAAGACTTTGAGTACCTTTATCCTCCTTGGGTTTTACTGAGGAGGGAAGATTGGGATTGTCACTTCTATAGCAGTATTTAAATTTTGTAATAAAGAACCACAATGAACGCAAAACCTTTTATGATACTTTCTTCTGTCTTCATTTTAATTCTGCATTTTTGTTACACAATTATTTCAATTCCGATAATTTTATTCATTTATAACAAAATTACAGTGACTTGAGCCTGAATTTGTTTGAGCAAATTATCATAAGGACAATGTTTGCTTTAAATTTGAAAATACATACATATGTTGTCTCATTCGTTGTCTTGTCTTCATCGGAAATATTGGTTTAACGAATATTTCGTTAGCATTTTTTAGTTTACACAGCAACTTTCATGAGATGTCCACATAAAAATATCAAAAAATTATTATTATTACAAAAAGGTGGAGTAGAAATTTTAACTATACTTCAAAAATAACAATAAACAAATTGAGAAGAGAAAAATAATGTCTGAGGTGCAAAAACAATAGGACGGTCAGACAACATGTAACTGTCAATCCAAGCAAAGGAAAGGAATAAATTGAGATATATCAGCGAAAAAAATAATGACAGCAGCATATCTGAGGAAACGTTAATGTCAATAACCCATTTGAATGTAAATAGGTATATGATTACATGTATATTTTAATATATTCAATCTGTAGAGATAACATGCGTGAGGATTGTCATGTGCGCCATAATTAACATGTTGCGGGCATACTTACAAAACAAGAAATTGAATTGTGCAAAAAATTAATTGAGCATGCAGGTGTCTGTATGTACACAATTTATATGTACTTTATTATTTCAGTGTGGCTAGTAATGTACATATGTGGTTATCCTATATTAATCCAGTACTGTAAGTATGATATAGCTATACTTACAAATTTTTGTAACTAGAGAGGATTCAAAACATTATGCGTTGCACGTACATGACGTAAACTAAAGTGAGTATTTGCAAAAATAAATAATAATCAGGATATTTTTCTGGGCCTGGTATAGACAAAAAACAAGAAATAAAAAACGGTAGACCTTAAAAGGATATTTTGTAGAGCTAAAGCTGTGTGGAAGCCAACAATTACTTAATGTAAACATTTTTGCGAGATGTGTAGTCATTATCATAGGAAACGTATTTATAGGTTCTCAAGAAGTTCCATTAAAAATATACTTACGCAGCCATGGTCCGACGAGTATTTTTAATTTTTAGAAAAAAAGCTCGAAGAATGTATATCTGATAGTAAGACCAGTTTTTAAAAAATTTAGCTACTAACGTAAACATGGAACTGGAAAAGTCTGGAAATCCGGCACACTATAATTACAAACTTTAATGGCTACATGTGAGTCAATAAAAATTATAGAAAAATAACTACTGTAGAGGTCAAATTCTCAGACATTTTTGTTGTTGTGAGGAAGCAACTTTTTGTTCATATAAATATTTATAGCCTGTCAATTGTCAATGTGTCAATTTTTTAACTGGTTTGTCTGCTTCTGGAACGAAATGTTTGCATGTGCGGACCGAAGACTAACAATAAGCAAATGAGGTATTCGTGGGACTCTACACGTGCCATCTTGTTATGCAAATTATAGGAGATTTCAAACGCACAAGAAAAAGTAAAAGTTTCGCAAGACTTTCCTCTGGCTAAAAAAATGGGCATATTCCAAAAAACCTTTTACAGAGCAGATAAGGGCAAACCAGAAGTTAAAGTCATTGGCCAGTTTCTATAATAATTACCTTTAGTGACTCTTGCTCCTGACTACGTACACTATACACTCAGGTATTGAACATAACACATGCATAGATATATAACTGAGGAGCTTAGACGCACAACGGAGCTGGTCATTTTATTCTAAAAATACCTTTTATTTCTAAATACTGTAAATTACTCCAAAGGAAATGGTACTTTAAACGTCAAGTTCCAAATGCCAAATTTGATGAAACGGGATAGAAACATAAAACAAACTTACATTAAGCCCAAAGGATCAACAGCTCCAAATTAGTACTGCTAATCGGAAGTGAGAGTAAGATATCCATTTAAAGAATTTAAAATTCAATCGTATTTGCTGTATAACTATATCTATACATAATTATATATTGTTGTGTAAGAGAAACTCTCATAAGAGCAGTTCTTTTCCCATTCGTTGTGTAAACAACGAAGGTCAGAATGCTTAGATTTACTTGTAGATAAATCCCAATGTTAATTTTCCTCCATATAAGAGCATGTTATTGTAAGAGCCTAGTTTTGTTCTATTTTATATGTCTTCCTGCAGCAACAGAAGCTTCCAAGCTTCATACGGCTCCATATTGTAATTTCTGTTTTCACGCTGCTATAAAAAATGTATCTATTTGAATGGTTTTGTTGGCTATTCGCAATTTTGTAATATTTCTTGCTCCCTGCAATTATGCTATTCAAAGTAATAAGCTCATTGAAATGTATATATTGTAAAATATGACTGTAAACACAGGGTCAGTTTCCTTTTCAGGACTAACTTTCTGTCTATTTCCTGGTATACACGTAAATTCATTTCTTTCCATTTCATTGGCTAATTCCAGCAAGAGTAAAAACGGTATTGTAATAAAGCATACAGTATCAAAATGATTTAGAAAACGAATTTTAAGGCTGACAACGATTATTATAATTGAGGAAATAAATTTGCTCGAATTTATTTCTTCTAAATTGTCCATACATTCACAGTACTACTTGTAAGAGGTTTTAGCTAGTATTTTGCATCTTTGTCTGTAATTGGCTTTCTGAGGCAAATTAAGACAAAAGTTTATTCTTTCGATGCTCTAATACACATATACTTCCTTTACAAAACAGTAGTTGTCATTTTCATCACACACCAGCATATTTCCACACGGGTAATTATATTTGTATTTTTATTATTTGAGCAATTTAGACTAATTCTCACCGTTTAAATATGTATTGGTTATTTTAGCTTTAATGGGGTTTCCTTATTTTTGATGTTCTATTTATATTACTACTCTTTTATTATTTACAAGGATTAAACGGAACTGTTTCTAGTGTCATGGTCAGCCCTATGTTATTATTATTACCCCTGGGAATTTGTTATTTAACCTAAAATTTAGATGTCTCACATTTTGACAATATGTGATGACATGTACCATTTATACTGCTCTACTACATCTTACAAATTTTCAATGATTCTCCCGAATCTTTTTCCTTCCCATGCAATGTCTAAAAGTTAGTGTTTAATTGAAAATAGGTTATAACCTTGTGTAGCTTTTAAATGTGAAAGGATCCAGGAACAGGAACTAATTTTAGAACGTAGCATATAATTATACTTATTTGGTATTAATGTACTTGAGCAGGCATTGCATTGAAATAGGTAGGTTGAGAAATATTATACAAATGGGCCAAAATATCATTTCTGATTATTTAAAATTAGTGCAACTCAAAGGTGACCACTCACATGATAAAAACTACCCATTAAACATTTTAGTATCCACGAGGAGTACCTAGAAGGTGATGTTGTTAATTGATTATTGCATTTATGCTTTTATGTAAGTAAGTATTTACT
The DNA here is from genome assembly GCA_947179485.1 of Allacma fusca. Lineage (NCBI taxonomy): Eukaryota > Metazoa > Arthropoda > Collembola > Symphypleona > Sminthuridae > Allacma > Allacma fusca. The sequence goes on from OX359246.1 coordinate 41,522,104, forward strand.
CCGGAGCCAGCACAGTTTCCACGAAAGTCATGTACTTAATGCGCGAGTGTACACATAATTTTATTGTACAGTATATTGCATGTTGGGGGAGGGCGTTTCTATACTTATCAAGAGCCATAAGCTCGGTATCTCTATCTTGCACAAGTAAATAAATGAGCTTAACTAAATAAATGTTTCAATATTTTCAGCATCGAACTTTGGTAATTAGAAGTAGATGCCGTCTGAGATTTCTTGATTAAGTACAAATAAATGTCCGGTGATAAACGATTATTTGACCGAATGTAGTTCTGTGCAAATGCCCCTAACCAAAAGGTATACAAAGGACCTATCCTATCCTATATCCTTCCTACATTTAAAATTTGGACCGAGCCTACACAAGTAATATGCCTACATTTTATTGGCAAAATAGCTCAACTTATTCTACGCCCTTCCTGCATTTCTTATGTATATGCCTTTGTTGGGTTCTAAATTATATTATATTGTTGAAGACTATTTATTTTAGGTTACCATGCTTTACAACTATAACTGACGGTTGTTTGTCATAATTCTGTTTTAGTATTGCAACTTATCATACTTTTAGAAATAATCACAATTCGATAAATCTGAAAAGGCATTACTAACAATAGAAAATGGTAGCGTCATCTTTGATTAACACTAATTCTACTAATAACTGGGAGTCTGTCCAGAGCCACCTATGAAACAGCACGTATAATAAATTGCTATTCTTCTTCTTGTTTTCTATTTTATAGTAATTCCCGTGACTTGGGTCAATTACTTATTTTCACGTATCTCTATCAAAATCCTCAATTCCTTCGCTCACAATTTAAATTGTCCTACACATTTGATAGAGAGCTATCAAATAAATTGCCATTTGGGAATTCATCATTAATTTGGTCCTTCGAACCGGATATAGCGAAGTGATTCCAGCCGGTATTTGAAGAATTCTCCATGGTAATGACGATGGAAGATCTGGTAGCAAGAAGAAAACTTCTGAAAGGAAAATTGACCAGGTTGAAGAATAAGATTGAAGATGCTACTATTGAATGGGAATTATCTACTATTACTTTGTACGATGACCAACTTGATGACGTAAGAGTAGAATTCGATAGTTTGTATGATGAAATTCTTAAAATTTGTCCTGAGGAAGAGGAAGAGGAGCATCAGCTACAATATAATGCAAGTGCTGATAGAGTTGATGAAGTTAAACTTGCAATTCAGCAAATTATGAGACGTTTAGTAGGTACACAGCCGACACCACAAGCAAACCGAAATCGACGACTGTCACGCGAACCAACACAGAAGGAGGTGAACGTGAAGCTGCCGAAATTTGACATTCCTACATTTTCTGGGAATTTATTGGACTGGACGCTTTTCTGTGACTTGTTCTCGTCAAGTGTGCATACAAATGCCTCATTAGGAGATGCACAGAAACTTCAGTATCTGAAGAGTTTGGTGCGAGGAGATGCAGAACAACTTCTGGCTTCTTACCAAATCTCTGATGCAAACTACAAGGAAGCGTGGGATACGCTCAAGAAAAGGTATCAAAATAGCAGGGAATTGATCAGATGTCAGCTGGTGCAATTTATGGAGATGCCAACACTACAGATGGAGTCATCAACTGATCTACGTAACCTTGTGGATACTGCTTCTTCAGTTGCGAGAGCGTTGAAAGCGTTGAATCGACCATTTAGCGAAGATAGTGACTTGGCTATGTTCCAGATTACCAGCAGACTAGACTCCGAAACTAACAAATTGTGGGAAACTCGCATCGGTCGAGCAAGGCTTCCCAAATTGAACGCATTGTTGGAATTTCTCGATGATAGAGCTGCTATTTTGACTTCATCGGAATTCGGGAAGGCAAAGATAGCAAATCAACCGAAACAAGTGGTCATTGTCAACAGTAGCAATAACAAGAAGGCTTCTGCTCATCAGACTTCTGCAATTGGTTCTTGTATCATTTGCTCTGAAAATCATTTGATTTATGGCTGTAAAAAATTCAATGAGATGTCTGTAGATGAACGCAGAGAATCAGCTAAAAAACATAATCTTTGCTTTAATTGTTTGAGGTCCAATCATTTCACACAGAAATGTACATCGAAATCGACCTGTAAACACTGCGGCAAAAGGCACCACAGTTTGCTTCATAATGGTTCAGCTGGTACGAAAACCCTTGTAACTCCTGCAACGGGTTCGACTCTTGCTACTGGTGCCGCTCATACGGCAATACATACAGGCGATTCTAAACGTGCACTACTATCCACAGCATTGGTTACAGTTACTGATGCAAAAGGAAAAAATCAATTGTATCGTGCCCTCATTGATCCAGGCGCAGACGTCAGTTTTGTTTCAGAACGATGCGTTCAAGAGTTGGGTGTCAAAAAATTCAAAACTGATTTGCAAATGACTGGGTTGGGGGCCAGTTCCGTTGGATCCTCCAAGAGTAAAGTAAACGTGGTCATCGGTTCTCGTTTCGATGCAGATAATCATCTAGATGTCGATGCGTATGTTGTGTCCAAAGTGACGGGAGCATTACCAAAACTACCATGTGTGGAATCAGAAACTGCTCATTTAGCAAACATTCCATTGGCTGACCCTTCTTTCGCAAATCCAGGTCGAATTGATTTACTCCTGGGATCAGGGGTATTCTTTAATACTATCAGGTCCGGTCAAATAAGAATAAGTGACAATCATCCTGTGGCATTAGAAACAATGTTTGGATGGATAGTAGGAGGAACTTGTCCCTCACAGAATATTCAGTCTGCATCGGTTAACTTGGCACGATGTGAATCAAAATTGGACGATCTTCTCGAAAAGTTTTGGCTTGTTGAAGAGATTCCGAGCAAACCAATACTAACTAAAGACGAAAAGGAATGTGAAGAGAAATTTCTCAAAACAACGACTAGAGATGAGAGCGGAAGATTTATCGTAGAACTTCCATTCCGTAGTAATGCGCCATCTTTGGGGTCATCTCGTGAAGCAGCAATCATTAGGTTGAAACAAATGGAACGGTCATTACAAAACAAACCTGAATTGAAGCAACAATATTCAGATTTTATGAAGGAATATCAGAATTTAGGACATATGGAGATAATACCAACCAATGAACTTTGGAAATCAGATTCTGAAGTCTGTTATTTGGCCCATCACGCTATCATAAAGACTTCGAGTACAACTACAAAATGTCGCGTGGTCTTTGATGCTTCAAGCAAGACATCTAGTGGGCATTCTCTCAATGATGTTTTACTTACAGGACCAAAACTACAAGATGACTTATTCACCATATTGGTACGTTTCCGTATGTATGTAATTGCTTTTACAGCGGACATCTGTAAAATGTTTCGGCAGATTTGGGTCCACAAAAAGCATCAGGACTTTCAACGCATAGTTTGGAGGGAGTCACCCGATCAGATAATTCAAGACTTTAGGCTCACCACCGTTACATATGGAACCTCATCGGCGCCATATCTCGCGAAGCGTTGTTTGCAGTATCTGGCGGAAGAAGGGAAAGTACAATTTCCAAAGGCCAGCATTGTAGCAGCTCGCGACTACTACATGGATGACCTCATGTCGGGACAATTCAGTGTAGAGGAAGCACTTGATGTACAGACTGAGATGCTAAATTTGATGAACTCCGCAGGATTAGATCTTCGGAAATGGTCAGCAAACTCTGAAGCTCTACTAAAAACGTTACAGCCTACTCATCGTGAAACGCAGTTACCTCTCCGAATTGATGAGGACGATACTATTAAAACCTTGGGATTATTTTGGTTACCTGCATCGGATCAATTTTGGTTCAAGGTTATATTACCACCTGTGCGTAAAACTTTAACGAAACGGACAATATCTTCCGATTCAGCGAAGATATTCGATCCACTAGGTATTCTCTCACCAGTTACTATTGTTACAAAACTGATTATGCAGAGTTTATGGAGTAGCAATTTAGACTGGGACGAGTCAATACCTGCTGATGTTCAGAAGAAATGGTACGATTACCGAGAAGAATTGGTGGAGCTAGAATCGATAAAGATTGATAGATGCATCAAATCAAATCCAATGTCTACGTACGAATTAATTGGTTTTTGCGATGCGTCTGAAAAAGCAATGGCAGCTGTCATTTATCTTCGATGCAAAAACGAGAGGGGAGACTATTGTATTAATCTGGTTGCAGCGAAAAACAAAATAGCACCACTGAAACAGATTTCTTTGCCAAGGTTGGAACTGATGGGAGCAGTCATGCTGGTGAGATTGATGCAGGCTGTGTCTAGCTCTTTCCTCAATCAACCTGAATCGATGTCAGCCTTCACCGATTCGACGGTTGTTTTAGCCTGGATAGCGAAGCATCCCAAGAAGTGGGACATTTTCTTAGCGAATCGTGGATCGCAGATACAGGAATATCTTCCTTTTGATCATTGGTATCATGTACCTGGAGACGAAAATCCTGCTGACTGCGCTAGTCGCGGAATTCCTGCATCGAAACTAGCTAATCATCTTCTGTGGTGGAAAGGACCTAGCTGGCTGAGGTCTGTAGATAATACATTCATTAATCCAGATGTGTCTCAATTAATGAAGGAAGCAGCAGTTTTAGTTGAAGCACGGAAGGACGCGTCTGTACATCATGTGGCACATGACCTGACCATCTTGAACAGATTTTCAACACTATTGAGACTCATACGAGTTACGGCTTACTGCTTACGCTTCTCAAACAACAGAATGAAATGTTTAGAGACGAATTTTCTATCAACTATGGAACTACAGTCGTCCCTCAGGCTATGGATTCGGTTCGTTCAGGAAAGCGTATTCCTCACTGAAATTCATTCCTTACGAATTAATCAGACTATTGCTGTCAGTAGCCGATTGCGGAGTTTGAATCCATTTCTGGATGATAACGAAATCCTTCGCGTAGGTGTGAGGCTTGGTAAGGCAAACATTTCAATGCAAAGGAAAAATCCGATTTTATTACCAGCAAAGCACCACCTCACCAACCTCATCATTAACCACGAACATGCAAACACCGAACACGGTGGCACACAATTGGTTCTTTCATGCATCCAGAAACGGTTTTGGATCGTAAATGGCCGGAGCGTCGTCAGAAATCAAATCCAAAAATGCATTAAGTGCAGACGTTTTCGGACTGAGACATCCACGCAGCTAATGGGAGAACTTCCAGCAGTGCGAGTTAACCCAGACAGAGCTTTTCGGAAAGTTGGTGTGGATTTCGCTGGGCCTTATTCCTTACGTGTACACCAGGCCAGAGGAAACAAAAATTACAAGGCGTACATATCTGTTTTTATTTGTATGGTGACAAAAGCTGTCCATTTAGAACTATGTACTAGTTTATCTTCCAATGCTTTCATTGCCACTCTCAAAAGATTTATTGGCAGACGTTCCCTGCCCAGCGACATTTTCAGTGATTGTGGCCGTAATTTCGTTGGTGCTGACAAAGAACTTCGACGGCTATGGAGATCCGCAGAATTTCAGGGAGATATTGGAAATTTCTTAGCTACCAAATCTATTACCTGGCACCTGAATCCGCCCGCAAGTCCTCACTTTGGTGGTCTGTGGGAAGCTGCGATAAGAATGATGAAAAACCATCTTGTTCGAGCAGTAGGAACAACCGTCTTCAACTATGAAGATATGTACACTATACTCACTCAAGTGGAGGCATGCATGAATTCGAGACCCCTAACACAACTCTCAAGTGATCCCAATGATCTATCTGCCCTTACACCTGGACATTTTCTTGTTGGAGATGCACTGAATTCCATTCCAGAAGAAAATGCAAAGTGGGAACCAGCATCACATCTTTCAAAATGGCGATTAATGCAACGAGCAGTTCAGCAGTTTTGGAAACGTTGGAGCCATGAATATTTGAGCAGATTACAACAGAGATCAAAATGGACAGCAGAAAAACAGTCATTACTAATTGGAGATTTGGTACTGCTGAAGGATGATCGATTACCACCATTGAAGTGGAAACTCGCTAGGATTGTGGACACACATCCTGGATCTGATGGGCTTGTACGAGTATTTACTGTCAAAACTGTTGATGGAACCTACACGAGACCATTAACAAAATTATGCCCACTTCCGATCAAAGACAGTGATTGAAATTACATTTCAATGGAGGCGAGAAATGTTGGGTTCTAAATTATATTATATTGTTGAAGACTATTTATTTTAGGTTACCATGCTTTACAACTATAACTGACGGTTGTTTGTCATAATTCTGTTTTAGTATTGCAACTTATCATACTTTTAGAAATAATCACAATTCGATAAATCTGAAAAGGCATTACTAACAATAGAAAATGGTAGCGTCATCTTTGATTAACACTAATTCTACTAATAACTGGGAGTCTGTCCAGAGCCACCTATGAAACAGCACGTATAATAAATTGCTATTCTTCTTCTTGTTTTCTATTTTATAGTAATTCCCGTGACTTGGGTCAATTACTTATTTTCACGTATCTCTATCAAAATCCTCAATTCCTTCGCTCACAATTTAAATTGTCCTACACATTTGATAGAGAGCTATCAAATAAATTGACATTTGGGAATTCATCAGCCTTTCTTTTTCGACGGAATACTTGAATGCATTCGAAAGTTGTTTATTTAGAAACCCTGCCTCAAGTTCCGGGTGCGACGGAAATCGTGCAACGTTGGTCTAAAGTAATGGAGCACTTATGATTTCTCAAAGTAAATTCCGTGAGAAACACTTTCTAAAGTCAGCTAAACTAGGCAATTCTGACAATATGAATGTATTAACTGGCTTAGGACAGATCTTATATCCCGTTTGAAATTCGAATATTGTCCAAACACTCAATTGATCGACTTTGTGTGGAATTTTTACGTTACCGAATATTTTGACATTTAAATTTGGTGCAGCTTCAAGCCAAAACTTCATGAACTTTTAACGTCTGCTATTTACCACAAAATTTACAATCTACCATGCGCAGATTATTCATTAATTTGATTCCGTCCGACATGCCATTAAATGAAAATGACATGCCTCACAATCAGTAACCTACATAAATATATGCATATATTTTTACGGGCCCTGAGCCCACCTATTTTGTAAACTTTAAAACGTATTCCTGTACCCATTTTGCTTACAAGGTTCTTCAAATATTCCTTGCGCCCTACAAATACATTGGTGTAAATGTAGGATAGGAGGGCACCTTTGCCCCCCGTCTTGTGAAATTATGTCTTTGTTTGCTTGATTATTCCTCTTAACTCTCAGAACACTTTACTGATAATATAGTTCTAATTGTTCAATTCGGGAAATCGAAGATTATAATGTACAGTAAACTCTCAAGACAAGGGACCCCTTTCTGAAACTTTTCTCTCTAAGGCAATAAGTTTGGATTCCTTTTCCATTTCCACCATGTAAAGTCTTGCCTTTGTAAACGACCCCGCTTATTGTAGTGTAAAAATTGTAGTCCTTTTAAGACTGCTCTAAACGAGAACATGCACTGTCATGTGAATAACCCATTATTTATATAGATACGCTCCCTGATTCAATAGAAAATATACTGTGAACTCGAAAATACCTGAAACAATAAAATACCAATACTCTATTAAACCAAACTACTATTAATTAGAGTTGAATGACTACATTCGTATATATGCATACCTTTGAGCTCCCTATAATAGCTTATTGGCTCAAATTGTTACATGAAGCAATCCCAGTTAATCAAAGGCAATATTTACTTAAAAGGGGATATTTTAAAATAATGACTTCTGGTTTTTGCAGGATCGTTTAAATCTGTTATTAGCATTCCTTGTGGCAAATAAAACGTGAATAAAATAATGTTATTTAAATTCTTCATACATCACACCGAACAACGGCCAAGCTCTTTTGAAATTGTACAGCTGCATTAAAAATTCTTAATTAATACTTTTCGTTGAAGAAATGTTATCCAAGTACGAAATCCGCTGGACTTTGAAGTTTTTAAGGTTATATTCCAATCTTGGAATAATTCCCATTGGAGTACTGGTGAAGGAAGGGAAATTTTCTCTGAGGGATTCCAGTGATAAAAATTATGTTTGGAGGGTTTGTCACAATTTGATATGTGTGCAAAACATATTTGTTCTCCTTCGTTTTGGTCAGTCTATGTTTGGAATACAGAAGCCAAATTTATTTCATTTTGCGATACACATAGTCGTGGTAATAATGTTTGGAGTTATTTGGTATTGGTCAACAGTCCTATTCATTTATCACAAGAATACCGCCGTGACTGTTTTTAATATGCTCTATGGCAGCATTAAGAGTGACGAAAATATTACGTTATATGCAAACAGTGTATCAAACATTGTTTATATGACTTTGGGGGTTTTTCATGGGACCAATTGTTTGCAGCAAATAACGTATGAGCGCGGAGGCAAATTTTCAACTTCTTTTACTTGGTCAAGATACTCGTTGCAGGAACTGATGATAATTTTTCTACCCGGAATGGTTTTCACTAGTGCCGCGGTTTGCCCACTTTTATTTCTGCTAGATCAATCACTTCCATTCTTTTGGTACTCAATACTTCCCTCACATCTACAGTCCCGTTCTGCTGTTTTCATATTTTTGGCATTAGAATCCTCAATATTTTTTATTTGCACGCCTGTGGTAACTATTGTAGTATTTTGTCAATTATCTTTCTTCCAAAAAATATTTTATACAATCAAATGGCAAGTTGGGCTGCTGAGGTATTCATTTTCGAACTTAATGATAATAATAATATTATTATAAACTTCCTACATTTATATGTTTAAACTATTTTTCATATCTTCGCTGAATGCATCTGATCTGTTGAATATTGATATTTTCAGGAGGCACTCCAGGGATGAATATATGACACTTGCTTGTAATGCCTGTCGTCAACTACAAATTCTAATTCAGCTTTTTAATGAAATTTTTGGATTTGTTACTTTCACGGTGAAAATCATGTGTTTGGCAACTGCAATTCTGTTTTACTTCGTGGCTATTAGACTTTTCTATACGGACTTTCTGTTTTCCTCCGTAAGTTTCTTCATGGCGAGCGAGCTGTCTCTAACGTATGTTATACTTTATGATAAAGCCTTTGCCATACCCTCGCTCCTCCGGACCCTGAAAAGGGAAATAATGCTATGTTTGCTTCAGAAAATAAATCTCGACAGTACTAACAATAAGTATATTCTAAAACTGCTCAAGTCAGTCCCACACATTGGTATCAAAGTCGGTCATTTTCATACATTTGAGCGAATGTCTACCCCGAATTTTGTGAACTTTGTCAAGCGGAATTTGCAGGGGATACTACTGACTTGTAACTCATCAGTGTTGCCTTTTTTTCAATAAACGTGATTTCTTAGGCCACATCTCAGACCCAAATCTTTTTCTATTGTTCCAAATGCATTTACCATATTCTTTAATTTATCCTGAAATAAAATCAAGTTACATGATAATGTTTCAATACACTCACACAATTTATCAAAATTTACAGAATGTGCCAATGCTTTTTGTAAGGCTGAATAAAAACTTATGTATATTATTGTTTATGTGCGATTGCCTAAACACGTAATTATTTAATCTACCGTAAATTATCATAATATTATTAGGTACTAGTCTTTACAGTTGACCCAATATTCTATTACCATGAACTTGATTTCCTGGTAAAGAATAAAGTTGCTTTAAATTCCTAATACACAGCGCGGGTTAGAAAGCATTCTATGTATGTATGTATGTATGTATATGCATAGCTCTGTAATATGAGCATTTACCCTGCTGTCATTTTCAATTAAGTCAACGATAAAAACTGTGCGGTAAAAAAACTACACGTTCGTTTGTATTAATGCTCGTCTGATATTGCTCACTTGGCTCACATCTATCTATGCACTATCTCGGCCTCGGCACAACATGGGCTCTCATATAAATCAAAATACAGTATTCTCCGTATTTACACAGACCATGAAAATTATACAAGCGTGATGCTGATTTTTCTTAATACATTTATATTTACACTGTAAATTACCGCTCGACATTGATTGATCAAATAAAAATGGTTACTTATTATACGAGATGGGTCATTTTGCCCAATTAACAAATTTTAGAATGGTAATTATTTCCATCGATTATTATTAAGTAATTAGCCCACTCTGCAACAGCCAATGCTAAAATATCTATCTTATGTTGGGCTTTCAACACAATCAAGGCAGTTCAGACTGAAGGTCATTCCAATATGACTGAAGCTGTACAGCCGCTAATACCGTTCAAATTTAGTGTTAACTCCCAGGGAGTGACCACTAGTGACTAGTTACAGAATTGTAATGGTTATAGTGCACACTAGAAGTAATATTTTCAATTTTAACGGTTAAAAACGAAGTTCAACTTGATAAACTGAAAGGCAAAAATTCTTTGAAACTGCCCGTACATAACCATATTCACTTGTCACTAGTTTTGCCAATTTTATTTCTATTGCTGCTTGTCTTATTTTTAAATAATAGCAGTCATTTTCACACCAAAATTTTTCCGCACGGATATACTTGTCCTTTTATTATTTGAGCAATTACAACTTACAAAAACGTTGTAAGTTGTTTCAACGTTTAAATTTGTTATTGTTATTTTCGCTTATCTTGAGTTTCCTGTTTGTATCATCCTATGTATGTACATATTGACAAATTTGGGCGTGTTGTCAATATTCTGACTTTGCGTGCACCAAAAACTATCGGTACTTTCATTATTCACGAGGAGTCAACGGAACGGTTTTAAGTTTCTTAGCCAGCCTTGCGTTGTGACTTGTGACATTTTCTGGAACCTTACTACTCTTTTAGAACGGAATTTATTATTCATTCTAAAATGTAAGTGCTTCATATTTCAGTAACATTAGCATACAGCTTCTACACGGCGTTATGGGATCCTAAAATTGATCAATCGATTTTTCGAATCTTTTCATTTGCCCTGTTGGCAAGGTTTATAACCTTGTGTAGCTTCTAAATGTGAAATGGTCAAGATACAGGAATTTGTTTTAGTACTTTGTACTTATATAATTATACATATTTGGATTTAATGAACAGTGAGCAGTTATTGCATTTAAATAGGTGGAGAAATACTACACAAATTGGTCAGAATTCAATTTGTTCATATTGAAATTACTTGAAATAATTAGTGCTGCTCAAGAGAAGAGTACGTGTACTTTTCGTGTATTTTTATTGGTCAATACCTTTTTTTGAAAAACGTAATAAGCTTAGTAAGCTTATTCTTTATGATTTTACATACTCGTTCAGAAAACAGTTGTGCTCATTTTCACAATAAAAATATTTGTATGTTTGTTTTTTTCGTGATTGAGCAATTTTGTTGCTGTTTGTTTAGGCGTATATTGCTTTATTACTGTCATAATTTCAATAATTACTTTAGTTTTCTTATTTTTGTCATCCACCATTATGTACTCCCTATGGAAAGGTATGAAAGGACATGATTTCCATATTTTGCCTTGTAACTTCTTTCCTACCATAAGATCGTAGAGTTTTTATGTTACCATCGGGTAGCCTGGAGTAAGTAGATGCTGTTAGAGTGTACTTTGGTTAAGTTCACTCAAATGGGTCAAAAGTTATGATAACTTAAGGTCAGGTCCATTATGTGCATATCATGTAACTTACTTGTCAGCATGAAGTGTGGCAGGTAGTATGTATTACAATGTCTTCTTATGTGAATGCCGTCCTTCCACTGTACCCACTACCATCATTTGCTTATCTTGTGTTGCTCAAGTTCCAGGCTAGAATTTCTACCTGTGAAATGGGCTATCTTATGTAATGTATAAATATGACTACTCTCCCAAAAATCTGTGTCACTTGGAACCCAGCAGTCTGTTACTCTGCTTGATTTTGCTCTTGTCAAAATACTTGACTCTGCCTTTATCTTTGTCAACTCATTCTTAAAACCTTTTTATTATTTGCTTTGACTTTTTAACTCTTTTAATTGACGTAAATAAACACTAGTTCGCTTTGCTTTTGCAGAGATCAATTACAGTGTTATCAGCCTTTGCTATTATTATTGTTACCATCTGCCCATAAGCATCCTTACATTCACATTTCACTTAGGCTGCTAGTACCACAACCCGTACGTCCGTACATTTTTTGGTCCTTCGAGCCGGATTCGTCCGTGAATCTTTGTTTAGTGGAAATACGACCAGTTTTGTGATTTGTGAACAATGGCTGACACTTACGATTCTCTAGTGCGAACCCAGCGAGCAATAAAATCCAAGTTGACCACCATTGACAAAGACCTCCAAGCCCAGAATGGGGCTAAGTTATCCCAAATTCGTTTTGACGAAACATCCAAGAAGTTGGAACAGTGCTCAAAATCCATTGAGTCTCACCATTCCAAAATCTACCCATTGTGCAAGGATCAAGCTGCAGAAGACACGCAGGATGCCGAATACGACTTCCTGTACAACCGACATGTAAGTCTCTTGGAGGAAGTTGAGATTTTACGACCCAGCCTGGCAACCAGTACTCCCATTAATGTCAAGGCAAAGGTGAAGCTACCTGATCTTCCTACTCCTCATTTTGATGGGAATCTCACGGACTGGATGTCTTTCCAAGACCTCTTCAACTGTGCCATCAACAGCAATGACAGTCTGTCGTCATCCCAGAAGCTGCAGTACCTACAGAATTGCCTCTCCAAAGAAGCCAAGAACGTGATCAAGCATCTTCCCTCCACAGATGACAATTATGACGAGGCCTGGAAACTCCTAAAGCACAGGTTCGATAATAAGCGTGAAATTATTACTGCTATTTTGCGTAGATTGACGACCCAACCAATCATGAAGGATGAGGATGGATCAGTATTACGGAAGCTTATCGATACAACTAAGGAGTGCTTCCAAGCCCTGAAGGTTTTGAAGCAGCCTGTAGAACATTGGGATTCCTGGCTCATCTTTATTATTGCCGACAAGCTGGATGCCGAAACTCATCGACAGTGGGTATTATCAATTAAACCCTCTGCCATCCCTACCTTTGAAGAATTATGCGAATTCTTGGACCAAAGATGTCGAGCAATTAGCGAGTCAGGAACCATTAAAGCTAAGCCTAATTCCAGTTCTCATAACCATGCCAAGAAAGTCTCATCTCATCATGGATCTATTGATGCAAAATGCCGAGTTTGTAATGATTCTCACCTCACCTTTAAATGCCCAACCTTTAACAAGCAGTCAGTTTCAGAAAGACGGGATACTCTGAAGACAAAGAATTTGTGTTTTAATTGTTTGGCTAGCGGTCATAGGACAAACACATGCCCGACAACATCTACATGCAAGAAATGCCAGAAGAAACATCACACAATGGTCCACATTGACAGCTTAACTCCGCAAGTTTCCAGCCTGACAACTTATCGTCATCAGTTACCGTCCCATGTTCTTTTGCCCACTGCAATTATCAACATTCAAGATAAGCAGGGGAACTGGATGCCTTTTCGTGCTCTTTTGGATTCAGCTTCAGAAGCCAGCTTTGTAACCGAGACGTGTGTGAAGAAATTAGCATTGCCTACTAAATCTATCAACTTAACTATTAAGGGGGTTTCTTCCACAACTGTAGGATCATCTACGCAAATGGTTCAGATACAGGTATCATCACGTATTTATGAATATTCTGCAACAATTGATGCTTATGTCATGAAACAAGTCACAGGTCGGTTACCATCTTCCATGGTCAATCCAGCCAAGCTAACATACATCCAGGGACTGAAACTTGCAGATCCATTTTATTATAAACCAGAAGACATCGATTTGCTTATCGGTGCTGATCTATTTTCCTCCCTCCAACGACCAACACCGGTTCTGATGGGTCTACCTGGAATGCCTAATGCTACAGACACCCAGTTTGGATGGGTTGTATCGGGAACGATAAACTCAAGTAAGCCAACTATTGTCCGAACACATCATGCTAATTGCCAACTTGAGTCCATTATGCAGAAATTTTGGGAGCTTGAGAGCCTTCCCGAAATGCCAACTCTAACTTCTGAAGAGGCTGCCTGTGAAAAGCACTACAACGGTACCTTTCAACGTCTTGACAATGGACGATACATGGTTCGGCTACCCATTAAGGAGACATCTCCACCCTTGGGTTCAACACGAGACATGGCCATCCGACGACTCCTGCAAGTTGAGAGGAGGCTTCACTCCAACCCAGATTTACGTAAACAGTACGTTGACGTCCTCCGTTAATACATTCAACTTGGGCATATGGAACGAGTACCTCCCCATCAAGTAAGAGAATCCACATCAACATATTATATGCCGCATCATTGTATCATTAAAGACAGCAGCACAACTACCAAGGTTCGGGTAGTTTTTGACGCATCGGCGAAGTCATCCTCTGGTATTTCATTAAATGAGAAATGCATGGTGGGTCCCAAGACTCAAGATGACTTGCTTGCCATTTTAATGAGATTTAGGATGTGGATGGTAGCCATCACAGCAGACGTCCGGAAGATGTATCCTCAATTTTTAGTGCATCCAGATGACCGGGATTTACAGCGCATTGTTTGGCGAGAAACTCCAGATGACCCAATAGAAGATTGGAGAATGACCGGAGTGACGTTTGGGCATGCTTCCGCTCCATATCTTGCAACACGCTGCCTCAATCAACTAGCCCGTGATGAGTCTTCTCGATATCCACTGGCTTCTGAGGTAACCCAACGCGATACCTATGTAGATGACCTGATGACAGGTACAAACAGCCCTGCCGAAGCCGAAGTTCTCCAAAGCCAACTACTCAACATGTTCTCCAGTGCTCATCTTGAACTACGCAAATGGTCATCCAACAGCCCCAGTCTCTTACAGCACCTTCCTTCCGAGTATTGTGAGACAAAACTACCTCTTGTATTTGATTCTGACAATACAGTCAAAACCCTTGGTTTACAATGGAACCCCGCTACTGATGTTTTCCTTCTCCGTCAATCTTCCACTCTGTAGACCCCTGCACACAAAGCGTACATTACTTTCTGATATTTCCAAAATCTTTGATCCAATGGGGTGGCTTGCACCAATTACCATCAGAACAAAAATTCTTTTCCAGTCTCTATGGGCTTTGAAAATCTCATGGGATGAATCTCTACCAGCAAATGTTGTTGAAGAGTGGAATGCATATCGCTCGAATTTGAGCTCCATTGAATTAATTAAGATTCCTCGCTTTGTATGTTTGCCTAATCCCACTTGTTACGAGATTTTAGGGTTCTGTGATGCCTCACAGAAAGCTTACGCCGCCGTCGTGTACCTCAAGACTACCAATGATGAAGGGGATTGTAAGGTGCAACTTTTTACCTCAAAGACTCGGGTGGCTCCCGTCAACCAAGAGAGCATCCCAAGGCTAGAGTTATGTGGTGCCACGCTTCTGGTGTCTCTGATTGACTCAGTCCGTAAGTCCGTACTACAACCCATAACAAATGTATACATGTGGACTGATTCCACAATAGTTTTGGACTGGCTTTCCTCGTCTTCGTCAAGATGGAAGGTCTTCGTTGCTAATCGTGTTTCCAAAATCCAACAATCCTACCCACGACATCATTGGCACCACGTCATCAGCCACGAAAATCCTGCAGATGTAGCATCAAGAGGAATTGACCCTAGTGACTTGCAGGAAGATTCCCTTTGGTGGAATGGACCGTCCTGGGTCCTGCAACCGGCTTTCAATTTCTCCCAGGAAATTGGTTCTACGTCAACAGTGCCCACTGAAGAAAGGAAGGTGAAAATACACTCTTGTCATGTAAGCCTTGATATTACCATAATTGAGAAAATGCCGTCATTAACTAAACTAAAAAGAGTAGTGGCTTACTGCAGGCGGTTTCTACATAATTATTTGCATCCACAAGCTATCCAACTGAAGGGAGAACTTTCTGTACTTAAGCTAAACCAAGCTCTGAACTCTTGCATAAAGTTAGTTCAAATGACCTTCTTTCCGTCCGAGCTGAAATGTTTAACCTCCAACCAGCCCATCCCCAACAAAAGCAAGTTACTATGTCTGAGTCCCTTTTTAGGAAGTGACGGGCTGCTGAGAGTGGGGGGTCGTCTTCGTAACGCTGACCTCACTCCTGACAAAAAGTATCCCATCGTAATCCCAAAGAATTGTGCATTAACTCAATTGATAGTTGCTGAGGAACATATTCGCGGCCTTCACGCAGGTCCTCAACTCCTGCTGTCCATGATTCAGCAGACCTACTGGATTATTTCAGGAAGAGATGTTGTTCGTCAATATGTAAAGCGCTGTCTAGTGTGTTTCCGTCATCGTGCCAAGGCTTGCAATCAGAAGATGAGTGACTTACCTGCAGCTAGAGTCATTCCAACACGGCCGTTTCAACGATGTGGCGTGGACTTTGCAGGTCCTTTTACTCTCCGTCGAACAATTGGTGGTAGGAGCAATCAAACCTGTAAGTCATATGTATGCGTGTTCGTGTGTTTTGTGACCCGTGCCATTCATCTCGAGTTGGTTAGCGATCTAACGTCAGACTCCTTTATGGCTTCATTCAAACGGTTTATTGCTCGTCGAGGTCTCTGTTCTGATATTTACAGTGATTGCGGGACGAACTTCGTGGGAGCAGACAGGGAGATTAAGAGGATCTATGAGTTCGTGCAATCGGCAGACTCAGGTCAGCGGATCCAGCAATTCCTTTCCGCTCGAAGTGTCAAATGGCACTTCAATCCGCCCTCCTCTCCTCACTTTGGGGGCCTCTGGGAATCCGGAGTGAGGGTTGTGAAGGGGCATCTACGACGAGTGATTGGTACAACATCCCTGAACTTCGAGGAGTATGCCACCTTACTTGCCCAGGTAGAATCCTGTGTCAACTCACGTCCTCTTGCTCCTCTGTCTTGCAACCCGGAGGATCTCTCTGCTCTCACTCCGGGACATTTTCTCATCGGTGCTCCGCTCAACGCACTTCCCGAACACGATCTCACCGATATTAAGCTCAACCGCCTCTCCCGCTGGCAACATTGTCAGCAGCTAGCACAGCATTTCTGGAGGAGATGGCACAATGAATACCTGCATCAGCTCCAACAACGACACAAGTGGAACTCCGTGAGTGAGAATTTAGCTGTAGGTACAATGGTCCTTATGAAGGACGAGAGGTTATCACCTACTGAATGGAAGCTGGGAAGAATCCTTCATACTCATCCTGGACCCGACGGTTTAGTTCGCGTTGTTACGGTAAAAACCTCAGGTGGGGAATTGAAGAGACCCATAGTGAAATTGTGCCCTTTACCATTCGATCAACCATCATCAGCAAGCTCTTCATCATCCTTTGAGTGAATTTTGTTTTTGTTTTGTTGTTTTTGAAATACTTGATATTTCAACCCCGGCGGTATGTTTAGGCGTATATTGCTTTATTACTGTCATAATTTCAATAATTACTTTAGTTTTCTTATTTTTGTCATCCACCATTATGTACTCCCTATGGAAAGGTATGAAAGGACATGATTTCCATATTTTGCCTTGTAACTTCTTTCCTACCATAAGATCGTAGAGTTTTTATGTTACCATCGGGTAGCCTGGAGTAAGTAGATGCTGTTAGAGTGTACTTTGGTTAAGTTCACTCAAATGGGTCAAAAGTTATGATAACTTAAGGTCAGGTCCATTATGTGCATATCATGTAACTTACTTGTCAGCATGAAGTGTGGCAGGTAGTATGTATTACAATGTCTTCTTATGTGAATGCCGTCCTTCCACTGTACCCACTACCATCATTTGCTTATCTTGTGTTGCTCAAGTTCCAGGCTAGAATTTCTACCTGTGAAATGGGCTATCTTATGTAATGTATAAATATGACTACTCTCCCAAAAATCTGTGTCACTTGGAACCCAGCAGTCTGTTACTCTGCTTGATTTTGCTCTTGTCAAAATACTTGACTCTGCCTTTATCTTTGTCAACTCATTCTTAAAACCTTTTTATTATTTGCTTTGACTTTTTAACTCTTTTAATTGACGTAAATAAACACTAGTTCGCTTTGCTTTTGCAGAGATCAATTACAGTGTTATCAGCCTTTGCTATTATTATTGTTACCATCTGCCCATAAGCATCCTTACATTCACATTTCACTTAGGCTGCTAGTACCACAACCCGTACGTCCGTACACTGTTCATATAAGCGTAAAGAAGTTTTAAGTACTTGCAAATCTTTCCTGTACTTATTTTATACAAATAGTCCAAAACATCTAAAAATATACCAAAAGTTCTAAAAAATATTCCAAAAATTCCAAAAAGTGTTTCAAAAAGTGTTTCAAAATTATAAAAAATATTTACAAATCATTTTTAAAACTCGAAAATATGTTTAAAAATTCCATAAAATATTTTTAAAATTCTAAAAAATATTTACAATTAATCCTTTTGAAACCTTGCAAATATTTTTTAAAAAATGTAACAAATATTTTGAAAACCTTTTTAAAATTTGGGAGTACTTAAAAAATTCTGCTTCACACACATACACTGTTGTTGAGCTATCACAAAAGTAGAGACATTTGGGATTTGCAGATAGTGGCTAAATTTCAATGATTTAAACTGTATCAAAAAGTGTATGAAGTAAACTCAAAAAATTAGAGCTATCAGTAACACAATTTCGAAATTGACATCCCTACTTGAAACGAGAATTTTGTGCGTTAAACGATTGCAATACAAATATAATTAATTACGTATTGCTCAAAAGAATTAAACTCGCTCGATATTCACCTGACACCGTATATGCCGCAAGTACTAAATCGCGAAGCGATGATTTTTATTTTGCATAGCAGAACATACTTGATAATTGTGAATTCGTGAATGAAATGTAGTGTTGTGCACATATGTACTTACGTTAAGTGTAAGTAGTTCGGGTTCGCCAATTAAAAATTCCAAGCCATTTGGGGCTGGTACATTGTGCAGGCATTTAGTTCATTTATGGCACGTTGGGCATTTCAGGCATCAGGTATTTACGAAATTTTAGGAATTTATGAAATTTTGGACAATTTTCTTTATTAGAATTTTAGACCTTTCGATCAGTCCTGATAATTTTGATTTTAATAGCCTAAGAATTTCTGCTTGGCTGTCAAAACTTTTATAAAACTGCATTTGAGTCTAATTTCACGTACCTTGGTTGAAAATTGATGTCTCAGGAATTATAAACGTGAGACAAAGTGTATGATTTTTTTTAATAGCTCTATATAATACAATTTAAATATTCAATCCCACCTCACATACTTACAATTAGAATACTGTATGAGACCCCATTTATGACTTTGGAAATTGATACTCAACTCAAAGTAACCCCTATAATATTTTGCAAGCAGTATTCAAAAATATTGTTTAACATGCCAGACATTTTTAAAAGTGGGAAAAACTGCACACTTTCGGAATTTTCCGTACATTTTCAACTGGGCTGGCAAATATCGAAGAGCATTGCGTTTAAAAATCGCTTTGCTGCGTTAATGCTGTTAACAAGAGACCCCTTTCTGTAACTCTCTTCTAGAACGCGATAAGTTAGAATAAATTCACGTTGAAATTCCATTATGCAAATTTTTGACATTGTAAATAACAGCGAAATATTTTACTGTCGAATTTTGCTCCTTTTAAATTTACTCTAAAGCGAGTCGTGCTCTGTATTAATTTCCAGATTACTTAAACGCTTTCTTTGATACAGAGATTATCCAAATTACTTACATGACTGTGCTCCGTGATTGAATAAAAAATAGACTCGGAGCTCGAACAGATCTGAAACAATAAAACGTCAATACTCACTAATTGGAGTTAAATGACCACATTTACATATATACCTATGAGTCCCATATAATAGCGCTTATTGGCTATACATTGTTATAGGAATCAATTCCAGTTAATCAACGGCAATATCGGTGTAAAACGGATATTTTCAAATAATGATTCTTCTGGTTTTTGCAGGATCGTCCAAATCTGTTACTAACTTTAAATACTTCTGGTCAAGAACACCATACTGCTATTTATATTCTCCATGCATCACATCAAACAACGACCAAGCGCTTTTGGAATTGCGCAGCTGCATTACAAATCCTCAATTAATAGTTTCTGTTGAAGAAATGTTATCCAAGTACGAAATCCGCTGGACTTTGAAGTTTTTAAGGTTATATTCCAATCTTGGAATAATTCCCATTGGAGTACTGGTGAAGGAAGGGAAATTTTCTCTGAGGGATTCCAGTGATAAAAATTATGTTTGGAGGGTTTGTCACAATTTGATATGCGTGCAAAACATATTTGTTCTCCTTCGTTTTGGTCAGTCTATGTTTGGAACACAGAAACCAAATTTATTTCATTTTGCGATACACATAGTCGTGGTAATAATGTTTGGAGTTATTTGGTATTGGTCAACAGTCCTATTCATTTATCACAAGAATACCGCCGTGACTGTTTTTAATATGCTTTATGACAGCATTAAGAGTGACGAAAATATTACGTTATATGCAAACAGTGTATCAAACATTGTTCATATGACTTTGGGGGTTTTTCAAGAGACCAATTGTTTGCAGCAAATAACGTATGAGCGCGGAGGCAAATTTTCAACTTCCTTTAATTGGTCGAGCTACTCGTTGCAGGAACTGATGATAATTTTTCTACCCGGAATGGTTTTCACTAGTGTTGCAGTTTGCCCACTTTTATTTCTGCTAGATCAGTCACTTCCATTCTTTTGGTACTCAATACTTCCCTCACATCTACAGTCCCGTTCTGCTGTTTTCATATTTTTGGCATTAGAATCTTCAATATTATTTATTTCCGCGCCTGCGGTAACTATTGTAGTATTTTGTCAATTATCTTTCTTCCAAAAAATATTTTATACAGTCAAATGGCAAATTATACTACTGAGGTATTCATTTTCGAATTTCAGTAATAACAATAATAATAATATTATAAACTTCATACATTTATATATTTAACACTATTTTTCACATCTTTGCTAAGTGCATCTGATCTTTTGAATACCGACATTTTCAGAAGGCACTCCAGGGATGAATATATAGGAAAGGCTTGCAAGACCTGCCGTCAACTACAAATTCTAATTCAGCTTTTTAATGAAATATTCGGATTTGTTACTTTCACGGTGAAAATCATGTGTTTGGCAACTGCAGTCCTGTTTTACTTCGTGGCTATTAAACTATTCCATACGGACTTTCTGTTTTCCTCCGTAAGTTTCTTCATGGCGAGCGAACTGTCTCTAACGTATGTTATACTTTATGATAAAGCCTTTGCGATTCCCTCGCTCCTCCGTACCCTGAAAAGGGAAATAACGCTGTGTTTGCTTCGGAAAATAAATGTCTACTGTACTAATTGTACGTATGTTCTAAAACTCCTCAAGTCAGTCCCACACATTGGTATCAAAGTCGGTCATTTTCATACATTTGAGCGAATGTCTACGCCGAATTTTGTGAACTTCGTCAAGCGGAATTTACAGGGGTTGCTGTTGACTTGTAACTCATCCCTGATACATTTTGTTCAATAAACGTGTTTTCCTGATCCACATCTCAGAGCTAAATCATGTTCTGTTGTTGAAATGTATTTAGCAGCGTATCCTGAAATAATATTTAGTTACATGATAATATGTTATAATAAACTCATGTCATTTATGGAAATATGCAGATTACGTAATTATCTAATTATTTATTCTACAGTGAAGCAGGGTTGGTTTGGTTTAAACCAAATGATTTAAACCAAATGATTTAAACCATGGTTTAAACCAAACAGTTTTTTTATAAAAACCAATGGTTTAAACCAAACACCTAAAATTTTAATATTTTCCATCCAAAATGCTTATATTTCGTCGTGCACAAAACTTGTGCAGTTACTGTGATATTGTGTAGTTAAACTTTAGTGAAGTAAATAATACTGTTAGCATTTAGTCTTGTACATTTAGAAATTCGGAATCGTTTGTAAAATTAAAAATACCAAACTTGTGTTTATGCTGCAAAGTTATCATTAAAATTATATCTAAAATTATTAAATATTTAATGCTTAGTGATACTTACTGAGTTTGGGAAATAAGTAAATTTGTTCAAATTCGTATGTTTTTGCATATTAATGAATGTTTTGGATTGAAAATTTATTTAAACCAAAAAAACCTGGTTTAAACCAAAAAAACCCGGTTTAAACCAAAAAAACCTGGTTGTTTGGTTTTTTTCAAAAAAAACAAAAAAAAACCCAACCCTGCAGTGAAGTAGCGTAAAATATTAGATACTAGTCTTTACGGTTTTTCGAATCTATTACTACCATGAACTTTAAATTTCCTTTAAAAGAATAGAGTTGCATTAAATTCCTAATACACAGCACGGTTCAGAAATCAGTCTATATGTGTATATATGTGTTTATGCGTTAACGTTACGCTCAACATTAAAACACAAATCCAGTCCTGACACTACTTTACAGTTAGGTTAAAAGATTCTAATGCTAACCATCTTATCTGTAATTTTCCTTGACGTCAATAGCAATAGTAGCTTGTTGTTAATTTTTAGTTCAAGCACAACTTTTACCTGGAATAACCTTTTCTACCAGAGTGATTAAGAGAGTCTTAGAGTAAAGGTGAAGCTGACCATTCTATCTCTAGTAAAATAAAAACTCACTAAGTCAGACTGGAAAAATCCATTGTATAACTTCGCCTGCTTTACTGACTTCCTGCTCTAACCCATTAAAACTGCATATTCACAATCTACACATACCTAGGTTCTACAGCCTGTATGTCATCCCTGGCTCATCAGTATGTTTGTAATAGCTGTCTAATATGTACATTTGCCCTGTTTTCATTTTCAATTAAGTCAATGATAAAAACTGTCGTAAAAAACTACACATTCGTTTATAATAATGCTAGTCTGATATTGCTCATTTGACTCACATGTTATTTACACTATCTCGAAACACCATGGGCTGAATCAATAGATTATGAGTATTACCTTAGAACGACGCTGATTTTTCTTAATACGTTTATATTTGCATTGTAAATTGCTGGTTGACATTGACTGAGCAAATAAAAATCGTTACTTATTGGATGAGATGGGGTTTTTCCCGCTATTAACAAATTTTAGAATGGTAATAATTATTTCCTGCAATTATGCTATTCAAAGTATATAACCAACTCTGCAACAGACAATGCCAAAAAATCTACTTGAATAAAGATTATTACTGAAATTTACATATTATCAAATAATGTTATTTATTGCTCGATTTTCTTTTATGGAATCAGAGATTTTTAGGATCTTCCAAGTTACATGCAAACCATACAAAAGTCAATTTAGGACCATCTTCATCAGGACCAGTAGGATTATATTAGTTACCACAATGTTATAAATAATTATATGCTTTAGTAGCAGTGCCAGAGCTGCTTACAGCTATTTCTTGTATGACCGACTATTAGTCTATTTGTGGACACGAAATCTCCACAAAGATTTGGTTGAAACTTTTGGCCCACTTAGTATCCAGGA